>OY292360.1:0-7500 GCA_958496195.1 Timandra comae
TAACCTAACCTAACCTAACCTAACCTAACCTAACCTAACCTAACCTAACCTAACCTAACCTAACCTAACCTAACCTAACCTAACCTAACCTAACCTAACCTAACCTAACCTAACCTAACCTAACCTAACCTAACCTAACCTAACCTAACCTAACCTAACCTAACCTAACCTAACCTAACCTAACCTAACCTAACCTAACCTAACCTAACCTAACCGAACCTAACCTAACCTAACCTAACCTAACCTAACCTAACCTAACCTAACCTAACCTAACCTAACCTAACCTAACCTAACCTAACCTAACCTAACCTAACCTAACCTAACCTAACCTAACCTAACCTAACCTAACCTAACCTAACCTAACCTAACCTAACCTAACCTAACCTAACCTAACCTAACCTAACCTAACCTAACCTAACCTAACCTAACCTAACCTAACCTAACCTAACCTAACCTAACCTAACCTAACCTAACCTAACCTAACCTAACCTAACCTAACCTAACCTAACCTAACCTAACCTAACCTAACCTAACCTAACCTAACCTAACCTAACCTAACCTAACCTAACCTAACCTAACCTAACCTAACCTAACCTAACCTAACCTAACCTAACCTAACCTAACCTAACCTAACCTAACCTAACCTAACCTAACCTAACCTAACCTAACCTAACCTAACCTAACCTAACCTAACCTAACCTAACCTAACCTAACCTAACCTAACCTAACCTAACCTAACCTAACCTAACCTAACCTAACCTAACCTAACCTAACCTAACCTAACCTAACCTAACCTAACCTAACCTAACCTAACCTAACCTAACCTAACCTAACCTAACCTAACCTAACCTAACCTAACCTAACCTAACCTAACCTAACCTAACCTAACCTAACCTAACCTAACCTAACCTAACCTAACCTAACCTAACCTAACCTAACCTAACCTAACCTAACCTAACCTAACCTAACCTAACCTAACCTAACCTAACCTAACCTAACCTAACCTAACCTAACCTAACCTAACCTAACCTAACCTAACCTAACCTAACCTAACCTAACCTAACCTAACCTAACCTAACCTAACCTAACCTAACCTAACCTAACCTAACCTAACCTAACCTAACCTAACCTAACCTAACCTAACCTAACCTAACCTAACCTAACCTAACCTAACCTAACCTAACCTAACCTAACCTAACCTAACCTAACCTAACCTAACCTAACCTAACCTAACCTAACCTAACCTAACCTAACCTAACCTAACCTAACCTAACCTAACCTAACCTAACCTAACCTAACCTAACCTAACCTAACCTAACCTAACCTAACCTAACCTAACCTAACCTAACCTAACCTAACCTAACCTAACCTAACCTAACCTAACCTAACCTAACCTAACCTAACCTAACCTAACCTAACCTAACCTAACCTAACCTAACCTAACCTAACCTAACCTAACCTAACCTAACCTAACCTAACCTAACCTAACCTAACCTAACCTAACCTAACCTAACCTAACCTAACCTAACCTAACCTAACCTAACCTAACCTAACCTAACCTAACCTAACCTAACCTAACCTAACCTAACCTAACCTAACCTAACCTAACCTAACCTAACCTAACCTAACCTAACCTAACCTAACCTAACCTAACCTAACCTAACCTAACCTAACCTAACCTAACCTAACCTAACCTAACCTAACCTAACCTAACCTAACCTAACCTAACCTAACCTAACCTAACCTAACCTAACCTAACCTAACCTAACCTAACCTAACCTAACCTAACCTAACCTAACCTAACCTAACCTAACCTAACCTAACCTAACCTAACCTAACCTAACCTAACCTAACCTAACCTAACCTAACCTAACCTAACCTAACCTAACCTAACCTAACCTAACCTAACCTAACCTAACCTAACCTAACCTAACCTAACCTAACCTAACCTAACCTAACCTAACCTAACCTAACCTAACCTAACCTAACCTAACCTAACCTAACCTAACCTAACCTAACCTAACCTAACCTAACCTAACCTAACCTAACCTAACCTAACCTAACCTAACCTAACCTAACCTAACCTAACCTAACCTAACCTAACCTAACCTAACCTAACCTAACCTAACCTAACCTAACCTAACCTAACCTAACCTAACCTAACCTAACCTAACCTAACCTAACCTAACCTAACCTAACCTAACCTAACCTAACCTAACCTAACCTAACCTAACCTAACCTAACCTAACCTAACCTAACCTAACCTAACCTAACCTAACCTAACCTAACCTAACCTAACCTAACCTAACCTAACCTAACCTAACCTAACCTAACCTAACCTAACCTAACCTAACCTAACCTAACCTAACCTAACCTAACCTAACCTAACCTAACCTAACCTAACCTAACCTAACCTAACCTAACCTAACCTAACCTAACCTAACCTAACCTAACCTAACCTAACCTAACCTAACCTAACCTAACCTAACCTAACCTAACCTAACCTAACCTAACCTAACCTAACCTAACCTAACCTAACCTAACCTAACCTAACCTAACCTAACCTAACCTAACCTAACCTAACCTAACCTAACCTAACCTAACCTAACCTAACCTAACCTAACCTAACCTAACCTAACCTAACCTAACCTAACCTAACCTAACCTAACCTAACCTAACCTAACCTAACCTAACCTAACCTAACCTAACCTAACCTAACCTAACCTAACCTAACCTAACCTAACCTAACCTAACCTAACCTAACCTAACCTAACCTAACCTAACCTAACCTAACCTAACCTAACCTAACCTAACCTAACCTAACCTAACCTAACCTAACCTAACCTAACCTAACCTAACCTAACCTAACCTAACCTAACCTAACCTAACCTAACCTAACCTAACCTAACCTAACCTAACCTAACCTAACCTAACCTAACCTAACCTAACCTAACCTAACCTAACCTAACCTAACCTAACCTAACCTAACCTAACCTAACCTAACCTAACCTAACCTAACCTAACCTAACCTAACCTAACCTAACCTAACCTAACCTAACCTAACCTAACCTAACCTAACCTAACCTAACCTAACCTAACCTAACCTAACCTAACCTAACCTAACCTAACCTAACCTAACCTAACCTAACCTAACCTAACCTAACCTAACCTAACCTAACCTAACCTAACCTAACCTAACCTAACCTAACCTAACCTAACCTAACCTAACCTAACCTAACCTAACCTAACCTAACCTAACCTAACCTAACCTAACCTAACCTAACCTAACCTAACCTAACCTAACCTAACCTAACCTAACCTAACCTAACCTAACCTAACCTAACCTAACCTAACCTAACCTAACCTAACCTAACCTAACCTAACCTAACCTAACCTAACCTAACCTAACCTAACCTAACCTAACCTAACCTAACCTAACCTAACCTAACCTAACCTAACCTAACCTAACCTAACCTAACCTAACCTAACCTAACCTAACCTAACCTAACCTAACCTAACCTAACCTAACCTAACCTAACCTAACCTAACCTAACCTAACCTAACCTAACCTAACCTAACCTAACCTAACCTAACCTAACCTAACCTAACCTAACCTAACCTAACCTAACCTAACCTAACCTAACCTAACCTAACCTAACCTAACCTAACCTAACCTAACCTAACCTAACCTAACCTAACCTAACCTAACCTAACCTAACCTAACCTAACCTAACCTAACCTAACCTAACCTAACCTAACCTAACCTAACCTAACCTAACCTAACCTAACCTAACCTAACCTAACCTAACCTAACCTAACCTAACCTAACCTAACCTAACCTAACCTAACCTAACCTAACCTAACCTAACCTAACCTAACCTAACCTAACCTAACCTAACCTAACCTAACCTAACCTAACCTAACCTAACCTAACCTAACCTAACCTAACCTAACCTAACCTAACCTAACCTAACCTAACCTAACCTAACCTAACCTAACCTAACCTAACCTAACCTAACCTAACCTAACCTAACCTAACCTAACCTAACCTAACCTAACCTAACCTAACCTAACCTAACCTAACCTAACCTAACCTAACCTAACCTAACCTAACCTAACCTAACCTAACCTAACCTAACCTAACCTAACCTAACCTAACCTAACCTAACCTAACCTAACCTAACCTAACCTAACCTAACCTAACCTAACCTAACCTAACCTAACCTAACCTAACCTAACCTAACCTAACCTAACCTAACCTAACCTAACCTAACCTAACCTAACCTAACCTAACCTAACCTAACCTAACCTAACCTAACCTAACCTAACCTAACCTAACCTAACCTAACCTAACCTAACCTAACCTAACCTAACCTAACCTAACCTAACCTAACCTAACCTAACCTAACCTAACCTAACCTAACCTAACCTAACCTAACCTAACCTAACCTAACCTAACCTAACCTAACCTAACCTAACCTAACCTAACCTAACCTAACCTAACCTAACCTAACCTAACCTAACCTAACCTAACCTAACCTAACCTAACCTAACCTAACCTAACCTAACCTAACCTAACCTAACCTAACCTAACCTAACCTAACCTAACCTAACCTAACCTAACCTAACCTAACCTAACCTAACCTAACCTAACCTAACCTAACCTAACCTAACCTAACCTAACCTAACCTAACCTAACCTAACCTAACCTAACCTAACCTAACCTAACCTAACCTAACCTAACCTAACCTAACCTAACCTAACCTAACCTAACCTAACCTAACCTAACCTAACCTAACCTAACCTAACCTAACCTAACCTAACCTAACCTAACCTAACCTAACCTAACCTAACCTAACCTAACCTAACCTAACCTAACCTAACCTAACCTAACCTAACCTAACCTAACCTAACCTAACCTAACCTAACCTAACCTAACCTAACCTAACCTAACCTAACCTAACCTAACCTAACCTAACCTAACCTAACCTAACCTAACCTAACCTAACCTAACCTAACCTAACCTAACCTAACCTAACCTAACCTAACCTAACCTAACCTAACCTAACCTAACCTAACCTAACCTAACCTAACCTAACCTAACCTAACCTAACCTAACCTAACCTAACCTAACCTAACCTAACCTAACCTAACCTAACCTAACCTAACCTAACCTAACCTAACCTAACCTAACCTAACCTAACCTAACCTAACCTAACCTAACCTAACCTAACCTAACCTAACCTAACCTAACCTAACCTAACCTAACCTAACCTAACCTAACCTAACCTAACCTAACCTAACCTAACCTAACCTAACCTAACCTAACCTAACCTAACCTAACCTAACCTAACCTAACCTAACCTAACCTAACCTAACCTAACCTAACCTAACCTAACCTAACCTAACCTAACCTAACCTAACCTAACCTAACCTAACCTAACCTAACCTAACCTAACCTAACCTAACCTAACCTAACCTAACCTAACCTAACCTAACCTAACCTAACCTAACCTAACCTAACCTAACCTAACCTAACCTAACCTAACCTAACCTAACCTAACCTAACCTAACCTAACCTAACCTAACCTAACCTAACCTAACCTAACCTAACCTAACCTAACCTAACCTAACCTAACCTAACCTAACCTAACCTAACCTAACCTAACCTAACCTAACCTAACCTAACCTAACCTAACCTAACCTAACCTAACCTAACCTAACCTAACCTAACCTAACCTAACCTAACCTAACCTAACCTAACCTAACCTAACCTAACCTAACCTAACCTAACCTAACCTAACCTAACCTAACCTAACCTAACCTAACCTAACCTAACCTAACCTAACCTAACCTAACCTAACCTAACCTAACCTAACCTAACCTAACCTAACCTAACCTAACCTAACCTAACCTAACCTAACCTAACCTAACCTAACCTAACCTAACCTAACCTAACCTAACCTAACCTAACCTAACCTAACCTAACCTAACCTAACCTAACCTAACCTAACCTAACCTAACCTAACCTAACCTAACCTAACCTAACCTAACCTAACCTAACCTAACCTAACCTAACCTAACCTAACCTAACCTAACCTAACCTAACCTAACCTAACCTAACCTAACCTAACCTAACCTAACCTAACCTAACCTAACCTAACCTAACCTAACCTAACCTAACCTAACCTAACCTAACCTAACCTAACCTAACCTAACCTAACCTAACCTAACCTAACCTAACCTAACCTAACCTAACCTAACCTAACCTAACCTAACCTAACCTAACCTAACCTAACCTAACCTAACCTAACCTAACCTAACCTAACCTAACCTAACCTAACCTAACCTAACCTAACCTAACCTAACCTAACCTAACCTAACCTAACCTAACCTAACCTAACCTAACCTAACCTAACCTAACCTAACCTAACCTAACCTAACCTAACCTAACCTAACCTAACCTAACCTAACCTAACCTAACCTAACCTAACCTAACCTAACCTAACCTAACCTAACCTAACCTAACCTAACCTAACCTAACCTAACCTAACCTAACCTAACCTAACCTAACCTAACCTAACCTAACCTAACCTAACCTAACCTAACCTAACCTAACCTAACCTAACCTAACCTAACCTAACCTAACCTAACCTAACCTAACCTAACCTAACCTAACCTAACCTAACCTAACCTAACCTAACCTAACCTAACCTAACCTAACCTAACCTAACCTAACCTAACCTAACCTAACCTAACCTAACCTAACCTAACCTAACCTAACCTAACCTAACCTAACCTAACCTAACCTAACCTAACCTAACCTAACCTAACCTAACCTAACCTAACCTAACCTAACCTAACCTAACCTAACCTAACCTAACCTAACCTAACCTAACCTAACCTAACCTAACCTAACCTAACCTAACCTAACCTAACCTAACCTAACCTAACCTAACCTAACCTAACCTAACCTAACCTAACCTAACCTAACCTAACCTAACCTAACCTAACCTAACCTAACCTAACCTAACCTAACCTAACCTAACCTAACCTAACCTAACCTAACCTAACCTAACCTAACCTAACCTAACCTAACCTAACCTAACCTAACCTAACCTAACCTAACCTAACCTAACCTAACCTAACCTAACCTAACCTAACCTAACCTAACCTAACCTAACCTAACCTAACCTAACCTAACCTAACCTAACCTAACCTAACCTAACCTAACCTAACCTAACCTAACCTAACCTAACCTAACCTAACCTAACCTAACCTAACCTAACCTAACCTAACCTAACCTAACCTAACCTAACCTAACCTAACCTAACCTAACCTAACCTAACCTAACCTAACCTAACCTAACCTAACCTAACCTAACCTAACCTAACCTAACCTAACCTAACCTAACCTAACCTAACCTAACCTAACCTAACCTAACCTAACCTAACCTAACCTAACCTAACCTAACCTAACCTAACCTAACCTAACCTAACC
>OY292360.1:3612500-4057500 GCA_958496195.1 Timandra comae
TGCCAGCTTTCCTTTACGGCTTCACGGCTTTTATCAGTTTCAACACGTGACTATTTTCAACATAACACCAATATAATGTTTGGGCACGTCTTCTAGTACAAAGTACGCAGTTGCGTCAGCCAAATGAACCTTTTAATCATCTTCACTTCTTAATTTGAGTAATCACTCAAAACAAATGACAGTGGCCAATAAATCTCTTGTATAGAAACAATATCGTACGTAACTTTCGACGTCAAACTTACGTCTACTCGTAAATTATGAAGGTAGTGTGAAGAAAATATTTTACACTTAGTTATTACGTTTGTTACTATAAATCTTTCGTCTATGATTACGGTAGACGCGTCATTGTTAGACCATCGTCGCGTAATAGAGATCAATTGGTCATACTTTTTTTTAACTTCACACGCCTTAGGCATAAAAATATAGTAGTCATTTGTTTTACTTAGAAATTTTCTGGTTAATATTTTTTGAAGAATTTCCAAGAATAGAAAATTAGCTTCTTTGTCAACTTTGTAGTGACGTGTATAAAATATTTCTGATTCTTTTTTCTTCTGAAAACTAAAATGTTCATTTGTAGCATAGGTTCTTTACTTTACCCAAAAAAAAAAGTAGCACTTATAATCTATTATGATTAGAAATGTAACATTTTATTACTCCACATAACCTAACCATGAGTAAGACCACCTGAAACATCACATAACATACGATAATCAAACAATCTATCATCTTCATACAGAGACTTTTCTAACTAGGTTCATAACCTGCATAGAATCTACGCAGATACACATTCCTACACATAAAGGCGAGCAAAACATTTTGAGGATGTGGTAGGAGTGTATTTACCTCGCAAGGTGATAAATATCTTTATTTATTTCAATATTATCAGCCCGAAACACTCCACAGTAAAGGGTCCTCTCAATGATGACATACATAATTCCAGTGCAAATACGATTACGCATTGATTGACCCAAGCACATAACCAGGATCCGCAGACTTGGCCGGCGCTTATGCCACTAGACCGTCGAAACGTTCTCTAAGTATAATTAATTTTACTAATTCTTTCCTGCCAATCAAATTTAATTAGCCATAATACGACATTTAGAAAGTTAATATTGAATAACAAACCATTTTGCAATAACAAATACATTGACACTTTGATTGGAGTCGTTATAAATAAACCGATACACCAGTATATCTTGGGCAATTTATTCTTGAAACCAACTTTCACTGGGTAAAGTCCACGGTTATTATGATCATGCGGAAGTGCGATCCAGTTCCAAAGAAAGCTATAGGAACCGGTGCTGGTATGGAATACGGTTTATTCCAAATTAGAATCGAACTGTTCTTGTTGTAGGTACCCTGATTGTAATGGTATTTGTATTGCGACGCAGTTACTTATGTTTGTATTGTAAGATACTACTACTTTCATTTTGTAATTACGATCTTCAAAGTAACAGATTTGGTTGTTGTTGTTTCAACTTTGCAAAAATGTTACAAAAGTATAACTATATAGTGAATAACAATCAAATTTTTATTTCTTTCAAATATATTTAGAAAATCACTAAAAACGCGCACTCATTTATGTGCAAGTACAAACGTCACACCAATAATTTATTCGAATAGTTAAATTCAAATATTATAATGTTATTCGTCACCTTGAGACACTCGTCAAGTTTTTAACATCTGCTCACACCAACAACGACAGAAAAAACGTTAAATTTAAAATTATGATTCTTTGTTACTATACAAAACCAGACGTTAAGGTCAAATGAACATTTGAGAGCAGTAATCCCTTTCCAATACGTCGTCTTCTATTTAACTTCTTTCGAAACAGGGATACAATAAAACCAAGATGGGTTCCACGAAGGAGAATGCACTCGGTTCGAAATAGGGCCGTGCGGTTGACTCACGACTTTTAGTTCTTACAACAATTTAAATTTAACGAACACGTTTGATATAAGTCTAAATAAATCAGAATGTGTATGTATTCTTTCAATTATGAAGTGATGTCTAATTTAACCAAAACTTGTCGATTGAAAAGAATTTGAACCCAATAACAAACTACTCAGTTTAAATTATGTATTGATCATAAATCTTTTATATAGTATTACACAAGTTTTATTTAGCTATAAAATGTATTACATTTTAAAAAGTTAACTTACTATACACGATGCAGAAGAATTTAAAATTTCAATAAAATATAATCACGGAAACAAACAAAATGATGTAATAACAGATTCAAAGTTCAAACAATATAAAAACTACATTATAAAAATTAGATTAATCTTTTGTTTTGTATTTCTTATTCTTTGTTTGATTTTATATTCGAAACGTGGTTCGAATAAGGAAGTCTTTATGTTAATAGTTTTGCGTTTTTAAATTCAACCATATCAAATATATCTATTAAAACCAAATCACGCAAAGTTTCATTATTCCAATGAACATTTAGCTGTGCGTCACGAAAATCGCCTTTTTTGCATAATATATTCGTTCATTTAATACTTTTGCGTTGCACAGCTGCCTAACTGTACTGCCAATGCTTCACCTAGATCGAGAAAATCGGTGGTCGATTACTTTTAAGGTGAATTTCGCTTGCACATTTGGTCAACGGTGGTATAGAAGCAGTAGATAGTAAAATAGAATTGCATAGAACTGTCTGACACTCAAAATGATATAATTCCGATATCCTTAAGTAGAGATCAAAAACATACCTACACATAGCTATTCTATCTATCTTAGAATCCTTTAGTAGTTAACTCTGTTTTATAATAATATAATAAAAACTATAAAATCTAATTAGTGCGATTACTTAGAAAAATGTTTATATTCATCACTACCTGTAATAGGTAAAATCACGTCATAATCAGCAGTCAGAGGAGTGATGGATGACCTTAGACATCATAAAATTTCTTGAGCACACCAATAAAAATAATTGAGATAATATTCTCAAAGCAAACATTGTTTTAAGGCATTGAATTATTACCTCCTTTAATTTTTAAGGTTTTAATAAGCGTGTTCAAGCCGATATAGGTAAGACAATCAAATGTTTATGATGTTTGTAGAATTTAGATGTAATCTTCACCGCTATTGTAGATTATGTATAGGTAAATAGAAAAACAAAGTAGTCAGAGCTCTTAAAAGTCTAACTCAAGGTTTATTTAAAAAAATTAGTCTTCCAGAATGCCGCGATTTGTTGGCAGATGCTCTACGTAAAATAATAATACCACGCAAAATATAGTTAAACTAAAAATCTACGCCAACGGGACAAAGGTTTGGCCGTAGAAGAAGATGAAGATTCCAAGGTTTTATTTGAATCATAAATGTTTAAGTTTTAAGAAACTATCGGATGACCCAATAGAGTTTATTTATATAACCAAGCAGTAGGACTATTGAAACTCATGAAAGTGTAGTGATAGAATATCATTCCTAACATCACAGTAAATTGACATTGTAACATCCAAGAACATGTCACTGACTCCACACTGATTGATGTGTATCAGATCTAAATTCATTCTCATTGAACCGCAACCAAGTTATGTCAATATTTAATTTTTATAAAAGGCAAAATACATCGAACAATATTCTTATACACTGCAATATTTACTCTATAGTTCTAACACCAATTGTAACAAAATGTTTATAATCTTCGACTCGATTTCGTATCAATATTAACACGGAGGATGGTAATGAATCATATTAAAAAAATGAATGCAAAACAAATGAAAGTAGAATAATATCTCATGTATCTGGTTCTAAGTCGAGTGATGAGTGTTTGTTTTTCCAAACATACTGGTAGGTCTGGTTGAGACGGTTAAACGAATTAGCGTTCGTGGTGATAATACCTAAGTATTCTTCCTCACTACTATAATATCATCAGTAAGATTCACTGAAGCCAAATACATCGTATGTCGACACTTTTTGTCCCAAAATTCCATGTAATCGGCATACACTAGCAAAACTACGACAGGAATCCTCTATTACTCATAATATTATGGAAAATAAACGTAATATTGTACCAAAACCGAGGTTTATGTATACTTTTGCCTTCAACAGGAACTATTAAACCATGACAGGTGGTGTTAGCATCTCAACATCCTCACTTTAGTCCACCTGTTCCAAACAACTGTCGTTAAAGGAATCACATCTTTTCATCACCTGTCGAATGAATTTCTTATAAAAACTTTATTTAGAACATTTAGTATGAAATATTAAAAAAATATATGCATAATGTTGTAAAAATATTTTTACGTGCATTTTGGCAAATTTTTATATTTGTTTACGGAATGTTTTGACCAAAAATAGTCTTTATGTCTGCAGTAATAAGACAATGACTCTTCGTAAAGTATTTATGGAAAGTTAATATCCGTATAAAGCTGTATTTTATGAATACGATTGTAATTCTGTCTTTATGTCCTTTTACGGTTGAATAAGTTTTTGTTGAATTTGGAAGAAGATCAGTCTTTTATAAGGTACCTAAGACACAACGATAAAATACTGTGTGTACGAAAATTTAAGGAGTTAATAGCTACAGGACTGGAGCTAATAATTTTAACAACCTGTCACAATATTCATTCCCACTTTATTGGGTTAAACTTATATATAAACTTCCTTTTGCAGTTGGTGGCTTAGATTTAGTTTTTATACATTTCCGCGCTTAAAACAATAGACTCTTGGACTCGACGTAAAGGGACTCGACATAAAGGGAATATATCTTATTAACGCCCTATATGTTTTTAAATAGTTTCTTTGGTAGCTTGATCTATAACTAATTGGGAATAAGTATATACACAGACTGGTAATGAATATGGAATAGCCTAATGTGTCAAAAAGCATTGACCCTGTCTGACACGATATTCCATGAAAAATAGTATTCAGTAATAGGGGAATCGCGTGATCATTCCAATTTAAATACGATGGAAATTTTATGTCCAAACCAATCATTTAGCTAACGATATAGCGATAGGTATTAAATTATTGAAAAAGGTCGAGGTTATCGAATGAACTGAAGAATATTGAATAATAGGTAATATTCAATAACAATACTAATAAAATGCCAAAGTAAAGTAATGTAAAAAAGGTTTGTTACGTGTCATTATTAAACTTTAAAGAAAGATCTTAATAGAGTTGGAAAGGAGATAAATCGTATCCTGTGGAAGACATAAACGGTTTTTCATTCAGTTTTTTGGGGTTTCTTCGATCTGATATTTTAGTCCTATTTTGAGACATGTTATTAAGAAATTTAGCTTCACGGCTTTTCCATATATTTAGTTAGGTATCGATTACCAACTTCATCATCACTACATAGTATAAAACAAAGTCGCTTTCTCTGTCCCTATATCCCTATGTATGCTTAGATCTTTAAAAGTACGCAACGGATTTTGATGCGGTTTATTTTAATAGATAGAGTGATTAAGTGGAAAGGATTTTAGCAATTTTTTCGCGTATGGTCTTACGGGAACGGGAACTACGCGGGTGAAACCGCGGGGCGCCGCTAGTACATCTATAAAACATATTTAGCAAATTTTCAAAACATTTTTTTCCATACAAAGTTATTCTTACATAATTTGTATAGTATTACTTATGTAATACAATATAATAATTAACGTTCATGTTTTCTTTTCAAAATCATAACAAACATGTACTTCAAACAAAAAAAAACTTTGAATTAACAACCTTATACCATGGAAATAAAGTTGAAAATTGAATGAAAAGGGTAGTAACAGTAATTGTGAAGAATAATGAAAGTGCAGTGACAAATGAATCGAAAGCGAAACTAGAAAAAGTAGGGCGAACGGTTTTCACATTGAATACAATTAAACATATTATTATAAACCACGTTTAGTAATTAGACAACTTTCTTTCTACCTTAGTACTTACTTACTTATAAAAGAAAATATAGGCTACGTAGGCTACTTATTTGTAAAGAACTAGCGGCGCCCGCGGTTCCCGTTCCCGTTGGAATATGGGGATAAAATTATGCTAAAAACCTTCCCATTGAATCATTTTATCTATTAAAACAAACCGCATCAAAATCCGTTGCGTGGTTTTAAAGATCTAAGCATACATGGGGACATAGGGACATGGGGACAGAGAAAGCGACTTTGTTTTATACTATGTAGTGATAAGCACCGCTAAAAATGAAAAGTGAACTATACATTTCAAAAAGGGGAAGTTGTTCCTTGTTTACAGTAAATTTTCTTAAAAAACAGTTTCTTAATTAATGTGGTAATATACAATAAGTACATAGCCATACCTAGTAACTTCATACTTTCAAAACATAAACGTCGAATATTATATTTCCTTGTAAATTAAAGTGGTTTACTTAATTAAGATTTACGTAATCTTAACAAAGTCGTATCTATTCTGATACTAAATAACTTTCTATTCTAGCTTACCTATATTGAAAATTTGTCAGTTTTCCGCAATTAATCTATGCTTAGCGCGACAAACCCAGTTATTGTCCTTTTTTAATATAAACAACACATTATGTCTTTCTTTATACAACTTTATTCCTCAGACGAGCTTTTATTTTCATACTTTCAAAGTTCCTAATGTAAACGCTCCACTTATTGCCGTAACAAGCTTGTCTGATGAATAAGCGGCCACCAAACTGTTTCGGCTAGTACGCTTATAACGTCTGCCGTATCTACAAACTAAAAACAACTTTTTCCTCAAAGAATAAGGTTTATTTTGATAACAACAATATTTTGCACAACACTTTATATAACAATCACAATGCGAATTGTATCTTAACTGTAATGAATAGGGGTCAATATTGAAAATTAATATAACTGTGCTCCTCGTAAAATTGTAATTGAATTTTCACTTTAAAGTTCGAACGATAAGGTTCAAATTTCGGGATAGTTCAAAAGACTTGTGATAAAATTTTTGTAAGGAAAAATAAATTCTAATAGGTGCAAGTTAAGGATCAATTTTGATTATTTTATAGTTGAATGAGTGTTCGTCTGGTGTGACTTCCGTTGGTGTCACGCGAAGGCGCCGGTAGTTCATAATCGGGTCAGTGGATTCAGTAACGGTCAGAGAGAGTTAACTGGATAACCATTTGATTGTTATTAAACATAATAAATCATTAATACTTATTAATTTTGAACTAATTTTAATTATAACATGCGGAAAAAGGTAGCTCTGTAATGAAAAAGTCTCATAGTATATTCTATCAGTTTGGGTCAAAAATACATAGGTAATAAGTCATTTGCAAAATGAATAAAGAAGAAAATAGAATAGCAACATAGAAAGGTATGAACGCAAAAGTGTACAGTTTTATCTACTAAAGTATATAAAGAACTTTTACATAAGAATATTGTGTAAGTAAATGATAAATATTTTTCGTCACACGATTTTTCGTACAGAAATAATTAACAACAAGTTTGTCATGTTCAAATCCCACACGGAGTTTGACACAGAGTATAAAATTAAAAGAAAAATAACCGCTTCTTGGTAAAGAAATTAGCACACCGCGCTAACACAAGGCTTTTTGAATAATATATGTATAGGTAATTAATAAAAAGAATAAAATAATATGTTATTTTGCAATGGAAACGTTTTTGTGTTGTAGGTTTTGTGATTCAATGTTTCGAAGAACTTTGGCCTGACATATAATGAATTAATGTTATTCTTTTCAACGACGTATTATATTATAGAGGCGTCATTCACTAACAATACTAACATGACGTATCATGGCTGTCAAAAATAACGTAAATACTAGCTTAATTAGGATAAAAAGCGGGTTACCTACTGCCAGGGAGAAATGTTAAAATAAGAAATTTTTAGACAAAATTTACTTTTTCGAAGGGTAGCTTTTATTGCAAGACGCAACAATGTTTGGTACGTAACCAAGTAGAAAGTTGGTAATTACCTACCTCTTTTTATGTTTTAACAAGCAACACGTCTATCTATAGTTTATTATATCACTGATGAGTCATTGTAACCTGAATTATATGTACCATCAAACTGGAGTAAGCATATGTTCTTCTAAACTCATGACTACATACTAAAAATAACTAAATATTCAACCGTAGATGTGTAATACAATTAATTGAAATTTAAATATATTGAAATCGAGAGCATTGCACCTAAAAGTCTAAACAATAAAGGTCAATTTACAACGCAAAAGTAAATTGAAAGGTAAAAGTAATTAATGAAGAAGTAAAGTAATGGCCTAAAAGTAAAAGATCACAATACCGAGCAAAGGCCACTGTATGTCGCTGTTGAAGTACAGATGAAGAATAAGTACGTGTGATTGTGAAAATGCGTATTGGTGACTTTAAACCCTGTCCATGTTTGTTGTTTGGAATATTGCAAACATGCTCTACCCAGGAATCAAAGGCATCACAGATAAAAATGTATTAATATTCCTTTCTTAATTAGAATCCATAGATGAATACTGTCTGAGAGAAACCTACTGTATGGATGTCAAGTTCAACACATTGAGGGCAGAAGTTGGTGCAATCACGCATTAGTCACGACGCACGGCCATTACGAAAACGAATCTTTGAATACAATGAACCTTATTAACGTATGTTTAAGATTGAAATTCAAATGTTGCAAACACAGCTGTGATTAGACAGGGACGATACGCTTACTTACTATGCCTCAATATTATGATGTGTCTAATAATGATATTATAATTAGGAAATTTATCAATTTTATGCCCATTTAATGAAGTAAATTGAGAAAGAATAAGAATCTTCAGAACTTCCAGGAGTAACACGCCATATCTGCAAGCTTCATGTATCATGCTACCCTCGCAAAGTTGCTATTACTAATTCAAGAGGAATAGGTGCAATCATAGAAAAACATAACTTAAAATGCTTGTGACTGGTGGGACCAGAGCCATGTTTTGAAAAATAGAAAATATTTATCATTCTACTCGGGAATAAAACCAATTTGACAAACTGGTGCATACACCAAAAGAACGCGGAGGCGTCACCAAACAAAATAAAACAATTTCTCAACAATTTACTTTATAATTACGACTAAAAAACTCGAATTATACACGTTTTAATATCAAGAAAGACCGACACACATAACACGAGACACGAAACCGCTGCGTGTCGGTTCAGTCCTTGTAACGTTGAAATGAGGACGAGTGGTTAAATTCTATAAGAACACGACATTACCAATACTTTTGCCGGTTCTTGAACTTTAATTGCATATATTTAAATGTTAAATTGTTACATTTTTAATTGTATATGATAACAAACTGCCCAAACTGGTAATTGTTCGTTTCGCGTTTTTAATTATGCTTATCGACTTTGAGATTAAAGTCTCTCATTATTAACAACGAAGAATAACAGCAGTATAGATAATCAACATATAATCTTTAAGATTGAAAGAGAACAAAACGTGGATTAACTTTACCGTTCTTATTATTAATTTGAGAGAAAAATAACAGGTTAAACAAAGGAAAGAAACTGCATCTATTACTAACTGTGTGGCAATATCAAATAGCATTAGATACTTTAAAATATTATCCGTCCAAATGACATACAAATATTCAGATATAACATTATTCTCGGTAGGAAACAAATAACTGTAAAATGCTTTAACTGTGCCAAGGCAATACTGCAGTTCTAACTACACCTTCGTAATTATTATAATCAATAGTGTAGGAATATTGAATGTATTATATTGGTAGATATAAAATAGTTTAAGTATCGTTTGCTACCTTATTATTATGAACAATTTCATAGACTTTATATAATAAACTAGCGGCGCCCCGCGGTTTCACCCGCGTAGTTTCCGTTCCCGTAGGAATATGGGGATACAATTATGCTAAAAACATTTCCACTGAATCACTCGATATATTAAAACAAACCTCATGAAAACCCGTTGCGTAGTTTTAAAGATCTAAGCATACATAGAGACAGAGAAAGCGACTTTGTTTTATATTTCTTATATAGTGATGAATCAGTTTGTTTAATTGAACTTAAAGTATCGACTTGTAAAATCACAATACTGGACAAAAGCCTCTATTGCACAATTATCACATTAAACTAAGGCGTGTTGGTGATCTCAAACTCGAGACATAAGTATAATAGATATTAAATTTATGTACATATTTGTCTTGATCTTGGTTGAATTAGGAACTCAGATTGAAAAAACATTAGATTAGTAATATTTGGACTTAAAATTTACATTGGTAGATACCGATTGATTTGATTTAATTATAACACTTTACTTAACTTCTTCTACGTATTTAGGAGAACAATCAATTCACATATTTCAAATGACATTAAAATATCTCAACATTTATTGAATTTCAAAGATATTATCAGTATCTTAATAACTATTGGGACAGTTATTGCTTCAATCAATTGCGTTTAACAACATAATGCTTATTGCATCATTGGTATTGCTCAATGTACTTGAACTGTAACAATTTCCTCAGTACATCATAATTCTGAGTTATGACATTCCTCAAAATAGGAGAGGCCGACGATATCTTTGTCTGTTGACTGTATTTGATCTTGAGATGTCATATTAACTAATCGTTCTATATGTATCGACATACGTAAATATCACGGATCATATTATACTGGTTAACTATGTATCGCTAGTAGAGTATAAAATTTAGTTTAGCTTTTGTAAGTGATATTATTATATGGTAAAAACAGTTAGATGACGTCGTAAAAAAACGCGCAAAAATTAAAACGCAACGCAACGCAATAACTGAACGTTATCTCTATGAAAAAGTGAAGTTCTACGTGAACTACGTAGTTTTTTTTAATAAAACCGCATTTTGCGCAGTTTGTCGATGTTTGATAAATACATCAAAGACGTCATAATGTACGGTGTGGCTCCACCGGAACTGATTGCTCCAATATTACTGATATGGGTTTGGTAAACCAAGGTTCATTTAGTCAAACATAACGTAACGTAACCACTTACTAAATAGTGTTCAGTATTCAGTATTAAAAATCATACTAACTCATGTGTAGAACTTATATATTTCGCTATGCCCCACAGTTTTGCCCTTGTAAATGATAATCCCGTGGGAATTTTGGGATTAAAAGTATCCTATATATTAGTACTGGTTACATGGATAAACTTTACCGAATTTCATTTAAATCGGTTCAATAGATTTTACGCGAAAGGGTAACAAACGTCCATACATCCGATAAAACTTTAAAAGTAGGAATATATTTGTACGAGTATGTATGCGTTTTTGCAAACAATAGAAAGTAGGCCAAAACGTAATCGTAATATCATATACAAAAGTGTTTCAACCCAGTTCTCCTTTGTTTAAATTTGACCTAAATTTTTATAGTTTCACTATCAAAATATTTAATGATTCTTTTTGTTACTTTATAACTCAGAATGGGGGTTACTTTGGTTTATAGTCTATTTTAGTGTAGTTTAACAAAAAATCAGCAGTCAGACGCAAAATGTCCCAAATAGAAGAGGTTTAGTTGCTGAAAACTGTTCGGTCTTACACTTACATGCCACTAGATCTGATAGCAGAGCCGTCTATAAAAAATCATTGCCAACAAACAATTTAATTCTCATTTAATACCGACCAACCAAGTATCCTAATAAAATTATCACCACCTTATAAAAATCAATGATATAATTTCAAAGTTGCTAGTATCCATAAACTTTTATTTACGGCGATAGAAGTGCTTGAGTGATTCAATTGGTAGGCGCAAGCGTGGGAATACGAGTAGGCAATTTAATATCATTTGTGTGACGTAAATGCGCTCACGCAGATGAATGGAAACCACAGCTTGAGGTGGTGTAACCTTATCTTACCTTAGGAGAGTAATAGTGGTAACAGACCTTAGGAAATTAAATTAATTTATGTGGATTGCTGTACCGCAGTTGCACAAAGTAACATTAGCAGAAAATTTATAAACAAAACAAAAAAAAATCAAAGGACTTCTCCGACTATGTGCTTTTCTGCCTGACAGTACAATTCATTTTTTCTATTTTGTTTTTGTGGTGCTGTCAGTCAGTTACCATTGTCTTTTATACAAACTTAAAGAAATAAAATTATATCTGTTTGAATGCCTTTCCACTTCAGCAAATCCTGCAAGAAATACTTCTGGAAGTTTTCTTCCTTTAAATCTTTTAGTACTTAAAATAAACTGAGGGTTCAATGGTCATTGTTTCAAGTATCAACTTATTTAAAATAAAAGCTAAGCCATACGTAGTGGATATATGTTTTAAAACGTAGGTAACATATTTGATAAACTCGTAATCTATTGACTATTGTACCTAAGTATAATATTCTGTTTTTATAATAAAGAACTTGTTTTATAATTAGTACATAGTTTTCTCTTAGTCCTATTGTACAAATTTAAAATAGAAATATTATAAAAATATATAGACGTAAGGTTTATTAGAAGTATTACCACAAAAACTACATATGTTTCAAACAGTGGTAATATAAGTTCGTTCAATAAAATATATCAGTATACCTAAGGAAATCAAATCTTTCATAACATTTCATGATAATTTCCTTCTTCTTAAGTGCTTACGTTTCTAGTAAAATTGTCTTAAGATAACTATTAGAAGTGCCAATTGCCTTTCATTAGATACTGTTATCAGATATCATGATTTCAAGAAGAAATTATACTTAGAACTGAACTAGAAATAGATTTTGCTGATAAGTATTACATGTAACGTTATTAATAAATGTATTTATTGGCGTATATTCTCTTAGACGTCATTTGCTCAAGTGCTCTTATGCGATCAGGCTTTATTCAACCAACCAGGTTGGCCAAGTGCGGGTTGGTCGAGTTAGTGTGTAGGTTTCCTCACGATGTTTTCCATCACGGTAGGAGCATCCTATTAAAGTACATGAAGAATTCGAAATTTGAAAGAATAAACACATCGGTAAGTACTTGGCGAGGATCGACCCAGCACCTTCCAAATCAAACATCATATTGAAAGAGTTGGGAGAAGGTTTTATAAGTGTAATCTAAATAAAATTTCATTTGACGATCTTGACCGGTTTAAAGAAAAACATTTCATAAAAAGATTTGGTTTCAACAATCCTTGAAAAATAAGGAACATGTTTATAAATTTTCCAACACAAAAACCTTTTATCCTCAATTAAATGATAAACAAAAAGTTATTTACATTTTTTTCTGTACAATGATCTAAATTATTTTGGACTTTCCTTTGAATTTAAAAAGTCCTTGTGATTCATTACTTATCGTAATCTGGTTATTAAATTATAGTGGTCTCACAATGTCAGCGTGTGTTTGTAAATTACGTGTGAGTCAGATACCTTCCATATTTACAATCCTGTAGATTGGATTATTACCTATTATGTCATACTTTATTCATTTTACAATGGCTTGAAATATATCGCAACGATTTCACTATTTAAATAATAGAGTGACTACAAATTTATCAACACTAAACTAGTATTATAATGGTGAAGAGTTTTTTTTGCTTGAACGCGCTAACCTCAGGAACTATTGGTCCAAATGTTGAATAATTCCTTCTGTGTTAGATAGCTCATTTATCGAGGAAGACTAATAGGCCATACACTATGCGGGTGACACCACGCGGGTCGCTGCCAGTTATAAAAATAATTGTAAAACTAAAAAGAATCGAATGGAAATTTTCACAATCAAAATAAACTATTGCTTAGAAAACGAAAGGAAATTGTAAAATTTATATGCAATAACATAGTCGACGTGTAAAAGTAATAGTATGTACAAAAGTTGTTACTGTTAGTTAACTGACGTAACCGCTTTCGTCGGTTAACTTGTAAACCGATACGGCAGAACATTCAATCAATCCGTTGTTTCGAGTAATGAAATCGACTCACGCGCAGTTATAGTGATACGACACGACACGTGAATAAATATGTGACTGTAGAGTAATTGAAACTTAAACAGAAGGTTAACTTCATGTTAGATTATTATTAAAACAAACTTTTGTACATGGATCGTGTTAGAAGCAGTTACGGACTGATTATAGTACTTTTATCTGAGGTTATTCATAGTTTAATTGGAGTATAATTAAAGTATAGTACTGCCTTGATTCATTTTATCAGTCAAGTAATTCATGTATGCTATTTTCCAGGCATGAAACCGTTGAAATCACTGCACTCATTAGGTTAGGATCATTATGCTCCTCCTCACTATACTAATATTACACAGTAAGAGGGTTTTTGCCCTCCAATATGATCTTAGAGCCGAATACTTTTACTGTTTTGTGATGGTCTAGTGAATTTTTAATCTGTACACCTGAGGTTGCGGGTATGATTTCTGGGTCAATTGATGTTTTTATGTGAAACTTGACTTTGGTTTGATTAAACGGGCATTAAACGGGCGGCAATCGATATCATTATATTTATTTATCTTTACTGTACTTATATAATCAATGAGGGAGAAGCATTTCTATATAGTGCGGTCTTACAGGTCGAATCTTTCTTAATATAACGGTTACACATTCGCTTCTCGTACAATGCTAGTATTTTTACGAACTTCAATAATATAATATTTATCTCAGTTTTCATGTGCGTACGTTATTTCTGATGGCGTAGATAAAGGCATTAGACAAAAGATGATAGAGTGATTGAGTATGTTTTGATATCATACTTTTAAACTGGTAGTTGTAATCTGACGATGGATAGATTGTGAGAAAGATGATTTGCAGTATAGGGACGTAAATGTTGAGGTGACGATTGATTGATATGATATAAGAAGAATAGATATTGTGTTGAACTAACGTAGTCAATAAGAAAGTCGGGAGATACTTACTTATTATAATACCTAAGCTTATACATAATTATAATTAACAGATCTTATATCGCAGCGCAGCCCTAATTATGTATGTAGGTAGGCTTATGAACGCGAAACATATTCTTTAGAAAAGCAAATCATGGTTTTGCAATATCTGCATAATTTTAACATTAAATTACAGTTTTATAATAAGAATTTTTTAACAGGTAAAAGTTAATTACGATAGTTAGGTTCATATTTGTTCATAACATTCAAATATGTTCTAGTATAGTTTTTAAAACTGACAGGTACGGTCCGTATCAAAAGTAAGTTACTTCTTAATTAGAGTATCACATTCAAAACAACAATAATAATATACAAACCTTTTCCATTCACGGGACTATTAAGGAGTCCCGTTCTTTTGGAAGGCTAGTATGGGGAAAAAGCCAACACACGGAAGCCCTTTGACATATTTAATCTTGTGTAAAGGAAGATAATATTCAAACCTTTTGATATTGTAAATGGACTTTTTATGCTAACTCTACCATTAACAAAACTGTGAAGCTACAACATGATCATATCAATGATTTTTTTTGGCTGAATGTTATATTAATATTTTGATATGAACCACAAAAATAAATTGGTGTTCGCACGTTAACAAAACGTCAATGTTTCACAAAATGTTTACAGTTTACATACACAAATTAAACAATTCGTTTAACGTGTGGGTTTGAATTGAATACACGGTCGAGTTTTTATTTTAAACTTCTGTTGTTAAGACAATAAATATATTCGCTGGATTCTGGTGTACTAGCTTTCCCCGATACTTATGCGTTGGTAATAAGGTTCAAATTTAAAGACATAGATGCAGAAATGCATTGAAAGACTGTCAATATTGGTGATTTTAAAACTAAAGTATTTTATTTTGATTCGTAAACCTTGAGTCGTAACAGGCACAAAATACTGATTAACTGCAATGCATACAGCTGTAGTATGAAACTTTCCTCTGATATTAATCAAGATTTTTATAATTATCTAAGACTTTCTAGGTCTTCCTAGGTTTTATCCCCGAAACATCTACTTACATACTTTGATATTCTGCAAATTTTCCTTTACATTTACTTCCACAGCAAATATAAATAGTATATTTCAACAAATATCATTCATAAACCTATGAGAAAATGTTAAAGCAGATAAGTTGAAACATATTCGACATTTTAAAATATAAATAATATAATAACTAAACCAGATTAGTAGATAATTAGAATAAAACAGCGCCATGATGGATAATATTGATAAAATGTCTAATGTAGGTGAAATATTTTCCCTGACACACTTTTAAACTAAACAGCATGATTACCTACAAGTAATTTTACTTTATCTAATCCGATATTTTATGGAATATTTTATTAGAACGATGTCAAGATGCGAACAAAACATCGAATATTTTGTAAAAAAAAGCAACTTTACATCACCAATTTACGAGTATGTATGTATTGTATACATAGGAAGTACGTAATATATACGTCTTATTGATACAGATGTATGCATACAAATATAGCATGATTATATTCTTTCAAAAGAAGATTTTGCGGCCGACTTACTTTTTGAAAAAAGATACGCTCGACCTAAGATTATTCCTCGGTTTTCCTACTTACAGAATTTTGATTAACATGCAACATACTATAAAAAAGTAAATACTTATATCCACAAAGATAACATTAACACTTTGTCATCGTAACATCATTGAGAAAACTAAAATAAAAATCTAGAAAAGTAAAAAAATACAAAACTAAGAGAATATCATGAACCGTAATCGTGATTGTCACATTGCTATTTTTTATCTACTGTTATGTACTGAACGTGTAAAGATAATGTTTATATACCTTACTAGAGAGATTATATGGTTTATCTCAATGGTACATCGAAAGAACTAGAAAATTAGATACTTAAATAGATCAGAAGGAAATAATACCACGAAATCACCAAAAAAATGTTCTTAAAAAATACGAAATTACAGCAAATTAAACTTAATATGAATATGGAGAATATCCCAAAGTTAACTTACGAGTAGGTTTATACTACAAAGTTTACTTATACTCGTATACTTTTATAGTAGGGCTAAAAGAAAGTATATTTTTTCAAAAGAACAGCCATAAACTATACAAAGTAGTTCCACAAACTATTTCTTTATCAATATTTTGTACTATTGTTAATAGACTAAACTAATTTAAATAGAAGTACTAACCTCGCCTTTTGTGGCATTTTTAAATTATCATCGTCGTCATTGAAAGTTCAAAGACTTGCCAATCACGTTATTAATTGACTTGTTTTTTTGGTAATTTCAAGTTTAGATATGCTAGAACATACCAAACCAAATTCGAAAAATCTTCCGTGAAAACCGTTGGATTAATTCTAAATTCGAATAAGAAATAGGAATCCCATTATTCCAGTTCCTTTTGTGCAAAAACTTGCTTCGAAATGTCAAATTGTTTTATCAGATTTGTTCAAAGTAACGTGTAATAATATTAAATTATGTATTATTAAAGTGATATTAATAAGCAAAAACGAGTGAGTGTGGCGTATAAATCGATTCGCTATACACGTGGAATGAAAGAAAATTAAAATAAAATGAAACCGCGAAAATATTCCTATATTATTGCCTTAATTTGAATACGAAAAGAACAAATGTGGAATAGTATTGTTATAACAATCTTTTGTTGTGAAAGAAACATGTTTTTCACGCAGATTTTATGATTTTGTTTTGACATACACACATCAAAAGTGTCTAGGGATCAACATATATTTTTGCAATAACTTTTCTCCTGATTGATATTAATTAAAATTTTCTTTAAGGATTCATCAAATAAAGTGTTTTCGTTTGTCACAGTAACGATAAACCAAGTCACCTTTGCATTAATAAAGAAATTTGCCATTTTCCTAATAAAGGGATTTTTGACATTTGAACCACTAACATTAAAGTTCGAAAAAAAGACTGAAATAACAGTTTTCTTTAAAAATTTTTTGGGTAACTTAAACAATTAATAATCCGTGTTTCTACCGCGAACACTAACAACACAAGAACATCGGTTTGGCATACTCAAAATGAGTTCATCCAAATCACGCTGTGGAATGGCCGCCCATGTTCGTTGCAACAACAAAAAAAGGTCTTCTTGCGACTGGATACCCTCCATATTCGGCAGAGCTCTTCTCTGTAGCATATCCCATGCATGCTCAATCGGGTTCAAGTCTGGCGACTGAGCAGGCCAGGGCAGGACATTGATGTTAGCTGCGGCGAGAGTCTGTCTTACAACTCTTGCGGTGTGCGGTCGTGCATTATCATGCATTAACTGAAATAAGGGACCGATTTGCACTTGTAGAGGAACGATGACGTCTGATACAATCGTCTCAGCATAAATTTGAGCGTTGAGGTTGCCTCTGATCCAAATCAACTCAGTTCTTCCGCCGATCCAAATACCCGCCCATACCATGATGGTTCCACCACTATAAGGATGGACTTCCTGGCAGGATTTTAATCGCTGTTGGCGTCCAGGGGTTCTCCAGTGTCGTATACGTCTTGTATCCGGTCTCATACCAAAACGAGACTCATCAGAAAAGCACACGAAACGCCATTGTTCTTCTGCCCAATTTCTGTGTTCAAGAGCCCATTGATATCGAATCCTACGATTGTGCATTGCTATAGGTGGTACCCGTAGCGGTCTTCGGGAATGAAGGTTCACTTCATGCAAGCGGTTTCTGACTGTTTGGTCGCTAATTAAGTTCCCTGAAGAGTGATGAAGCCGCACGGCTAACATCATGGCGGTTATTGTTGGAGCTCTTCGAGTTAAGATTTGAATGTATCGGTCTTGTCTCCGTGTGGTGCAGCGATACCGTCCTCCATGGCGCTCAGCCACGGTACCAGTGCTTCGGTAACGTGTCCAAAGTCGACTGATAACACTCTGACTTGTATTCAGAGCTAAAGCCACAGTACGTTGCCGGGAACCAGCTTCTATCATTCCCACGGCTCTGAGCATTTCTTCCCTGCTTAAATGACGTCGCCGCTCCATAATAACGTTGGTTTTAATCAGTAGTAGGGAAACAGTAGCACTAATAATGTCTTCAATGCGTTGTATGTTTTTATAGGGAAAATATTGACAGCTGATTTTCATCTTTTACTCGAATTTGATTCACAGTTCCTGATTCAAATTATGAAATGCACCAAAAAGGATCCATATAAATTTATAAAATCATAAATTTATTACAAAGCCACATCTCAATCTCAAGAAATCCGCATAAAAATGCTTGATCCCTAGACACTTTTGATGTGTGTATTTAGAAATCATATTTATTGAAGTTTTTAAAATAAATTGTCCTGAGATTTTACTCTCGTAGTCTTATTCTGCGGGAGCTTTGGGATAACATGCAATCTAATGTATGAGTCCAAGATATGACGAATATTTCTACCAAATATCACTATAATTGATCTAACAGTTTTTGACTGAAAGAGTCGCAAATATTCATCGATCTTTACAAAATTGTGCTAATAATTTACAATCTAATTTAATTTGTCACAAACTTTATCATTATTACGAAAGTCCATATTTAAAATTAGGTTTTATCACGCCTTCCACACAACGTATTCGCACAAATATTTCTTCTAATAAAAGGTTTAAAAAATAACAAGAATCTCATTTATTACAATGCAGAAGTACAGTTACTCAACCGTTACATACACAATTCTCAGAACAGAATGCGGGAATACCAATCTGCCTACATACCTACTTAAATCAGCTTAAAATCGATTTTATTTAAATTAGAATAAAGTTCACAGTGTCATAAACTTAGTTGCATTTTGAGGAAAATGAATAAATAAACAGAAGCAAGTTAAAACTTTATGTTGTTTTGTTTTTCCTGTACATTTTTTGTGTTAATGACTATTACATAATATAAAACACTGGAAAACCTAATCAAAATGTGATAATCGTTTGACTCTATGTACCTAATACTTGGTACACAATCATTTCAAACCAGTGATATCTTACAAATAACTATGATACTACAAGTAGATATTAGTCTGAGTCAAAGCAGACCGTTAATTTCTTACTGAAATAATACTTTCTATAGAACTTAAAAATTCTTAAGCAACTTTCAAAGTTATTTGATTTCAAGATTCTTCGCAAACCTGAAGCTAAATCAAATTTATTCTGGAAAGAACCTCTTTTAATCGATTAGATTCCCTCTTTTTTTGTCTTCTAAGAACTTCCTAATGATATTTTTTCTCAAGGTTTAGTTAGTATAGAGCAACGGCTTTTATCTTAAATTGAAGACCGTTGTAAATGTAAAAAATTCAAGGGCACGAGTCGAGGACCGGCAGATTCTTGACCCCAGACGAGTCTAGGCCCGCATGCTGAATTCTTTCCACGCATTTATTAGACCATTACCCCCTGGTAGCTTCCTAGACACGTATCAAATAAGTTATTTGTTCAAATTTATAATTTAAATATATATTTGTTTAAGTTAAAAGACTTATTAAATTGAGGCTCGCAGTTTAAAAACATTGAAAATTTACGTCTTTGTTCCGATCAGGTTACACAGACCGTTTTAGGGGTGGATAGAGTGTTGATCATCTTTACTTACATGTAAACTAGGTACACGGGTATTTACAACATAAATATATAATTATTTACTTATTTATAGCCTGTCATGAAAGTGAGTCAATTAGTCTGTCCATCATATAGCTTAACAACTGGTCGTTGTAATATTGAATATATAGATAGTTTAAGGATAGTTTGTTCAAAGCGAGATTTAATCTATATTTTACAGCGATGATTCTACCTGAGGTTAATCATAACTCTGGATGTGACTCTGGTCACACAGATAATCTAGAATTACATTTAAATTTACACGTGACCAGCCAGACTAAAATAACATGTCAAAAACTAATTTAAAATAAAAAATACATAAACAAAACATAATATAATCTATTGCTGATAAAATCACATGTTTAAAAACAAAACGTTCGTTTAAAATTTGGCACAATACATTAAAAATATGTACGTTTGAAATGGCGCCAGAATGCATTATTGCCAAAAGGAAAGCAACCCAGACGGTTACTATAAGTTCCTACTTTTCATTCACAGCTATATGGCCAAAGTCTGAGACTAAATTTTCACATTGCCAACTTTATATTGCAGTTCTTTTCCACTTATTACATTAGGTACTCACCTGTATTCACAAGCAATAAAGTTGTTGATTGAAGAGCAACAAATTTACTGTACTGATTTCATAAATTTGTCGTTGTTGCATGCTAGTGAAAGACATGCCAAAGAAGATATCACTCACGAAAGGTGCGATAGCACTATTCGTTTATGCAGTTATGTTATTATTTATGGAATTCAGAGTAGCTACAATAAGGAACTCTTTATTATCACTGAATTGAATTAATAAGGTTTTTAGAGGCAAAACAAGTAGTACTAAAACAATGCTATACTTATCATATATGTGTGTAGTTTCTGATACCATAGATACAAGTTTCGAACTTAGGGGTCAGTTACCATAATGAGATGATGTAGTGAATGATTATTATTATGATTGTATATTCATTTATTTTCTTATTTTTTAAGTTTTTACAATATAAATATATAAAAAAAAAAACAAAATATACAATATAAACTTAAAAAATATAATGCCGCCAGTAGCGGGGCAGGGCCCAAACTACCGGTGGTTAGGGCTGCAGAGACAGGAACCTCCTCACGATACGTGCCGAGTAATATTATGATTATAATTGTATTAAGCAGTGACATATTTATGGTTGCCTAAAATGGAATAATCCCTATATCTACAAAGCCTATTCTTAAAATTCTTTCACTAATCAGTA
Source organism: Timandra comae (assembly GCA_958496195.1). Classification (NCBI taxonomy): domain Eukaryota; kingdom Metazoa; phylum Arthropoda; class Insecta; order Lepidoptera; family Geometridae; genus Timandra; species Timandra comae. The sequence goes on from OY292360.1 coordinate 3,634,080, forward strand.
ACATTATCCCTAGGCTCTTTATCAGGTAATTAGGAGTAAATTACCTTACAAGATTAACGGACGGGTGAAATCTGAGAATACTTCAACAAAGAATTTCTATAGAAAAATCTTCTCGTGTATTCCACCGTTCGTTTTGTTAGTTACCAATTTAAATACCTATTGATTGCTAATAATGGATGTTACATATCAGGGTCAATGTAAATGGTACACGATAAATTATTCTATTCAATATTTATTACGAACGCTCAAACCATTTCCATATCAATCGTTTATAATTCTCATACATTATGATTTTATTGCGTAATTGTAACTGTTTTAGAAATTGGTTTAAGTATATCTGTGTAACCTGATTTTGGAACTGTTACATCAGTTTGACGTCATCACCGAACTGTATCCTCGATCGAATTGGGTCAGCTTTCAACTTTCTTTGCGTCAGTTATCAGACCTACCGAGAATTGAATTCTATATTTAAATAACCATATTTCTTTTAAATTGAAGTTTAGTTCGGGGAACTATTTTATTTGTGGGCTTTTTACATCTTAAAGGTGTCATTGGTCATTTTTGAGGTTGGATCAAATTAATCTTGTATGTTTGGTACTTGTAAGTGAGAAGTTTTAACATATAAACTCTTCCCTCTTCTCTCCTTTTCTTTACCTTTAAATCTATCTTCCTATAAGTATCACTACATACATAGTATAAAACAAAGTCGCTTTCTCTGTTCCTATGTCCCTATGTATGCCTAGATCTTTAAAACTACGATGTGGTTTATTTTAATAGATAGAGTGATTCAGTGGGAATGTTTTTAGCTAATTTCATCCCCATATTCTTACGGGAACGGGAACTACGCGGGTGAAACCGCGGGGCGCCGTTAGAAATCGTATAAATCGCTTCAAACCCATTGTGTCCTTGTGCATACAAAGGTAATAAAGCTAGTATTTGTCAGGCAGTAAAACAGTGTAAGCTAACCCAATAAACCTAGTCTAACGTTAGAAACCCGATAAGATGGCCCACTTGCATTTCAATAACGACTCCACCATAAACCAGACATCAAACTAAATCAATAATATTAAAAAGAACATCATAAAAATATTATTCATTCTAACAGACAATAAAACACGAAATAAAAATAATATTTTACGTAATTTAACGATACATTTTCAGGAGTTCCAACGAACATGTGAATAAATATAAGTTTATATAATATATAGGTATTATTAGATAAGTATATAGTATATTATAGAGTAAAAACGAGACATCTACCTACATGAAACACAGTTTTTAAAATAAATGAATGAATTCAGATTCTGACGAAATTAGAGTTTTGCCTGCCAAATGAATGTTAGACTGACAACTGGTGGATCACAAATTGATTGAAAAGATTTAACACACTTATTTAATTATTTTGTTTAGTTAGCTGTAAGCATGGTGACCCAGTATAAATTATAACAGATTTCAAAGCATTTTTGGAAAACCATATGCGTCAAAGACTATTTAATTTACGATGGTCTTATTTATAGGGTTTTATAAAGTATCATTTCAGTGTTGTTTCTTTAAATATGAATAGAATTTAACTCTGTAGTCTCTGTTAAATTTTGTACCTAAAGAATTGATCAATAAAAAAAAGTTTAGTTATAATTGTTTTCAGTTATTTTAATGCATAGCTAGAGCAACAAAAATGTCATAGTAACTATAATCAAATTCAATTTAGATTTTGACTCTGAGCCATTTTACCGCATCCAATTTTAGATAAGTAGGTAAGTATTTGAATTTCTTTGCTAAATTTTATTATTTGATAAATACAATAAGTATTTTTCCTTTAAAATAAAGATAAAAACAAGAACCAAAATCATGTTTTCCTAATAATTAAATATACAGAATAACTTTGACCTCTAAGCCCATTTTGTTTATCGCGTTATTATAATAACGATAGTTTTATTAAATTCTCTCTAACATTATAGACAAAATTACTATTACTAATATAAGATATTTGTAGCACTACACGAACAAACATATCAGAATTGTTTTAGTTTAAAAATATAGTAGTGTTAGAATCGTCAATCCGGTATAAAGACTTCGTAACTCAAAATTTTGAATAAGGAATCATTTAGTACTGACATAACCTCGTTCATATCATCTTCTAATATATAAAATTCTCGTGTCACAGTTTTCGTTGCCATACTCCTCCGAAACGGCTTGACCCATTCTCATGAAATTTTGTGAGCATATTCAGTAGGTCTGTGAATCGGCCAACATCTATTTTTCATCCCGAAATTCCCACGGGAACGGGAACTACGCGTGTGAAACCGCGGGGCGCAGCTAGTAAATCGTATATGTAAATTCCCTAGTGAGATCTAATCTTGACATCTCGCCCCCGTATTCAAATTAACGGTCGGTAGGTCTCGTATCTCATCCTGCTGATAATAATTTACTATTGTTGCTAACCGAATACTACAACGATTATATAACAGTTACTACTATAAAGATACTGAATGAAGGTCGATGTGACGATAGTTCTCTGTTGCCACGTCTTCGCAGTTTATTTAATAGTTTGTATGTACCTAACCTACTCAAATTAAATATAGGTATTTAACGTACTTAAATGAAATAATTGGAATGGAATTGTTTTAATTAGATACCAGTTTTATTTGCAATTTGTCGATAAAATTTAATTTTGTATTTAAATTTCGTTCTAAAATGTTGTTTTAATTTAGATTATTATTCGTGTTATCTGGTCTGTATGTTTATTAATTAAATAACTTTTGGTATTTTTAGGAATATTCGTTGATTGGAATTTATATTATTGAATTTTATTCACTCAATACATAGGAAATTTTACTCATTCGAGCTTAGTTAGGGGTCAGTTATTATAATGAGATGATGTAGTGAATCAATGATTCGGTTTTGGCGAAAAATAGCTACAAAACACTATAGAATCTGATTGTCTTTTAGTTTGTCACAAACTTAATGTTTTATGTATTTTTTATTAGTTTTTCCTTTAATTAGGTATAACGCGTTGCCTTGGAAATTTCGGAAATTAAAGTAACTAGATGTAAAATAATAAAAAGTAGAGGCATTACTATATATGATACATAGTATACAACACACTTAAATTTAGCATTCAACTATAAATAAACGGAGATTACAATACAATTTCACAATATTTGTAATAAAAACACTGTTACCATTAGCAACAGCAATAATGTTTATACGCAGCCGCGAAAACAATATAAATAATATCATTATCATTGGTTGTAAGGCGTCAGTTGCTGATGAAATTATTACAAATGTCTCCACATGAAGAGTTTCATTGACTTTGTTTAGACAGTTGTTTGAAGATCATTGAAGGTTACCTGCGAAGTAAAGTCATATGGGACTTAAATACAGTAATGTATGACAGGTTTTACCCCTTAATCTCCAGCCCCCCTAGCATGACTGTGCGTGATAAAATATATAGACCTAAATAATATCGATTTCGCGAGTATGACCAAATTAATTACGGCGTGGTACGATATGAAAAATTAAATATGGCGGGTATTTTTATCAAATTTTGACAATTGGATGTCAATTAATCTATCGCGTTTTCGAAGTCATGCTAGCCTAGCTGGTAAATTAAATGTTAAAAAGTTATAAAGGCTCTGGTCTCTGACCATGGTATAAAAGCTAACCTATATTAATCTATACTCATATGAGTAAACGATATAATATTATAAAGAGAAAGATTTTATTGTTCGTTACGATTTAACTGAAAAACTATTTGACTAATTTTGATAATACTTCCACCATTGAAAAGCTACATCTTTACTGAGTAACATAGGCTATGTTCTATCCCCGTATTCTCCTAAAAACAGGAACTACACGGATAAAACTGCGAGGTGCAGAAACTAAGTTATATAACGTTAAATATGTACCATTTAAATCCACATTCGTAATATTAAATTTAAGTTAATTATAATAAAATACCTACTAGTTTCATAACGTTTATATAAGTTAATTAGTTGTATAAGTAACAAAATTATATGTATTAATTCGATGTAAATAAACTACATAACCCATCACGGTGTAATCGTAAAATAAAACCTATTATAAAAAGCACTTAAAATTTTCCTCGTTGCTTATATAAATTTTCACGTGGCAGACACAGACATAACTAAAGAAATTAACGAACAGTACCTTGTTTACTTGCAAGCAATTATAGCTCTTAGCATGAGAAAATAAAACTTGTATATGAAAATGAAACATCATCGTTAGTACAGACAGGATCAAAAGTAACAGACTAAAATTTTTCGAACCCATTTTGTGTTTATTTGCTAATCTAGTCCCAAACTGAGCTAAGCTGGGTTCTAGACAACGCATTAACAGTGTTAAAAACTTTTTTAAATAATTATCTATACTATCTATACTAATATTATAAAGAAGTAAAGTTTGTGTGTTTGTTAAATTGTAATGGGTAATCTCGGGATCTACTGAACCGATTTCAATATATTTTATTATCAGTGCGTGACATAGGCTATAGTTTATCCCTGTATTCACGCGGGAACGGGAACAACGCTGGTGAAACCGCGGGGCGATGCTAGTATTAGATAAATAGAAAACACTCAGTTTTAGACAACCAGACATATTCAGTTTATCCATACAAATGTTTGTCATATTACAAAACGTAACTAGATGTAAACTGTAATTTCATAAACTGACTTTTTACGCTAACTGTACAACAATGTTTAAAAGAATAGTTCAATTAAAGTGAAGATTTCTCTCATCGTGTTGGGACACGCGAAGGATTAAGCCCTTGAACTTTTATCGTACTAATTATACTAGTAATTATATAGGATGTCACCGTTTTAATAGATTAATTAGCCGGCACGACTAATGACGGTGTGAAACAATCTATAAATAAAACTTCAATCGCTAATTAATGATGATTGGATTAATTATATCCATTTTCCTGGAAATATTTAACTGAAAATAAGATACAGAGCGCTGTGATCTGTCGCTGTGGAAGTCGGAAGCCAGACATAAACAAAAAAGCACCAGACACTACTACTATGCCAGGTAAATCAAAAGAAATGTGTGATTTACCTGGCATAGGAATCTAAGCCGAAATCGTTGTCTGACAGTCAGACATAGTGAAAATTTTACTACTACGTCAATCGCACAGAAACGATTGATCAATTTCAAATGATGATGAATATAAATTCAAATGTCAATAACTCGACACATTATCATGAAAAGGATGAATCAATTTTCAAACCAGTTGAATATTCGACAGTTGATTGGCAAACCAAATATTTAGACTGGTACAGTTAATATATATTGATACTAAATTTTCATTGAGTCACGTTTTCTTTCCACGTGTCTCCAGATTTCTTAGCATATATACGTGTATATGTATTTATAATTATATACTCACAGAATGTATAAAAATGATTCAGAAATTCTTTATATCGATTTCGTCTGCTGAGATCTGTTTTATACCTAGTGTATCATATGGTTCCCGTTTCCATGAAAATACGGGGATAAAAAATAGATTATCTTACTCACTACTAAGGTAGTTTTCAGTATATTTTAATAGGATCAGTAGTTTTTGTAACAAACAAAAAACCAAATACTTTCCTTTTAATAATATTAGATATCGATTCAGTAGTTTTTGAGTTAAATTTTATTAAACAAACATAACATCCTTTTCTCTTAATAATATTAGCATACATTAGGTAACTCTTTAACAGACAACTGCGTCATAGATTTTTTTTAAACATACATAATTCAACAAAATTTTAATAAATAGCAGTAAAATTGGACCGTTTCAGAGGTAAACGCACTGAATAAATAAAAAGGTTGTATGAAATGGACATATAAGTTTTGAAAAAAAGAAATTCACGTTCAATTTTGTACATAAAATAATACAAGAAAATGGTTTTATAGTAATTTATTTTAATAATTGTTTGGATAACTAACAAAAATTAAAAGTATAAGCTACTATGTGCATCCAGTGGTTTCACAAGCATTGTATTATGTACTAAGTAGTAGTTTTTTGAGATAACTTCATTTCAGTGAATGAATTTATAAAATATATTCTGCCCTGAGGTTATCCGCTACAAACTAACCTGCTTATCTCGATATTCAAAAAAGGGCTTTAGCTTTATTTTGGTTATTGAACTAAGTGTCAGTGTACATTCATTGTAGATATATTTAAATTAAATAGTTGAATAACTCTGTGTGTATTTTTTAACCTTTATCAAAGGAAAACTTGAGTTAGTCATCCATTATTTTAAATTTTATGGCGTTTTTTAACATTACCAAAAAGGTTTTAAATTCAACTTTAACGCAAACAAAATGTTTTGGAGGCTAATGTATTATTATTAATCATTAATTTAATTATATATAGCAGGTAAAATATCACCTAAAAATTTAAAACTTTAGACCAATATTTCATCACCACCATTCAAACCTGTCAGTTAAAACACTGTTTCGAAGAACTGTGTGAGTTTCAAACGAAAATAAAGAAAAAAGAATGACATATTAAAACTGTATATTTCAGAGTGATCTCAACAGCCGTATATCTTGTTATATTATGCAGTTAGACAAACCATTAGTTATAGAGAGGTCAGATGCCGCTAGCTGTCCCCATTTCACCACGATCCAGAAGTTAATTTAAACATACCTTGAACTTGACACAATAAGAAATTAAGAAAGGCAAAGTATAGCTTATTTAGTAGATAGTAAGTCTTAATTTCCACAAACATGTAATGAATAGTACTAACAATACATAGTGTAGTAATACATACAATAAAATATGACTAAAATTGTTGGAAAATAAACTCAAAATGTATTGATTATAGAACTTACTTTTATAACCTTTATATTGTTTTATCAATTCAATATCGTATATGGATTCATTTATGTATATCATGTACTCCAAAGTATATATTATCTTTCTATCAAACTGCAATGAAACAACGTATCAATTTGGTAGATTTATTATGCAGTAAAAAGTCTTATGTTCAATTTTGTTTGATTTATGGCGTGTTTACTCATCTAACAACCTGTAGTAACCATATCAAGATTTACGACGGAGTACTGAATGCATTTCTAATTGTATTTGATGCTCGTACGTCATATTTCTTTGTCAATTCTTCAATTAACAATCCAAATGTATAATTATTATTTCACCGCTCAATATTTTGATGACGTTAAACGTCTCAGCACTCATTACAACCAAAACAAAAACCAGACGGTACAGAACGTTCCAGAACTTTACCAATTTGCACACGATTCAATTTCACTATATCTATCTTCTTTTAATTCAGAGGTTTTCATGAGACGGATTATTATATAAATGTCCAGCGTTTTTTTAATATGTGGTGTTGAAAAGTAAACATGACTTCGTATGAAAACGCCGCGACAGATTAATGGGAGAACTATATAACCTATGACGTCTTGTTTATTAAAATATTGTATCGTATCAGACTGTCTGGCGGACGATACACTCTCTAAGGACCCCTTAAATCAGCTATAAACGTCATCTCAATATAAAATATTATCACATAAAAATTAAACTATCCTAATGTTGGATCTTTCTTAGAAACGCGTATTTCGGCTCTCATTATTTATTGTAAGAAGTTTTTATTATTTCTATTGCTTTTTGTGTCAAATCATGTTCTTTGTGTCGATTTTTCTGGATGCTAATGATCCTTAAGTAGGTCAATATAAAGAAACTGGGCAATAAAGTATTCTGTTGGGAAGTGATTTTGACAGAGTGGTTTAAATGTACTCGTAGTCGCCGAGGTTATGATCCGGTAAAATCTAATTTGGTATAGTAGGAATGGGGTACTAACAAATCGCAGTAAATTTTTAACAATAAATATATTAAATTTCGATATAAATATTACTGATAATGAATACCTGGATAGCACTATCAGGAATTACCTAAGATTCTAATAAAAAACGTTTCTATGTGTGATGAACTGATGATACAGTGTGATGCCAAATTATTTTTTGGGATAAAGCAAATATTGTAACATGTCTGTTTACGTCTGAATTCCTAACGAAATTCAGACTTATTTAAACGTCTAAGCTATTTTCTACATTATATAAAAGATTTTTATATAACATAATAACTAAAATTATAACAGATAAAATAGAATTCCCTTGAAGTGCGTGCGTTTTTAAACTGCATAAAAATAAATCCCGGAAAAAATGTTTTATAAAGAATGTTTTTCATCTGATAAAGCTATTAACCTCTAAAATGTGTTCCGCGAAGAAAATTTCTTTCGAATATTTTTTTTTATTTCTGAGACACCCAATTACTCGAAAGTTCTTTGCCTTTTAATTAGAGCATTCAAATATTGGATGTAAAGCCAAGACGATTACACTAGTTAGTTGATCACCTGACGTAGATTAAAAATATATTTCGTGATAAGTGGCCTCTTCTCTATAATGTACCATTGTATAATTAGTATGTTTCACTAGACTAGACGATCAAACGGACATATTAATTGATTTTGCTGGATGACAAATCAGTTCTACGCTCATAATTTTCATCGCAACTTACCACAAACCTAATTTTAAACAGAGAGACCAAATTATTGAAATAGAAAAAAATATGAAAAGGAAAATGTTTTATTTGTATTCTTAGAAAAACCTTCAAGAGGAGCAAAAACAAATAACAAGGACAGTTTATACGTATTTGATTGAACATCTTTTCTGGATCCGGTAGACGTAAATGTGTAGGTGTTTAAAGTTCGTTGACAGTCTAAATAATCTTCCAGATAAATTTCCAGGGAATAAGGAAACCTCGATTTTCCTTAACACCATTTACATCAATGATTAATATGTTACATTTATAAAATTCGCCTCAGACTGCGCGTCTCGGGCTATTTTGATTATGTTTACGTACGCATGTATTTATGACTTATATGAATATGTTTTGAGGTCAAACCCATCGATGGTTCATGTGCTATGATTTATAATCGATTTGCTAAACTTGGATTTGTAATCAGGAAGAGTATAACTGATTGTAGTGCAGTATTGGATAAGTGCTCAATATTTGGAACAGATCCACTTGTTTGTAAGTAAACAAGGTTTAAATTAAATTAATATTTTGTTTAGTCTTCATCTTTTATATAAAATGTCTTGAATTATTTGAACTTTAATTTTGTTTTACAAAGATTATCTAACATATTTTTAAATAGAATATTTATTTACTAGAAGCATGGTTTAAAGGTCACATACAAAAATATTATGTAATTTATTAGTTTTATTTCTATGTACGTAAAATTATAAATAAATTTTATTTTTTTGGGAAAATTTTCACATGAACATAATAGAAACATTAATTCATTCTCAAATTATTTTATCTCAATGAACATTCGTTCACATTATTAAATTTTAAAAGAATTAAACTTTTCATTGTTTTAAATTTAATTAATTACTTATTTAAATAATAAAATGGATAACATTTATGATAACAAATAAAATGTCAACGACTTGGGTTTTTCATAACATTGAATTTACGAAAATTTATAATAAATAAATAAAATAAGTAATAAAGATACTAATTTATCTCAATTATGTATTTATTTAGGAATCTACATTCCATTGAAGAGCTTAAAATATCAAACAAAATAAACAACAGATTTACAATTATGTTTTCGGTAAGCATTGATAAAATATTATCTTTGCATAATGATAGGTGCGTGCTATACGAAATTCCGTTTTTATTTGCAGAGACAATAACTCCGTGAGAAAATTATGAGGAAAAAATGGTACAAAGATAGTTTACATACCAAATATTAAAGTTGTACGGCAATTGATTTAAAAGGTAGTTTTCCACAACTGGAATTCTTCAGATTTACTCCTGTGAGAACATTTCGACTTTGATATTTTTTGGTATTACGAACTGTAACGACTTTTGAGGACTCTAACTACTCGTCATGATGAATCTTCTGAACTATTTAGTCGTTTTATCGGTACACTATCCAACTACTACGTGCATATGTCTAGGAAGAAAAGTAGGTCAATCCGTTGGTCTGTTACTGAGTGAGACCATCAACACATTATGTCTGTCTTTAAGTAAAACATATACTAAAAGTGTACCAAAATATATTTGTTTATTTTCACTCAAATTTAAACAATAAAAAATACTACAAATAATAAATTGTGTATAGAGAATGTCTGGCCTTTGTCTGGCTATAATGACGTGCCAATCACGAAACCCAATTAACTAATTTTTATGCGGTTTCCATTAACAAGATCAACATCACTTCTATACAACTATTTTCTTAATTCGGGCTCCATGTCTCGGTAATTAATGCCATATGTTAAAGCCCTGAAAAAATCTAAAATTGTATTAAACTAAAGAGTATAGTTGTAGGAGGTCTGATCGCAGAAGCCCTACCTTACACGCAAAACATTAAAATCGACGACAATCACATATAGAACAAACATAGATATAAAAGAAGAAGAAAACCTATACAAACACTACTGAAATAGCTACACAATCCCTTCATAATACGTCATATTGCGTAATTATTCTAGTTATAACTCATTCCATTCGAGTAGACTTACCACACTGGTGCCCAAGGCCCAAATGTCAGCATTAACGTCATAGGGGCGGGTACGCTAAATATAACAGCTATTATAACTATAGATACATAGATTAAGTACAGTCATGGTAGGAAAAGCTTCAATCTGTCTATGATCTTGCTTATCGACGGTTACAAAACTCTGTATATCTGTCATTTTATCGTCCCAATAACCACATAAATGGAGGACACATTCATACGACAAGACTAAATATAATACGAAGTTCAAAATAGTTTTAACACCTTTGAACTACGTCTAGCAACGTAATAATTATGTCATACTCAAGCGCTAAATCAGATTATCGCTCATACTGAACAAACGAAACAGATCGTAAAGTGACGAACCTTTTTTTTACCATGACTGTACCATAACACACACCTGTGACCTCACTGTGTGTAATTTTCACTGGCATATGAAAGGTCGTTTGTAATTGACCTTTATCGATTTGACACGACAGTGACATTAAAAGTGGATGATTCGATTAACGTTTCACTTAATTCGAGTCTAATTTTGGAATGTAACCTTTTTAGTTAGGTAGTGTAGACAGTGTTTTGTTTTGTTAGAACAGTTGGGTGTCTTTTTTTGGATTGATTTATCTCTTATATTATGTTTCCATGGCATGAAATCTATAGATTGGATCTCTGGTTATTGTTCTATGTTGTTTTCATAGCATGAAATCAGAACATATATTTACTAACTAAGCTAATCAATACTTATATGTATATTATTCTAGTCTAGAACATAACAATTTATCTGCTATGGTTTATAGCAGATAAATTGTTATGTTCTATATTCTCCGATCTAATTTAAAAAGTAATTCGAAATTCTTGGACGTATTTAAAAACAAAGTTTAAATACAGAATCGCAACAGAACATCCCAACTACTACATTCCAAAACAAACATTCATTTGTAGCACATTTTACTAAAACTTTACATTTTATGTGTTTATACGAGTGTAAACTAACTCGTGTTCTATTCCTTCTACATTTTAATTTAAATATATCATAGAGTTCAAAACTAAGCTAGAATGTTCTTATTAAAAACATGTTCTTAAGTAAAATTAGCTGATAAATTCCATAAACTGATACCTTTCACATAGTAACAAGCAAATTACTGTTAAAAATTAAAGTTTAAACCGAATTTCAAGACCGTAAAACGAAACCAAACCAAATAAATTTATTAATATTTTGTAATGTAGTTACAAATCATTATTTCACATTGTTATTGAGACAATACCTGCCGTGGTAGCTAAAAATGAAGGTCAATATTTCAATTAGATTCCTGTGCGGAGTGAATATTTGTGTGAACCACAAATGTTTGTCTCGGTCTGGTTGTGTGTTAATGAGTGTGTGCGTAGTTTCTGATACCCTAGATACAAGTTTCGAACTTAGGGGTCAGTTACTATAATGAGATGATGTAGTGAATGATTATATTATTATAAAATATTGAACAAAACAAACTTTAAATTCTCAACATTAAAAAGAATAGCAACACAACTGCACACAATCCTTGCATCCGAAATAAACAAAATCTATTTTCGGTTTCATAATCTAACTCTAACACTGAAGTAGGGCACTTTTGACGTCAACATTTCTAAATGCACGAAGTCCTTTTCACACGTGTGTTCTATTTAATTTTTTATTACAAACCCGTTACAGTATTAACATTAACAAACCTTGAAATTGTATCCTAGTTAAATGATAGTTCGATCTGTTTATGATTATTTCAATCGGTTTTATGGTCGAGAAAACCCGAAGTTGTTGTAAAAATGTTTTTATTAGTTTTTGAGATAAGAAATGTAGTTACACCTGTCAGTCTCAGCTACAATATTTTATGTTTGTAACTTTCTTTTATATTACGCGTAATATTCATTTTAAATTACGCTACTTATTTGATATGTATAACATAACATCTTCATTCACCACATCATCTTATTATAGTAACTGACCCCTAAGTAAGTTCGAAACTTGTATCTAGGGTACCAGAAACTACGCACACACACACCCAGACCATATGTATGTACAAAGTATAAAATAAAAATGTACCTAATAAAAAATGCTTAATAGTTGTATAAAAATAGCTCTAAAGATGACCTCGGTAGTTTAGTTGATTAGAACAGTGCAATTGGGCATGGTCCTTGGGTTTTCATACGATTCACAGTTTTAGGACATTTTCCTACTCACAAAAGTATACTTAGTTATATAAATAGACCTGTCTTTAAAACTACAAAAACATACCTAAGTACCTGGGTGCATTTATAAAAGCATTATCTTAACCAGTTGTTAAATTTAGTTTCAATTACTATGGTACAATGATAATATTTTACCTGCCTAAAATAATTATAATTCCCATAAAATAAACACTTTTTCAATGTAAATGTAATAATAAACTTGCGATTACCAAATCGTCGATTCAAGCGCCCAATCTGATCTGTTTCATAGAGTTCACAGTTTAACAATACTGCTTACAGTTATAGAAACTACAGTACAACCGAAGCTATAAAATGTATAGTACAATCAGGTTACATTAATTAATGAATCACCGCAAATCGTTTATCGTATTCGCAAAGGATAAACTGGGAAGACGTTAAACAGTTTGCGTACATTGGACGATCGCCACACGCGTAAACTTCGCGATTTCAATGTTTTATTTTAACTTTTATTAGACCTTTGATGTTGGTAACAATGGATTGAAATACCGAGACATTTATACGTATTATGGGTGATTGAATTGTGTAAGAATCGCTACCGGGTTTCTTATTTTGTATTTAGTCCTGCTGTGACAGCCGATTGGACAAAAATAAAATGTCTTTTGGACAAAGTAGGATCGGGATCACAGGTTTTACAGTTGCCATGGTTATTAATTAACACAAAAAGCACTAGAATATTTAACTATGTATTTATTATAAGTATATATTTAAGATATTAATTAAATCTATACCTCTAAAATTGTTATAATTCAATGTGTATAGTTTTCGTGTAAAACCGTAAAAGAGTCGGATTGTTAAGATCCCATATCACTTCAATACTTAAGAAAAAATCAATGATATGATAAATAATATAAAATTTACCTCCACTAAAACATCTTTTTGAAACCCACCAAAAAAAACAAGGAAGAAATAAAACTGTGTTAATTTTAAACCTAGTACATAAGAGTAACGATCACTACTGTCGTTGCAAATCAACAGTAATACTTCTCAGAACAGAGTTCGATGTCTGTACAATGTCTGCGAACTTCACACAGTATAATAAATAGTTAGTATTGGATATACAACACAGTATAATAAGTAGTTAGTATTAAAACAAACGATTCTACAGATTAATATAAAGTAACTAAAGGTTGAGTCAGGAATAATGCGCATTTAAAACCGTTTTGTCGGTTTCTGCTCGTACCGTGACAGGAATGGTACAAGCTAATTTTACGCTTGCAATCGTCCGTTTTATAGTAGTCTCTTGAGCCAAACATTTGAGCTTAAAGGTCTTGTATTTTGTATCGTTAAACGTGTTTAATTTTAGAATAATTACGTCTCTTGAAAATCAATTAAGAATGAAATTAATAACTGTGAGACTTTGATGGATACTTGAAGTTGATTAAGGATGTGATTACAACAGTCAACGTATAACGTACTTTCTTATTACTTACGTATTTTTATTGGATATATAAAAAATAAGTATGTAATAGGTATAATAACAACGTACATTCACCCGAAGTGCAAGTTGGATTCGTGCAAATAATTATAATAGATAAAATAATTATAATTGTTTGTGTTTTTATTATATTCACTTCATTTATCACGACATATCATAATCCCTAAATTACAAAATATTATGTCATATTAACAATGAATTTTCGTAATGGTAAAAACCAGGTGTTTATCTTGATAGATAGGTTCGCAGAATAATATATAAATTAATCATAGAAACAACAAATTCGCAATTATGTATATCAATGATAAGAAAATTCCCAATTGTTTCTGAGCTATTTGTGTTGATAACAATGTAAACATGTTTATTTATAAAGATAAGTAATTTGTGTAAAAATAAACGGAAAATTTTAGAGATCATTGGAATAAAATAATGTCGTTGATAAAGATATTTGTTAAATTAATCAAATGTAAGTAACACATAAATAAGAGATAAAAATAAGTGAATGAATTAAAAACACCGCGCAATATGAATGAACATAAAAATAATAACATAACTTCAATTTTATACTATCTTTACGAATATAATATTAAAAAGTGAAATAATTTGTTTGAAGGCGCTTATCTAAGGAACTATTGGTTATAATTGAAAAAGTAGTTTCGTGTGAATAGACTATTAATTATCGAAAAAATCTGTATGATATAAAAAGAGTTTACGTAGGTAAACCTGTGGGGCACAGCTAGAACAAATAGAATAGAATATTTCGTTTAACTTAAATGACAACGATCGAATGTACCTAAGTAGCAAATATGTATGTAGCGAATAGAGACAAAAACAAGTGAATGAATCAAAAACATGCTGCAAAACACATGCATATACAACTGTTTACCAACTAAAACACATCTTAACCTTACACACGTAGTTTATTGAAAATAGCGATTATTATTAATATAATTAATAACTATGTTCTATTATTGTAAACAGTCCAATGTCAAAGCAAGTAAATAAGGTCCAAGGACTGAGTATTGATTATCAATTTACACTTGCGTCAGTCCTATACTGGGTCAAATCGCTGTCACACAACGTTAAAAATACATCAGTTTGTCTAGCTGTCAATCATTGCAAGAAATACGTAGTTAGAGACAGAAAATATGACGTGATATGACTCTCTCTTTCCTGTCATATGATTTTTAACAAGGTTGTGTTGTTATAGAGTCACCAAGTTTTCTGTGCCGGCGGTCAAAAGTGGAAGCTACTATTGTCATCTTGATTCTAATGTCATTTGGATATATTTTCATTAAACTGACAATCAAAAGATGCGATTACAGCGACGCTGGCGCCGGCACAGAAAAGATTGTGAATTTGTGACTCTACAGACACAGAAAATATGACGTGATATGACTCTGTCTTTCCTGTGCTGTTGCAATGTTTGGATGTATGTTTGATTTAGTTAATACTATAACTGAATTTTACTGTTTAGTCAAATCTTGTAATTTAATTTTATCAACATTATCAGATTACCTCAGGCCACTGCTGGACATAGGGACTCTCCAAATAAACGTCACTAAATTTTATAACTGTTCATCCAACCATGTATGTTTTATTTAGTCATAACTTGTAACTGATTTTTGTTGTCATCATCAGCCTAACCCATCCCACTGCTGGATAAGGCTTCTCCAAAATATACATCACTTTTAATAACGGTTCGATATCCTCATTGGATTGAGCAGATATTCAGCTTTAGTTATCGTGATGCTATTGTACCTTATACGCTATTACTTATGTTAGCGTCAATACTTAAAATTATGTTTCTTATAAAAGCATTTCAACACCTAAAGTGAATACACTTCGAATAAGTAGCAAACACAATCACAACAAAATACGTACAAAGATGCAACAACGCATACACATAAACATCAAACTAAAATTAAAACAAGAGTCAACAAAGTCCTATTTTACGTTAAATTGTTCGTCCACATATATCTTACGAATCAACACTTCGTATCAAGAAGGTCTTGCAACAAGGAACTAAACAAACAACTTTGTCAAACTAATAAACATATGTGATAGAATACATAACATTGTTTGACAAGTAAGGTCAAGGTTCGCTCAAGGCTTTCTAGCACTCCTTAGCGAGTAGCGTCTCGTTTTGTACTGACTACCATATCGGTTGTATTAGGTGGGTTATTAATATTTGAGAAGGGAACGACTAGATGAAAATTAATTTGATAAAATTATGACCAAAAGAAAATTATGACTTTTCTTTCTTCATAGACAGTTCATGATTTTGAAGTATTCTTCAGAATATTTTTCAGAAACCATGTATAAAAGAGAGAAAATGTGGATTAACTATACCTTTGATATTCCATATTTAAGAGGATAAGTAGATAATTTCTATTACAAGCCTATTTAGTAAATAAGATTAAAGAATTACAAAATAATTGACTTTAGACTACCATAAGTGTAGTGACTTCAACGTCACAATCTAATTGGGAAGTTTGAACTAAAATATGACATTGCTCGTAATGTCACTAGACTCTATTTTCCTAAATTAGTCTTTATTAACATACAAATTGAGTTAAAATTCAAATAGTAAACTTTAACACCTACGCCGTCTGAGAAGATGACGTCACTAGTTTTGTCACTATAATTCTTTTTCAGCTGTATTTGAACTCCTGTCTGATGTGACAGATCAGAGTGGAAGGTGAACAAAAATAGACCTAATCTAATATAGTTTTAAGGGCTATATTTAAACAACAGCGTAGTAAGATAAACGTATTTTACTGTTAACTGACTCCATGATCTGTGATTTTACTGGTAAAAGTATCCACGTCATTATAAATAGCTCTATAATATTAAGTACATTCACAATAAACTACTAAAACAATTTACTTTCTTAGTCACTTTCCATTTCATGTAATTTAAGAACTTAGTTAGGAGACTTAAAGTTTATATTCCAGTATTATTTAAATGTGAAAGTTTGTAAGAATAAATGTTTGGATTGAAAAGCCACTTGAATCTACACGAACTGCATGAAATTTGGTCTCTAGATGTTCTTAAAACTCAAAAAAGCATAAAGGATCAAATGATGCCTTTGGTTAATTCCTTTTGTCATTCGGAGAAAGGCATCTTATTTTCCACTGGCTTTAGATAACTCTTTTACGATAATAAGATTTATGTTATAGGAATCTACAGTGCTGTAAAACAACAAACAGTTATCATATTTAATTGCCTATAGAGTTTCAATGTTCACGATAACCCAGATGAACCAACCACATAATTTTTCCATAAAATTTAACGTATTTAGAAAATTCCATTCACTAATGATTATTCCCTCGTTATTACTATCACAATACGATGTCGATAACCTAACAATAATATGATACTTAGCACGTGTTACCGCACGATGCCATGTGATTAGTCTTGTTTTAGAATGATGATGTTATTAACCACATAAGATACTAATTAATCTTAATAAGGATACGTGATTTTGATAAGTTTTAACTGTTAATTCACGTTGTTTTATCTTAGATTCAGACTAATAAGTTATGCAATAGAGGCTTGTTCTCTGATTTGAGGGTTTAGAGTAAATGCTCAAATTACGAATATATTATTTCCAAGTTATTCTACGACAAAGGATCTGAGTCTTCCAAGGCTTGTAGTCTTCGGAACCCTGAAGAAAGTAAATGACTAAACCAGGGAATTCTACCAATCAACATCTCTTTTTGTTTCATGTAATTTTTTTCAACCATTTTCCTCAATAACAAGATATATTCTTACTTATCTTACACGAAACTTACAAAATATCTTTAATCTTTATAGATCACGAGTTTACCGGTAATAAAACAAAAAATAGTGATGACATACTTACGTCCAATGTCCAAGTATTGAAAATGAAAACATTGATATCTAATCATGCCAACATCTTTGTAACCTACAAAAATCATGGAAAAACTGATTTAATATACAATCTAATCTTTTAGTGACAATTTCCTGATAAGCAAAACAATTCTTATCGAAATGTTTATTATTGTATTTATCTATTTGTTAAAGTAGGCGTGAGAATTGCGCATCGTACGTAACAACCTGTAGAACTACTGATTAATTCCATTATATGTATTCATACTAGAAATTACCTCAAATAATATTAAGATTTTTAATAATAAAAGATTTTTGGCATAACACATAAATTGAAATTTAAAGCTCAGATTTCATATGAATAGGTTTTGGGTTCCGATATTTTCCAGTTTTTTTCCGAAAACAATCGTCATCTTGTGGTTTTTACTATACATCAAATACAGGCCATACAAGTGTACCTTTCCATAAACGACTAAGAATCTATACAGTCATAATACAAAAGAAGGAAATTTACAATATTAATATTGTAATAAATGGTCAAACCCCCACCATACCCAACAAAGTGAAGAATATAGTTATTGGTAATATAATTCGTATTACTAAACCCACTGTGGTTAGACCTTTGAGAGAAGCAAATGACAAACCACTGAGCCCTAAGGCTAAAATGCATAAATAAACAGAAATTGAACTTAAAAACAATACCCATAAGACTATTAATTAATTAACAGTTGCAATTAGAGATTTGTACACTGAAACTTTAGTCTTTAAACATAATATAATTCTAGAAACACAATTGACGTCAAACGCCTTTAGGAATTAGTTTTGGTGACCATTAAAATTGTGGTAAATAAGACATAATAAACATTCGTCTCATTCACGTTACAAACGAAAATGGCATAAAATGTTTTACAGTCCTCGTTGTTTTCAATAACTATTTTATCCTTACAATATGACGAGTAAAACTGTGACCAATGTTCTTTAACCTCTGTTGATTTCTGATTTACTGTCTGAGGAGTCTAGTTATATACATTTCGATTATAGCAAATCTTAATAACTATTATAAAAAAATGCAATAGGAGGAGGTGATATCTACGAAGGCTATAGGCAATAATTTATGACCGTTCTAAGCCAAGGCAAGTTGCTAATAGTGGCTCAAGAAATCGTTCAAGTGACATCTTTCGCAATTTCCTTTCATAAAACAAAGTAAACTGTAGAGGAAATCATAATAAATAAACATTAAATCCGATAATCATCTTCACTTCCTATTTATAAACAGTTTAACTTCACCTGCAATTCCTGCGTCAGTCAAAGACTACACGTTGCGCAAAAGAATAATTTCTGCGCAAAAAACCAACGTAACAAGTACATCTCTTGCAGTATTGGTGACTATAAATAAATCATTATTCATTACTGCTTCCTCATCACCTGACTTCCCAGCCTTGGTAGTGAACAAGCAATGAATAAACCTATAACGATACGATCTATGCAAACATTGACTTCTTCTCTGATAAGAAATTCTTATAGACTCGTATCCGGTGTAAAAATAGACATGATTAACCAATTTCGCGTAACTTTTTAACTACGCTTAATATATAGAATGGAAGAGCTGACTCACAATATTTACTTCATAAAGATTATTACGCAGTTTCCAAGTACTTTTTTACAAAACCTTGTACAGTAAAGAGAAATTGCACGCATTTAGGAAATAATCTTACGAAAAAACGAATAACAAAGTCTAAAAACGAATAAATTCATACGTATAAAGCCAATCATAACGTAGTTTATATAAGAAGTAACATCGCAATCATACTGAAACTATATTTGATGTGAATGAGTGGGCACGAAGTGGCAAATAAAATTAGAACGACAGAAATAGTAACTCAATTGTTTATAGATCCATTATTATCATACTGTTATGTAACGTTTGAGCCGTTCTTCCTGTTTTCGATACTATTATAGCCTTCAACGCATTGAAGTTTCGCGAATTATTCCATTAATTCTTCTATATACCAAAAAAACTGATAATTTTCAATGATTCTTTCTCGAAAATATAATAAAATAAAGCTAAACAATGTCACATTTACTGAAGTATCTCTAATAGTATATCCTAACTTTTGCGCTCTTGGCGATCCCAAATTGATAACTAAAAAATAGAAGAGAAGTCATCCACTCACGAATAGCAAGCGTGTTAAACCATTGCTTATTCATCAGAATTAGAAAAGTCTGGAATCCAAACAGTGCAATCTAAAACTGATGAATAAAACATTAGAGATAATGTAATGGATCGATTACGTAAATATCTAATATGGTATTCGCATTATCTGCGCCATTAATGTTGCAAACCATATGTTATCAGCCATAAATACTATGATAGTAAAACATGTAAATATCAAAGATAAAACTATTATATAAGTAATTCCCCTTATCCACGTATCTTACCGAAACCGCAAACGAATTAAAACCAACCTTGTAAAAATAACAAGTTTCAAATTGACAGGAAAACTGTAGTTTATCCTCAGTTAAAACCATATGGTCTTTGAAACTTTTCCAATAATTTATGTAACTTCTTATATTTGTACCTATCAGACGGACAGAATCTGATGATCCTTAAACTATCTAATGACCTATCTTGACCAAACTCATGCAAGAAGCTACGAGTAGTAACTTAGTGCTTCATCTTCTTCAATACTGGTAATAATTTCTTGTGTGCAACTAAAACTATAAAATGAAACGGAAATAGAAGTATTATGTTCTTCATTGATCCAAGTATTGCAAGTTAATCCAAAGATATCCATAAGTTCCTTAACTGTCTTATAAAGCTATTCCTCGCTCATCACCATGATATTTTAATACAACTTTGACACAGATTACCATGCGAGTTACATGTAGGGCTAAACACAAAACAAACAAAGCCCTGTATAAAGTATATGAACCAAGGTATTGCATTGAAGATTGTTTAGAAGTACAAAATTTGGGTTAGTAGGACATTAGGACAGCTGTGGATTCATACGCATGCACCATGATAACTGTATTTATCAATTTTATACTTTATGTCAAGGGTATAGATATTTAAATAGGTTTATGGTATTATTTCATAATTGAGATTCAAAGTACAGAATGTTTTCAATGAATTTGATCTTGTTATGATTAGGTTTGATACTTTTATTATCACAGTTAAATCACAACATAGGTATTTTGAATGAAGGTCTTTGGTTGTGTGTTCATATTCCATGAACTTTAGATTTTAATTAGTTTTTAAACGTCATGGGCTTCAACATGCCTATAGTAAATATAACCCAAAATTGGAAAGAAACGTAAGGAATAGAAAAAGACAAATTGTACAGTAGAATTGTGTGAAACTTAGGGCTACGAATTTGGCAATTAATATGAGAAATATGTATGTAATTATTCGAGCCAGAAATATCCAGAAATTTACCTAAAGAAAAGAAAGACCCTAACTTATTGAAAATAATCCACACTTACAGGAATCAAACCCAGAATTAATGTTACCAAAAGACTCCAAAATTGTTTCTGGATGGACCTGGAAGGTGCAAATAATAAACAGTAAGCTCGTCCAAAACTGAACAGTTCTTATGTGGAAAACTGGCCGCTTACAAACAAGTACAAATATTTTGGTTTTAAACTTACTAGAAGTAATTAAATTAAAATTTAATTTCCGTAAATATTTATTTCCGTATAACATGTCAAGGCGATAAACATTTAAATATATAAATGTTTTTTAAAAGGGTATTGTCCTCATTTTGACATCGAAACTCCTAAAAGAACGAAAATTTACGTTTAGTTTGGAAGATGCTCGAGAGCTCGATCGATTTGTAATGGGAGCTATGAATTTTTAGGGAAGCGAAAGAGAAAAAATAATAAATATTACCAACGAACCTTTAAACTTAAAAGATATAATAGTAATTTCCTTTATTTTATCTCTTAATAACGAATGTGTCTATTTTTGTAACCTCTAAATATACAACAGCACCACAAATACTATTAATTATAAATAACAATCAATAATTAACCTTACTCCTACAATATTACGCAAACCTTCATAAAGTCACAGATTAGATAATAGTTGGTACGTAAAAGTTAACCTTTACGATAAGATATCGAAATAATTCATTATTGTGCCCTAGACATCGTTTCTTCAAGACCTTCACATAATTAACAATATAATAATAGGTATCGTTCCATTCATGGTTCAAGCAAAATTGTTCCGTATTTTAAAAATACTAAGGGCTGATTTTTCCTTCGCCAGATAAATTTTATTCGAGGAATAAAATTGACGTTTGGCAGCTTTTGTATGAAATAACTGTCAAACAAAATTATTCCTCGAATAAAGTTATCTGGCGATTGAAGAATCGGCCCTAAAGTATTTAATATTTACAGATATTTCCATTACTTGGTTATTAGGTACATTAGGACGGACAATCCAAAAATAACTGACATTCAGTTACCTCTATATGACTTCGAAGTGACTTTTTTAAAATGTCTGTACGAATATTCCACAAAAAAGTTAAGACAGAAGTTTAATTTTGGCTTTGAAAGGAGACACATGAAATAACTTTTATTTTAAAAATCATTTTCAAAGTTTGTGTGTAACAGTTACCTACAAACAAGACGTATTATTTTCTCACAGGTAAATACACTGTCCTTAAAACTCATTCAAGAGTTTAAGACTAATGACAATGAAGTAAATCTTAATTAAAGTACTTAAGACATTCATTGTTGTACACAAAAATGACCTTTAAAGGTAAACATATTCTTCGTAAATAAACCCAAAATCTCATAACAACAGACATTTTTAATTTAACAAGAAATGTTTTCGTTACAACTCAATTTCTCAAAAAGCACTCTATTTATACAGTTTGCAGAATCTAGTTCATGTTTTGAACGTTAGATCTTTCGTTGTAAAAATAAACCGTTTAATTGTTCGCTGTATACTATCTGGACAATTTCAAAACAACGCTAGTTTCGGTGAGAAAAATTAAAAATAAACCGCGTAGAAACAAACGAAACAAACAAACTGTTACTGCGCAGTATTTGCGCACTTTTTTTCTGATAATATCAATAATATTCGCTACCTTAATTAAGATAAATGATTAAAAACCAGATTTTGTTTGCAAAGAATTTGTACACAAAAAAATGGAGTTTGTTTTGTAAATAACATTTTGTCGTGATAACTTTTTTGATGATTATGATAAAAAAACAGGATATTTTTGTGATAAATTATGCTTATTTTTTTTAAATGTCAGATTAAATTTAAGATGAAATTCGTCTAATTTCGCACTCAATGGTGTCAAAAACGTACAGATTAGTTGTTTCGTGATAATTTATGCATAACTTTTAAATGTCCGATCTAATTTAAGATCAAATCTGTTTGATCTCTGATTTAGGATATCTAAATGGAATCAATATATTTGTGAAATCCAAGGACAATAATATTATTAATATTGAAATGGATCAGAAAGTGAACAACATATTTTTTAAGTATTTTAAGAAATCGTGAGCTCATCTCACTGATACTACAGACCACCATAATTGGTTGAACTATTCGAAAAATTAACTAAAATGGCTACCTACTTAACCCGTATAATGCCTTTAAATAACCTTTTTAAATGACATTGCAGGTTTCCAATTCAGAATATGAGTTCTTTATTGTATGAAGCTAAGTATAAGTAAAGACAATAGCCATAATTAGACAATAAAGAGTTACATTGTTCTTAATACTACCATTAAGCAACTATGTTACATTCTTAACTGTATCTGTCAACAGAAGTACCTGAGTAGACATAATTTCTACGAATTTGACTCTAAAAACATTTATTTTGTCATTTAATTTATCTTTAAACAGTAATTAAGTTATTTACGTTTATATTTGTCCTACAAAAAGTACACTATGCTTTCCGCATACAGAAAGAAAATACAATTTAGTAAAAGTCGGTATTTACTCTCTTTTTTTTTTCCTACAAAAAGTACGTTATACTTTCCACATACAGAAAGAGATTCGTATAAATGCCACCTTTTAGCTAGAAAAGACTCATAAGATCACTTTAGATCTCTTAGCACTGTGAACGTGTAAAGGTTATATTTCATTAGATCCGTCAGTTTTAATAGACGATGCATGTGACAAGCAATGTGACTACAAATATAGGACACGCCATTAAATGTTACTTGTAAATAGGTCTCTTTCATTGCAATATAAAGAACGTATAAATATTATGAGGTTATTGTTTGACAGGCACGTTAGATGGCTTTCAAAGATTTGCTGTATGTCGATGATATGGGTTAGTGATTATTTGGAATACCTATAAATACTCCATGGAAAACAGAGAGCTCTGGCTTTTTGATTTTGGAACTATAGAGAAATGGACTTCATCGAGTCGTCTTGCGAAGATCATGCCGTCTTTTTCCTATGGAAACGTAGATTTGTCTGTATTTTTAAGAGATAAGTTCCAGTGATTTTCATTACAAATGAACAAACTCAGACACTAGCATAGTGACTTAAATATAACTCCTCTAATTACGTAACAGAAAAAAGAAGTTAATTACCTCAAAGACGTCACAAGATAAAAACATAATTATCGAATTGAAAATCGCGTGATCTTCAGTTTTGACGTCATTAATATTATAAACAGATTCGCGTGAAATCGTAATAATTGTGATTAGTTTGTAAACAAAGTTTTGACAAAATACGCAAGCGTTGGTTTGCGCAAGTGCGTCCAAATTATTTATGTAGAAATCCTTTGTAGTCTTTGTAGAAGATACATACGAAACTTTAGCGAGTCTTGAACATTTGCCAAAGCGAATGTACCTCTATTTAAAGTGATTTCCAGTGATTTTAACCTCGGTTAATTGCAAACAATTGAATACAATAAGAGTTATAATAAATAACTCATAAAGTACGGTCACTTCATATTGATGGTCATAATTGGCGTTTGTCCAGAAAGTCTGAGAATTTTAATGAGTTTAGGTAAGAGTAGTGTTGTGTTTTGTATTTTACTTGAGGAACACATTTTTGCATCAAATTATGCATTTTTTCAATATTTATTTTAACATATATTTACATGACTTTTAGAAGGAAATAATAACATTTTCTTCGTAAACATACTTTCATTTTGACATATATGTCGTTTAGTTTTTTGTTGATCATATGTTATGCTCCCATCAAGGGGCTTGAGCATACTCTGAATCAATCTGATGAGACCTTAGTAAAAATCTACAAATTAATGATAAAATAATATATATTCTTCATGTAAATAAAAATTAAGCCTATTGCATGTATCAATTTCATACCGTATTATAATTATTAGTCAACAAAACAATTAAATTACTGCAACGAGTCAGTCATTGACTCGCTATACTATAACTTACTACGTATAAAAAGTCAATGATCTCTGAAAGACAATGCCCTTACGTATTATTTTAGTATAAACAATATATAATTAAATCTTTTATAAGTTTAAAGGCAATGGAAATTAACTATAACAAAGGAACGTTTCGACCTTTGGTTGAAGAACTTTTTGTATTTGAAATTTGAAAATCGAAAACTAATAAAAGTTATTAAAAGGTTTTATAGTGTTTTTTTTACACTTATATAGTCGCAAAATATGTGTGATCTTGGTGACGCATTTTTTTTATAAACACATATTCAATCCTAGATTAACACATTTTCGAAAAAATACTTTTTTCATTTGGATGAAAAATGAATAAAAACTGAACTTTTCCCTATCCAAACATCCACCACTCACCCTATTAACATTGAATTAACTTTCCCGATGCCGCAAACATCGGCGCGACATAACGCAATTGTTGGAAACAATTTCATTAATTAACAGACAGTGTTTATTACACACCAATTACTTTTATAGGCCTTAATTGAAACACGCGCTACTGCTAATAGAACTACTGAACGAAATATTGTCGTATTTCTAAGGTCCACCTTTGTGTAACCTAGTTTACTAATGTAAATGATCTATGGTATGGACTAGCTTACTCCAAGGTTCGTTATTTACGACTGCTCCGCTTCTCTACGGGTCGATCGTAGTGAGATGATATACAGCTTATAGCTTAAAACCTTCCTAAATAGCATTTTCATTCAAATGAAGAGTTTTTTAGTTCGTATATTTAAATAATTTTATTGGTATAAAAATGAAATAAATCTAGCTAATTTACAGTAAAATTGATGGGTAAATAAATGAACTACTGTATTTTGATTTTACCAATAATAAAAGAAGCAGAATTTACAAATATTTCAGTCAATATTGTACGCAAAATTAATAAGAATCTAACAGCCACAGACATAAATATTTATACAACTCGAGACTGTTAATAAATGAACTACATTCGTCCATTAAAATTAAAGAATTCAAAACGTTTATTGCAGGAAGTCATAGAGTATAAACATAACAAAAATGATTGACATATTGACTCCAGTCGGCTTGCGGAAGACTGAGAATTTTCCAATTATAATTGATTGTTATGTAACTAGCTAGTTCTTTGACTTGTATTAGAAATAAATATAAAATGTAAGGCAGTGTTTAAAACGTCGACATACATTGAGCTTTCGAGAAAGATATGAAACTGACTTATTCACATCGATCAGCAATGTATCGTTCTGTTCATCGAAGTTTAATTGCTAAAACTTTGATATTTGAAGTAACCTATTGAGTTTTTAAACAGTACCTATACCTATATTCCTTCAAATCTTTAGCGATTACAAAACATAATTATTCCTATCTGAATTCGTAAAACCGATTCAAATTCAGATGCAAAACCGTTTACATTCTACACAAACTTTGACGCATGATAACTTGATTACAAAACCATAATTGAAAGTTGTCAATCATCCAATTGACCTGAACTCCTGCGACCTGACCTGACCTGCACTAAAACATTAGGATCAGAACAACCGCACCTACTCTCAAAACAATATTAGCCTACGTCATAACATTCATATTTTACAATCATAAATATCTCATTGCGAAATTTGACAGACGTTACATAACCGTTTACATAACAACTATTAACGAGAATTTTCGCGGTGTTCGTCACACATTACTGGTTAAGTTTTAAAAAAGCGATAAAGGTCAGTTGTTGAACCGCAATGTATATAGTATTTTAAACTTAAGTAAGTAAAGAATTATTTTTGAGTGACAACCTTGGTTTTTCCATTGATTTGATAACATCCTTCTTGTGATAATAATTTTTAAGGCCGTATTTTAAAAGCCCTTGAGGAATATTTTTAGATTTTTTGGAAAATTTTAATGGTTATAATTTATTAAAAATGATATTAAATTTATTTCCATACATATGATACAATAATCCTTGATAAATATAAAAGTTTATAATTAACATTGATTCTAATTTAAAGGACAAAGCCTACTTGAAATTATCTTAATGACCTACTTTACTGTGCGTGAACCGTAATGTATAAAAAATTAATAGAAACTTCGAATATAGCGCCTTTTTTTAATTTAAATCCTAGCATCAATAAGTTAGATATCAACTCCAAAGTATTCACATTTTTCCTTTTGTAATATACTTGTAGCTGCCAATCGTCGATATTTTTATATTTACTTAATTGACATATACATATCAAATATCTTGTTTATTGTACATAAAATAATAAACCATCCACCAAATGATTCGTACACAAATACGTATGTTCAGTGCGTAATGAAAAGTGAAAACATGCATTTTATTGTAGTTGTCACAATATATTTAGGAGGTGGGTAAGTAGGTGGGTAGGTGGGTAGGTTGGTAGGAAGGTAGGTTGGTAGGTAGGTAGGTTGGTAGGTAGGTAGGTCGGTAGGTAGGTAGGTCAGTATCTAATAAATAAAATTAAAAAATGAATAATGTCCACTTACCAACATGCGATAGACTCGTGAGATCAGATTCTGAAATAAAATAAAAAATAAAACGTGAATAACAAATGACAAATGAAATGTGCTCATAAAATTATAATAAATAACAAATAAACAAACAATGAGTTTTCAACAAATGAATGTACTAAATGATTTGTGTAATGATTCTATCTACTACGAGTATTAGTAAATTGTATTGTAATTTTCAATCTAAATATAACTTATAGGTAACATTATAATTTACGTACAACTATATTAATTACGAATATTTTAGGTATGTCATTTCTGAATTCATAAAAGTGTTTTCTGGAATAAATCCGCTTTAAAAGCGTTCATAAAAGCTAATTTTGAGACATCAAAATGAATACGTATTCTCAACTCACTATTCTTCCTGTACTAATATCATCAATGAGAGACTTTGCCTTACACTTTGATCAAAAGCCTGATATAGTAGTACTATATTAGTAGTAGTAGTATTGTATAGAACATACTTCTAGAATTGTATAGTAAGTAGATCTAATAAATAAACATCGTAGTTGACACAAACAAACAACAAATAAGTAACAGGAAGATACGCGGAAGATGTTGAACCAGATTATAAAACGATGAGTATTTTTCCAATCATTTTCTATGTAATTACGTCGTTACCGGAAAAATAAGATCGAGTTCAAATAAACAATAATATATTATTTAATAAGCGTATTATCTTATTCATAATAATATACTTTTGTAACGAAGATTTGTTGTGAAAAATATCTAAAATATAATTTTTAAATACTAAGTATTTTTATTAAATAGCTACATATATCTTACGAACAAATACATTTAAAAAATGAGCAAATGGAATTGTTTAAACGAATAATGGAAAAGTTTATTATAAACCGAGATAACAAATAGTATATTTAAATACAGAATATATAAATTGTTTAAAAAACAAAGAAATATCTTATAGCCGTATCGAAACTATTTTTGTGTATCAAATTAATTTTACGTATATTTTGGTTAGCAACAGAACAATATTCGCGTTGTTTTGTATTCTCTGTTTAAACAAGTGATAATATGTAGAGGTATATTGTTGCTCTGATTTTTAAGAAGATTTTACAAAAGTTTTACAAGGCTAACCCCACACAGGACATTTAAAACCTTGACCTTATTCTGCTCTTTGTTCTCTTGGTTCCAATGGTCTTTATTTTTTTAAGTTTAAGACGTCACATGCATAAAAATCTGCAGGAAATCATAAAATGGATATCTTTGATTTACACGAACACTACACATTGAAATAAAACAGCTTAACGGATTTTTGTCGTGGTTGTATTTTGTTTTACATTTTCTGACGTTTCGGATTCTTTACAGAACTCGTGATCACAGAAAACTAAGATGGACAGACGTCTTCCATCTTAGTCTTCTGTGATCACGGGTTCTGTAAAATACAACCACGACAAAAATCCGTTTAAGTGTTTTATTTCAATCATAAAATGGGTTTAAATATTTGAATTTCTTTATCTCGTTTTGATGCTGCCTATGGCTATTGAATGTATTTTTGAACCAAATTTTGCCGTCTTCTACGGCTTTTGGGCCTATTTATTCCTTTATATTAAAGCTATATCTTAAAACTTGCATCATTTCATGTTTGTAACATCAAGTATCACCTACAAATACACCTCAACAACCTCATAATACTATGACAACGTCTATAAAACCGCACTTGAAAAAACATCTCCATTGAAAGTAAACGATCGCTTTAAATAGAAAACATTATTATATTTTTTCCACACAATACTATCATTGACGTCAATGAAATTAAACATTAAGTCAACAGTTGATAACCCGTGTTATTATGATCCGTTGGGGGTGTGATAACGGACTAATAATAACTGACACACCCTTAACCTGATGTTATCTCACTTACTAGTTCAATTGTGATCGACATTTCAACAGGAGACTTTATTTTTAGTATAGATTGAGTGTTTTTTAATAGATTATTATTGTTACAGATGTGCCTTAAGTTAGTTACTTCGTGCTCTTCCGCTCCACATAAATGGGCTATCAAACTATCAAACACTTACTGCCTTATTTGCGTTGCATTTTTAGTCTGGTTTAGCACTAAACCAGGTTTTACAATCAATTTTGAATACTGTCAAAGTGACAGATTTGACTGACAAGGTGTCAAATGCTAACCAGGTTTTGTTAAACCGGACTAAAATGCAACGCAAATAAGGCATTTAAAGATTTTTTTAAACCAAAGAAGTAGTTAGTGTGTGATGGCTAAATAAACTGTTTCTTTCTTCTATTATATTTCTTTCTTTCTAGTTTCTAAGATTAACGTATTGGACGAAACAAACAAACTAGGTAAACAGTTGCAAAGTAATAGAGTATGGGTTACAGCTTTTTTAGCATAATCAATCCCTACATCATTTGAATATACAGTCTCAAACCTAACTAGTTTATACTCGTAGCTGTATCTAGGATATAAGGAAACTACGTACGACTCCCAACACGCGTTTAGACCAAGATAAACAACAAGAAATGTGAATCACAATAATATTTACGCCGAGCGGAAATCGAACCTTCAACAATCTGTTTGACATTTCGTCGTAGTATTCACTTTAGTAGTTTCTAAAACGTTGAACAATATTTTTCCTTCTGTCGTATAATAAATGACATAACATAATCATTCACTACATCGTCTCATTATAGTAACTGACTATTAAGCTCGAAACTTGTATCCAGGGTATCAGAAACTACGCACACGCTATTTTTTTTTTTCAAAAAAAATGTACTTCAATTAAATTATTTGTGTATAATTTGTAAATTCTTTGCTTTATTTGTTACACCCAACTTACTTCCTTGTTTACGACTTCTCTCTATCACATGGGTTTTGCAAGTAGAAAACTATTTAGGGTTAAGCTCACCTTTGTACATGAATTTTATTATTTTGTATTTATATTTTGTGTGTAAAATAAAGAAATAAAGAATTAAAGAATTAGATAGAATTAAAAGTTCATACATAATCAGGTAACTTCCTACAGATAACGAGACTTGATCTTAAACATTTATGACCTCTTCTCTCCCTTATCAGACAGGGTAATATTCATATATGAAATTATATAAAGCATTTCATCACATATGTTTTTCTGCAGACAACATAGTAACACACATTACATATCGGTAGGTCTAAATAAGTATGTTTATGTTATTCGAATGTTGTAATTGCGTCAATGGATAAAATAAGACAAAAAAACAATTAAGAACGTATTGATAAAAGGAATATTTTGATATTGAGTAGAAAAACAATATTATGAGTAACTATGTTTTTGAATATGCTTCCTTTATAAAGTTATCTAAACTTTTGAATGATAGACTTATTTTTGTTGGAGTTTATTGCCATACTTATAAGCTTAAATAGTTAGGCAGTTGATCCAAAATAAAGTAAGTAACACTTTTAAATGTTATCTAAGTGTTTTTCATTTATCTGCGTTTTTGTATAGGAATTCTGACTATGACCATACCATATTATTTCGCAATAGATTTTCTTCTCATGACTTTTGTTAGTACCTAGTTCACACAACGTCAGTTACTTTTTTTTCAGAGATATTTGAAACTAATTATTTCTTGTGTAATCTATATCTCGTGTTTGTCGCAAGTAATAAGAAACTCATTTTTGCGGGATAAAAAAGTGAACAACATTATAAGATTAATGTACTCCTTATTATAAAGTAACTATTTATTGTAATCAATTTAAATAGAAAAGCATATTCTATATATTAAACTAAGAATTTTGCTTACATCGCGGTACCATGGCGCCAATATAACATTACCGTAGACCACTGGTGTCCGATTCAATGGGAACGTTAGTTCGTGCTCTGACGTACGGTGTCCAATTACCAATGTATTCTTACGTTTATTTTTGTCAAGGTTATAATTTGATATGCTTTATTATTTTAGAGTATTTTTTCTAAATTAAAATCTTTTGTTGGTCTATTTTTGTCTATTTCCGTGTTGAAATTATCCCTTAGTCGCGGGATAACACTTGGTTAAAACAAGCATCTCTCATGCTTTATTACTTTAGAGTAATTGTTCTATATTAAAATCTTTTGTTGGTCGGTTTTTTGTCTATTTCCCTGTTTAAATCATCCTTTGTCTAAGGGAGAATGTTTGGATTAATCGAGCTCCCTAAATGGTGTTTTCGAACCATAACTAAAGTCTATAATAGTCAACTATATTAAATCCTGAGATATCGAAATCAATCGATCTACCTATCTTCCTCCAAGTTACAGTTAGGATCAAACGTAATTGTGTTGTGTTAGAGAAGACCTTTTTATAAGTTTATCAGTTAAAAATGATACATAACAAAATCAATGACGTATAGTATAATGTAGTACGTACATCTCCTAAGGAATACCCAATACGTAAGAAATCTTTATACTCGTAATACATAACCGTTTAAAATCTAAATTACTGAATTATACTCTTATTAGTTATGAATTTGCGTAATACATATATCAGTTATATACTAATTGTAACGGTCAATAAGTTACAGAGTATAATTGTTATATACTATTCACTTTATAATTATAGCGTATTTGTACTCATATCCTTGAAAGGGAAATACGTCTTTATATAAGGTATTAGGTATATTATGTTATCTTATATGTATAACTCTAATATGGATGTGTTTATTAGTTTATAATGTGAAAATTAAACTGTAAATTGAACCATTTTTGGGTGTAAATAGGATGTATGCATAACCTATCCTCCTAATTCAATGATAAAATGATTTTCTTAACAAATAGTAGTGATATTTGATATACTAATTGAATTTTGTAATTTTTTTATTGCTAATGGCTTGTTTTCTATGATTTTTTTTATTCAAATATGTACTTAGTACGAAAATAATCTAATTCAAATTACACATATTTATTACAGTTACTAATATTTATCCAGTTTCATAAATAAAATTTTGGATTTTCCAATAAATCTATCTACATTTTTACGCACACATCAAAGAAGTAAAATTGGTTTTTACATCCATCTTGATAGTAAAACAGATGGACTAAAGAAAACCAAATGGATTAACAACCAAACAGACAACCGCACGTGGGTAATCTTAATCTTAATACGTCTGAGGTTTACCCGTAGGTACTTTTTTACAATCAAATTGTGTTTTCCATCAAGAAACCCATAGTACATTAGGTTTTTTTAATGTGCTTTTAGTATTTTCGTTCTGTTCCTAGTTTAACTATTTTTATTTTATTACTAAACGTGCCCTGGGTTTCACACACAATAAACGTACCTATTATAAGTACTTAGTATATAGGATTTAACCTTTTAACGTTTCTTTGGAATTAACTCTATGTACTAACAACCCTTTCCCCGTCTAAATAACTACTTATAGTTATTAGTTACTAGCGGCGCCCCGCAGTTTCACCCGCGTAGTTCCCGTTCCCGTAGGAATATGGGGATAAAATTATGCTAAAAACCTTCCTACTGAATCACTCTATCTATTAAAACAAATCGCATCAAAATCCGTTGCGTAGTTTTAAAGATCTAAGCATACATAGGGACATAGGGACAGAGAAAGCGACTTTGTTTTATAATAATGTATTGATTAGGTACATACATTATGTTTTTTAAACTTCTCCTTTATCTTTTAAACTATGTAAGTCAGAGGGCCAAGAGGGGGTGACGGAAACAGTTTTTCTTTTTAAGAAAATCAAAAAGGACTGTTCGTTGGTATTTTTCTAAATTAGTTTTATCTTTACTAACTACTTTAATAGGTGTCCATGTAGGTATATGTAGGTAAGTGATTGTAAAACGACTTTAAGTACAAAAATATAAAATGCAATTACAGAGCCACGTGTACGCGTGTGAGTCGAGAGTTCACTTAGATTAATGTTTAATGAGTTTGAAACTATTAGTCATTTATAAAACACATGGAAATTAAAATTGTACTAAAACCAAAAAACTTGTTGTATGTTATAAAAATATTGCCCCTACAAACTAGACTTGTTTTAGAGAGATTATTGTTTGTATTAAAAAGAAATGACTGAAGAATTATTTTATAGGATTATTATAAACCTCTTGTAAAATATATTTTTACAAAAGCAGAGACTGCCAGAGCAAGTTAATATTGTGGACAGAGACTGCTAGCGCCATCTAGCGGTATGAGGCGAGAACGCGAAAATGAAAATGTGTTAAAACTGAGTTTTTAGTAAAAAGTAATAAGTACATTTATAAAAGTATATACATTTTCTGAAAGTTTTACATTTTTCATTGCCCGTGCTTTAATGCCCTATGATAATTCTTAGATGTGAATGAAAAGTCAGATAAATAATGGACATGCGATTTCCATCTTATTAAACAGATATTTCTTAATAGAAATCTAATCAGTCAAGGAATAAGATTTATTTTCCCATAATTCTTTTAAAAATCCTACGTAAAACCCGATAAAACGTAAGTAATTATCATACAGTTGTGATTTACTACAAACTGATCGCATGAATGGATTCCTAGTAGGTTACGTTACTTAATTCAATAATGACAACCATATGAGTCATGAGGTTGAGTAATTTGTAGCACTATTCCATTCATATAAGGTTCAAATTTGAATAAATTTTAAGACACCGTACAACGTCTTAATTGGATTCTACATAACATAATGTATGACGTCATTACTAACGTAGGGAAATCCTGTAATGTTTCCTGTGATAGTTTACTATGTATTGTTTTGTTTTTTGGTATACGATGTCCATGTAGAACTTTAATGTCAGTTCGAATTAACATAAGTAAATAAAGTTTTCAAAATAAAAATCAAAAAGCTTAGAGTAAATACATAGGTGTATGTACTTACCTACCAACCTACTTCTAAACATTTTAGTTACAAAACATATCAAAAATAACTAAGAAATTAAGGTATCAAAAGCGGCGAAACTAAAACTTCCTATACATTAAAATTATATTTACAGAATGGTAATATTAATATAATATCTTTTTTCTTATCCCATGAAAACTGAAAAACACTATTCAGTAATAAGATGATATTTTGTTACTACTAACGCCATCTATGAACGCATGAAAAAATTAAGTGTGACTTACAAGCATAGCCAGCGCCATCTATGCAAAATTGTCATAACTATTACGTCATTTATAGTAGTTCATAATTGTGTCAATAGATGTCACTAACACACGACCGTCGCTTTGTTATGAGCGCCATCTATTGGGAGTTGCTTATACTAAGACGTACACGCTTAGCACTAAGGTTTTTCTATCAACTTAGTTCATACGTTTCCTCATAGATGGCAGTAATGTCATATATTTTTTGTGTTAGTTTTTTACATTCAACAAATTATAAATGTAGGTAGGTATAATGTACTTTAATAATACATACATTAATTATGTAAAAGAAAAAAAAAACAATACTAACCGGTGTCGTTGAGTAGGGCATTGATGTCCGTCGTCGACCCATCGGCCGACATTGCTGTAACAAAAAACATAAAATATTATAATAAAATTGCAATTTGTATTACCTAGTGAATGAACAAAACGAAAGGAAATTTTGCTATACAATTTTTCAACACTAATTTTCAATTGTGAATTTTAGCTACTTATAGAAATTTTCAGGCTATAAAGTTAATATGGCATAACATATCTGAATTATTACTATCACTCAGATAATTTTTAGCATGGACAAGCACTGGATTGATTTATTTTCAGGGTACAAATAATTATATCCTCCAACCCAAAATTCCACAGATATGGAATTCTAACCATATAAACGTTGATACTTAATGATTTTATTTGATACCACCAGCCGTCTCAAACAAATGAACACAAAAATATACGTATTGATCTCAGCAAAAAACTAATCGTATCGATTTCAAATACAATATTAAAACTCGTTTGGTATCAGTATAGATATACTAAGTACTTACTTACTGAGCGAGATTTTGGTAGAGATAGAATTGTTTTAGTAAGAAATAAAAAAAAATGAGTATATTGCATGTACTTAATATGTAGATACTTCAATTACAAAACGGTTCTTAAGATCTCAGAATGAAATGACATAGGGACATAGTTTTATGAATAAGAAAATTGGGATAAGTAAGTACTTAAAGACTAGGTGTTCGCCGTCTAATTAAGACGTTTGCTCTAAAACTAAAAACTGTAGTTTGGGTTTATATTGCTCTAAATACCTTTAATAATTACCTATACAGACAAAACAGTCTGTACCAGAATTTCAATTTTACCAAATCTATGTAAGTTGGCATTCTTATGAGGAAAAAAATGTCTAAAAGAGGAGAAAATCTTACGTTCTACTGAACGTAACATTTTCTCCTCTTT
The DNA here is from genome assembly GCA_958496195.1 of Timandra comae. Taxonomy (NCBI): domain Eukaryota; kingdom Metazoa; phylum Arthropoda; class Insecta; order Lepidoptera; family Geometridae; genus Timandra; species Timandra comae. The sequence goes on from OY292360.1 coordinate 3,670,379, forward strand.
AAGACATTTTTTTTGGTCCGTGGTCTATGGTCTAAAAGTGTGATTCTAACTGCAATAACGCAGATTTTCGATAATGTATCAAAAATATACCCTCGTCAATTACGAGATAAATATATATTAGCACAGTAAGGGCCTATTTCACCATCTTCCATTTAAGTAACGTTCCGAGTACCTACTCACATGTTTTGTCTTTGTCACTTGAGATAAAGTAAGAAAGAGACAAAACTAACTTTACTTGGTGAGTAACGGTACTTGAAGGTCGTGAAATAGGTCCTTAGTAACAAGTTATAATCACATGATTTCAAATATCGTCTGGTGAATACCCGATAATCTTTTTAGCAATAAAAATATTGACTTATTTCAAGTTATTGTTAAGTAGTTTATATTTACACATTACATATCAATGGCCGATAAACAGACAATACATGTCTATTCACGTTCTTTGCTTAATTAAATGGAAGTTTCAAGGTTTTTATCAGGAAAATTGCGGGGACCTCCCATGTTTTATTATAGAAAATATATTAGATAACGTATTAGCTCGTTATTAGATGTATTGTTTATGGATTACTTACTATTTATTTTGATCGTGATACATCATTCTATGTATTTTGTGTCGTTTTAACGAGACTTTTGAATTTATGATTAATTCATATTGTAACTAAGAGTATACTTAGGTAAGAGAGATTTAGAGATAATCTAGCTCTATCTGTTTTTATTCGGAACTAATTTTGAATGGGTACCTATGTATGTGAAGGGATTTTACAGTGTAAGGACCTACCTATGTATATATATAATGATATATCATTCCAATTTCCTAAGAGGAACATGTTAGCCTAAGTAGGACAGTGGAAGGCAGCTCTATTTAAAAAAAACTATACTTACTTATTAATAACTATAGAATTATAAACACAGTAAGGAGACAGTTCACGAAGCTATAGATATCTATGTCAGTTCCGTGGGACTGTTGCCAGGTATAATATAAAGATGATAGAGTGATTGATTATGTTATGTTCAAACATGTAAACCACGTATGCACTTTGCGTAATAACCCGATAAACAAAACACAAACACTTTTTTTATAAATCGAACGTTATTCTTGGACTTCTACGTCAATAGAGCAAGGAGGTTTACATAATAAGTATGTATATAATTTTAAAGGAATCCAATTTGTGGTTATACACGTGATAATCTGTGGTTTGATTAATATCCATCGATGAAAACCACAACAATACGTTAAATCGACATTAACTTAGTTGATTTCGTTTTATTTTATGATTGTATTGTAATATTTGTAAAGATTGAGAAAAGCTTGAACATAATAGCTAAGTCTCTAAGCTAAATCACAATGTCTTAGCAATTTCCGGAGCAAAAAGTTTTTAAAATTGAGAAAGATAACTTCATAGAATAAGGATCACGACCAGGATTCTCTCTGGTCTCTGGATAACTTCGTTTAACTATGCCGTTGTTATAAACCTCTTTAATCGAGAGCAAATTTTTAATCTAATTTCTTAAATAAAAAATAGTTTATATTAAAAATCTCTTCCCTAATCATAAGTCAGTTCAGACACGCTTCACTTTTCTTTTCTTTCTTTTCTCCAAAGCCTTCGAAAAAAGACTGGTATATGAATGAATGAAATCTTGACGCAAATAAAATAAACTTTTATCATTACGAATACAACGGTTTCATAATTACATATCAGCGAGTTAGTATTACACAATGGCGTTGAAAAACTATTTACAATAAAATGATTAACAATAGTCACAATAAAAATTATTGACATACCTACCTTCATAGAGTTACATAACTAATTTGGATACACATACATGCCTTTATTATATAAATATAAAACTCTTCCGTTACTGAGTGACGTATTGACTGACAGACATATACATATAAATAAGGGGAGAAAAGGGGGAAAAACCCAAATTCTGCCGAGAGTCATTAATCCACGCAGATGAAGTCGCGGGCAAAAACTAGTCTATATTAATATTATAAAGCTGAAGAGCCGGCTTGTTTGAACGCACTAATCTCAGGAATTACTGGTCTGATTTGAAAAAATCTTTCAATGTAAGATAGCTCATTTATCGAAGCAGGCTATATATCATTACGCTAAGGGCTAATTTTTCCATCGCCAGATAACTTTATTCGACGAATAACTTTGAAATTTTGACAGTTATTCCATACAAAATCTGTCAAACGTCAATTTTATTCGTCGAATAACAGTTATCTGGCGATGGAAAAATCGGCCCTGAGACTAATAGGAGAGGAGCTAATACGGGTTAAACCGCTGGGCGTCGTTAGTATAACATATTATTATACCACTGCCTACCTATTATAATTATAGCACGTATGCGTATGATACTAACCTTGAACCTAGACTAAATCGTAAAATATTCGGCCATATAATTTATATGCTTTAACTGCACAAATAGAATTATTTTTTTGTTATGGCCTGTTTTGTGTGTGAAATAATTGTTATTTGTTGCTTAATGTATGCTTTAATTAAGCTATAAGTACGTACATTGGTCTTTTAAGTAATGTTTAGTGTTCTAAGAGTACATAATACTGTAATGAACACATTCATGGCTGTTTTGAATTGGCACCAAATCAAAGTCGCTTAAGTGATATTAAAAGATGCAGTGAAGACCATACGACGAAACGTAATGATAGCAGTGAACTTACTAGAATCAAATAGAGGCAGAGGCCGCCAAAATATAATCTGGGAAAAGCAGATCTGCTAGGCTAGCATGACTTCGAAAACGCGATAGATACAGCTATTTATTGACATCCAACTGTCAAAATATAATAAATATAGCCGCCATATTTAATTTTATCAAATTGTACTACGCCATATTCATTTGATCATGCTCGCGAATTCGATATTATATCGTGGTGTCTATATAATTTATCACGCACAGTCATGCTGGGCAGGCTGGCAGGCACTTTTGTATATTTTTTCTCTTTTCTTCTATCTATTCATTACATATACTTTTCTATCCTCTTTTATCTTTAGATGGAGAAGATTGTATACACACTTATCCGTCTACTATTTTTTATCCCTATCCCTAATCCGTGTCAATCGGAAGTACAAACAACCAACAGTGAGGTCAATACACAATTTAAATTCATCCAACGCACGCGGTCAGAATCGCATCCATACACAGTAAGTTAAACAATAATACATCACCTCTTGATATGCCATTGGTGACAAATCCATTGTTAGCGAATTGGGCACCTGTCTTTAGTGTAAGCGTAATTGGAATCACATGACAATACAATTCGAAGATTTGAAGGCCTATTTTTATTTTTTGAATTACATTAAGATATGCTTATCACAGTTTTTTGTATGTTTCGTTTGTAGTAACAAAAACATTGGGTCTTTGGGCGTTTTTCATACCACATCTGAGCCCAAGCCTTTTACAAGTTTTGATTTCCTCTAAATCTTCCCTTTACTATTTGGATGCATGGAAGGGGCCTCCCCGTGGCGCATCTGGTAAGCCGGACCCGGTAACGCAGGGTCTCGGCTGAGAAATTCTTCCACCACGACGACAAGACCGCGTAGACGCACGTCTACAACAAATTAAGTCCTGTCCATCGACATAAAGAAGAAGATTTCCTCTCAGGATTTTTTAAGTCGAACATTTCGGCTTTGTTTTCCCAACATGGCTTAGGTTTCAGATCACCAACACGCAATATTCAAGCTGAGTGAATACGTCTATTCCTCGTCACTGTACTAATATCATCAGTGAATGCCTTTGCCTAGTGGGATCTTACTCGTCGAACTAAGGGCCGATTTTTCCATCGCCAGATAACTTTTATTCGACGAATAAAATTGACGTTTGACAGATTTTGTATGAAATAACTATCAAAATTTCAAAGTCATTCGTCGAATAAAGTTATCTGGCGATGGAAAAATCAGCCCTAAATGTCTTATAAAAAAGTCAGTGCAGATAAAGATAGCTACTAATGTACGAAGTAGTAGAAGCAGAATGAACGATCAAAGTATCTATTTATAAACAATAACTCGCGTGTCTAAAGGCTTTATACTTAGTATAAAAACTCTAATAGCACGCCATGAGACTTGTTGAAAGCAATTTGTGTATGATAAAATGTTTTATAACAACAATGATGATATTACTTCTAAACTATACGTATATACATTTTCATTCATTGAACGCTCGGGGCTTAGTGCTAAGTGTCGTCTTGAGTTCGATTCCCGCTTTGAGCAATGTGTGTTTGTTGTTTTCGAGATTACCAAAACTCGTTTGGCAAGTGAAATGATTATGACTATTTATTAGTGCCAAATGTGTAATCCTGAGTTCGATTCCTGGATTTTGCATGCATTTTTTTATATTGCGAATATGACTCGGGCTTGAAATCAGTAGCACGCAAGTGAAATGATGACTATTCTTCCGATCTAGTGCCATGTGTGGTTCTGAGTTTGATTCCCAATTTTAGCAATGCATGTTATTTATATTCCGAACATGACTTGGGCTTGAGATCACCAACACTTCTTAGGTATGTGTGATAATGATGCCTGTTGTTTTCTTTCTTCCTCACTGTACTAATATCAACAGTGAAAAATGCTTTTGTTTTTCGTTAGAATCTTACACGATCCCTTATTTAATTATGGTCGTTTTCGAGATACAGGAAATATAATTATAAACAGAATGACTCGTTTATTTAAAGAAACATGAAAATAAACTTATTTTAATTAAATAATTGACTTATTAAAAGTTATAACAATTAAAATTTATAATTGAGTCCAACATTTTTTGCTGAACCTCATAAAATGTTATAAATAAAACAAAGCTTATCCGAACAGCCTACGCTTATTAATTACATGTAGATTACTTATATACAAACGAACAATACATAATTTATTATATACAGTAACACGATTTTACCCGGAAAATAATCTTATACTGTTGCTATATCAAATCTGTATAATGATTATTATAAATGGCCATTAATATCGATTACAACATCTGTTATTGTTGCATAACGTTGTATGCAAGTGTGTTTGTTTATAGATGTTTGAGATAAACTCAATCTCGTCAAAAACATAAATGAGAAATGATAGCCAAGTTCATGATTATGATTAAATGCCTTGGTTAATGACTTCAGCGACAAAAGAAGTAGGATCTAACTGGGTACCAAGTTCAAAGGACTGACCTTTGAACTTGGTAACCTGAAATTTATTTAGAACAAAAAATATTTTATGACAACAAAAAAATATTTTTCTTTAAACTTTTAGGACAATTAATTAAAGCCTAAGCGGTAACTACGCGGTTTGTTTTAATAGATAGAATGATTTAGTGGGAAGATTTTGAAGTGTGTGAAGTGAAGTAATTAATATATCTACACACATTTTATTAACTTATAGTCGGTCAAATCAATAATATCATATTAACAAGGAAAACTTACTAAACTATGAAATCCATACAAAGTTACATCAATAAACTAGTATCTGAATGACGATAACAAGATATCTTAAAATATTATGTAAGAGACACTGGTAGAAGTGTAACGGACTTTAATTGACGTACTTACATTAGAAATAGGTAAGTAATGTTTGGTTTATTGCATTGAGTGATATTAGTTTAGTTGCAGACAGCTTACTTTACTCATTAGTATATTTGTAGCACAGTAAGTAAAATAGAATACTAGGTACTAGCTCGTAGTAATGTAAGCGAAGCGATTTTAATGACTATGACATCGATCCCTTATAGACAGCATTTTAAGTTCTTTTTACCAGACAATTTTTTTAGACATTCCAAAAATTTTGCTATTCTACACATATCTACATATAGTATCATCCTCCTTGACGTTTCAACATAACCGAAGGTCCATTTTAAAGTTAAGTTCTCCCCCCCCCCCCCCCATTTGGTCGTTTAAGTTGTTAAGTTCATCTGCAGCTAATATCAATAGTAGTAAAGAATAAAGAGGTCCTGATCACATACATAGGTAGCAGGTGAATCATAAGAGCTGCGAATGACATGGTCATAATCTAACTTTTTTTTTTTTATTAACCTATACTGTCCCACTGCTGGACAAAGGGCTATAATAATCTAACTTACACCAAACATATTAAATAAGGTGTTTGGCACATGGAAAATAAATTACCGCAATTATAAATAAATATAGTGGCATACTATAATCACCAGTGTGAGAGAAGCCTTTGCCCTGCAGTGGAATCTTACAACGACTATAAGAAACCATTCTATAGGTGCCTATCTTGCACAACTAGTAAATGAAATCAGTAGCAACCATTACCGATAAGAATCAGTAAATTTCCTCATACTTGATTACAAAAATGCACTCATATTAATCAATTTACTATCTAATCAGGTAAAAGGGAATAAGGAACATTTATCTGACATACTTTCTTCAGGAATACCACCATTATATTGATACACAATACAGTTATCTGTGTTGCAACCTTCTCTATCAAGAAAGTTGATTGCAATGGATTATCTTGAAGTATTGTGTCTTGGTCAAGTGTCGGCGTTTGTTAAGGAAAAACCGGTTAATAAAAAGGCTTGCCGTTTGTTACTAGAAAGTAAATAGGATATTACATAAAGAATGCCAAGTCTGTGGTTGGTCGTTGCGAAAATCTCCGAAATCGTATGTGATCTCATATTTTGAGTTTTAGCAATTTTCAGGTTCTTTTTGATGTTTTTTTTTACTTTAAGCATAATGTTTTTGCTTAAATTCTGTCCATAATTGATCATGTTAGTTACGAGGACCTTAGTCCTATGGTTAGATTGAGATGCTTCACTATTAATTTATAAATGCAGGTGTCAGTTGCTTGTTCACTGTAGCTACTAGAGAAGCAAAGTTTGAAACATTCACAAAGCTGCCACTTAGTATTCAACAAGAAAAGCAATATAACAAAAACTGGCGATTATCCACAAACAAACGGTTATTCTGAATGGATACAAGCCAAAACAATAAATCTAGACAAGCAAGATTGAATGGGAAAGGGCTTTGTATTCGTAAGATAAGGATAAGTTTATAAACAATGGGAAAACCACAACTTGAACTGCATTTTGAGAAACTAGAGCATTTGAATAATGCAGTTGTTTGAATTCCAGTTTTAGTGTACATACTTATATGAACTTGTGTTATTAATATTTATGTAACTGTAAGTTGATGAAGTACTAGTTTCAGTGGTGTTACTTAATTTTATGATTATTTTCTTTAGGAAGAGCTGGAAAATGGGAATGTTGGCTGATCAGAAGAAATCATTATTAAAAAATATCTTTGAATATATGGCCAACAACATTAGGAAATAAGAAAATTCATCGACATAAAAACGAAAATAAATAAAAGGTTAGAATCAAAGTTATTTTTCTTATAAGTACTATCTCAAATTTCAATCTGTGTACCACAACCTTGATTCAGATGACAGTTGTCAGCATAGTTTTGATAAGAGATAACGTTCAATGATAACAAGACAATAAGCCAATTTGAGATAACTCTACTTGTTTACCTACAATAAAACCGCAGCACAAGAAACTCGTTCTATTATAAATACCAAATAATTTATTGGTCTTACGACTGCGACTGTTAACCGAGCATTATTTATTTTATGGACTCATATAATTGATCAAGTAGTTAATATACTTAATATGTAAACAAGAGAACTTGATTTTATTCACGTTTTTGTACTATTTTTGTTATCTTTGAAGGTTTATTTTATTAATAGAATGTTTTATGAAGTGGTAAAGACAGTATGATTTATTTTGAAGAAATTATAACCTAAGCACTCCTTGAATGCAACATTACTTTGTACCATAAGAATGAGTGTGACTATAATTTCTGATAATAAATCTATACAGGTAATTTTGTTAGGGTTAACTGGCTAACACTCCAAGCTGTTCCATTTATTGCTACTTTTATTACGATAACCTTTGATGTAGCAAACAGGATCAAACAACGAAATAACGTCATTTATTTCACATTTTAAGATAGAACACGTTTTTTTGGCAGTAAATGATTTAATGAACAGCTGCAGCGAGACTTCTTTATCTCTTATCTCAATTTTACCAGAGGAATAACTTTACAACGAATAAAACTAAGCATTTTAAAACACGATACTTTAGTAGTAACAGTCAGAACATTTCAAAAGCAATTTTATTCACTATAGAAAGCGAAGTATGTCATTAATGCAGACTGAGTATGCATTTATGTCCTTCCTACGGGGTAGGTATATAAGTATTTATGTGGGAAATGCAGGTAAATTTCCCTATTGACGTTTCCCGTTTCCCTACCGTCTGCTAGGGTGAGTCAACCCTTCAATTATTCACACCCTTCTATTATGACTGTTCGTTTACTAAAATAATATTCGCAGAAATAAAGTTGGTTTGGATTCTGTGCGCTAGGTTTAAAAAGATATTTCAGATAATTAGGCTGTTGCTAGCCGTCCGCTAGGATGGACGTTTAATGTCATTCGTTCGCTAGTCGGATGAATAAGATTATATTAGTCGATTCGGACGACTAAAATAATTTTATTCGTCCAAATTACTGGACGACTAGACACTTCGGATAATTAATGTTATGATTGTAAATTCTAATGTTACTGTCGTCCGAAGATCGATTCCCTAATGACTCTTATTCGTTATTTTCAAAACATTACACGTTTGTGATCACTGACTCGTATGAGACAAACATATCTTTTTACGGGTTGTTTACACGTACCTACCTATAAGTCGAATCCCTCTAGTTCTAACATCATCGCTGCCAGAGAATCCTTTGCACAGAAGTACGATAAATATTGATATCTTTGATTTACACGAACACTACACATTGAAATAAAACACTTAAACGGAGGAAAATCCGTTTAAGTGTTTTATTGTACAATAATTGTTTAAAAAAGGTAGTCTCGAACTTTCTTCCATACTTGACTAATATATTCGAATACAAAGATTATAAAAACATTTTGTCGCGAGCAATAATTATTAATATCAGGTTCAAAAACCTCTGAATTAATTAGCCAACTAAAAAAAGAAGTGCTTCTATCACGAAACTTAAGTGCTATGAACTCTTGTCGACACGAGGTTACTGAAAAGTTTCTTTTTACTACAAAAATAAACTTTCTTTATTTCTTATTACAAGTTTTATACCGTGATTGAATAGGGAATTATTTTATAACGTACCAACGTAGTATTATTATAAGGAACTAGGCATAGCCATGTCCTGCTGTTTTATTTCGTATGAATAATTAGTTATAGTTCCGTAGTATTTTGTGCTTACAAAATTAGGGTATTTCTTCATTGTGCATTACTTATAAACGTACACTGCCTAAATATAAACAAAATATATATTGCAGGGGGACCCCAAGTTCTTCATTAGTCAAACTGGAGACACTTCTAAATATAAGCACCCCAAACATTGAAAACCTGAGAGCAAACATTTGTCTTGCAAATCTGATTAAATTTAAGTGCACCCAAAATGTTTTATTTGTCGCATTTTTAATTTAATTGCTAAAAATAACATCACTACGGCATAAAATAAAGTCACAGTCGCTGTCTGTTCGTCCCTATGTATGCTTAAATCTTAAAACTACGCTCCGGATTTTGATGCGGATTTTTTCATAAATATGATTCAAGTGGAAGGTTTTTAGCCTAATTTTATCGCTGCATTCTCATTGGAGTGCGAACTATGGTAGCAAAACCGCGGGGTTCTTCTAGTTATAAATATTAGCTCAGAATAAGGCAGGCTTTCGGCCTTGATAAAGCTCTTTACTAAATTGGTAGCAGGTTATGTTACTAAGTTGCCCTGGACGTTGACACAGCCCCACCTGTTTTCTCACAGGTATATTTGATATGCCATTAGTTTTATGAATATATTTTTATGTTTTAATCTAAGACCGACATGCGACTGGCGAGCGTGGCGAAAGCGGAAGCATCAAATTATTGAACAAACATCTTTTTTTTCATCAAATTTCAATAGTTTGGATATTATTCCATCTATTGAGTAGAGAATTTAAAGTACTGAATGTGAATGGTCTACGAATAATTATATAATATATGATATTTTACGTAAATCTAATCTCACCCTCGATCCATAATACTAATGCTTATGTTTCATAGTAGTATTGCATATAGTTGATGCTTACCTGGAAATAAAGAAATAAGAAATTAATATTATGTCACAATCATTATTAAAGTGATGAAAGTTTTAAATAAAAATAAAATGTATCTTAAAATAAAACTACATCACTTAGTTTTTATTATTTGATATTTTTCGGTCAAAAACAAGTTAGATATTATTAATAAGTCCTTAGCGTAGCTTAACTAAAATCTGCGCAGTATTTTAAAGTAAATGCGAACCATTTTGTATTTCTGCGCAGTCATAATTAAGGGCAATGATCTCTTTCTTTTTTTAAATCCTTTTAATAGTTAATAGAGTGTAATATATGCATTACACTTATTTATCGAATACGCACTACGCAATTTTATATATAAATAATTAAATATATACTGGTACGTGGGTACATAATTCAGTCTATAGACTTCTCTAATATGAGTTCAGTAATATCTTTTTGGGTACATTTTGAGGGCTCGAAGTTTACGTAACGACTTTCAATAATGTTAGTAAGACAATCGATAATATAATTAGTAAACGTCAAATATTAAAATAAGAGACTTCACAGAAATAATATAAAAGCATTATAATACAAACAGTTTCATAAAAATAATAATTATAAAACATGAACATCGTGTGAAAATCGTCTTCCACCAATAATTACATTTACGGAACAATCAATTTTCTATGACCGGTTAGCCAACATTGTAATGGAGCATTTCCTTTGAATTAACGTTTATTCGTTGGTTATTTAATATCATGACATTGGTTTCAGTTAAATTTGCTCACGGACGAACATAATGTTATGATAATGTATTCAAAATGTGGTTTAGTTGTGAAACTGCATCATCACTTGTCCTTTTAATGTTTGTAATTGATTTTGTTTACCTACTGTTTATTGCCCATGGTTCATTCAATATCATCTTTTATTGCAAAGAAACTTTAATAACTTAACAAGAATTTTATTATAATTGTAGCAAATATACTGTAAGTAATCTTAAGAAAACGGACGCTTTGGTTTTGTTTTTCAGGAAAATGCAGAAAATTTCCCGAAATTCGGGACTCAGTTATATAGATTACTAGCTGTGCCCCGCGGTTACGCCCGCATAGCTAAACCTTCCTCTTGAATTACTCTATCTATTACTGAAAACCGCATCAAAATCCGTTGCGTAGTTTTAAAGATTTAAGCATACATAGGGACATAAGGACAGAGAAAGCGACTTTGTTTTATACTATGTAGTGATTCGCATGACACTTTACAGCCATTTAAAACCAAGAGTTCTACTAAACTTTGCTCAAATAATACTTGTACTATAGTCTCTATACCATACTTAGAGCAATTGAACTTGGTAGTACGTAATCAAGCCTAAATGGTTATATAACTAAAAATAAATTAACTTTTCATGGTTCAAAATTTAACATTGACCTTCCAACACTAGGTTAGCGAACTAACTATAAAACTTAATTGTTATTTTTAAGTTACCGTGGGTAATAGTTATTTATGGTACAAGCGAGGTAAGTTGGTGATTACTTCCGAGGCGCTATTGAGGCCCGAGCCGGCAGGCGAGGGTCAGAAGATAGCCGAGGATAGTAATCATCAATACACGCGTGTACCATACAACGTTTTTCAACACACTTGCGAAGAAATTATCATTTTTCGCTAATAAATAAACAGTTTTTCTATTCGCGCGCATCCAACACAACAATGGTGATCGGCCAAAGACTAAAAAAAAATACTTATTAAAAAAAATCTAATGAATGAATGAATGGAATCGACCATAGACCTACCGAAAGTAAGGCAACATAGTTGAAGTTTGTTTTTAAAATGTATGGACACAATTTTTTTGGTATTGAAACTTTTTTAAAAACAAAGCAATTTAAAAAAACAATCTATAACTCACTAGTGAATCAAGCGTGTCATTATTCAACTGTTTTTGCACAAATAAGAGCCCCTTTATGAGCAAGTGTGTTGAAAATTAGTTTTATACTAACTGCTTAAATGTAGACTAAGTTTTAATAGACTATAAGGAAGTAAATAAAACTTTATGTACTTAAATATAAAAGGTATTTCGTTATGTAATTCATCATACAGAGATTACATAAGTTTAAGAAGTATGGAATAATATATGATCTTTAAAATTATTCTTATTAAAATAAAGTAAATCCAATAATTTTATTTTACACTAGCAGCGCCCCGCGGTTTCACCCGCATAGTTCCCGTTCCTGTGTAAATACAGGGATAAAATATGTCACGCACTGATAAATTAGCTTTCCATGAGTGAAAGAATTTTTTAAATCGGTTCTGTTGATCCCAAGATTACCCCTTACAATTTAACAAACACACAAACTTTACTTCTTTATAATATTAGTATACAAAACGGGAGAGACTGTTTGGATTCACGCGCGTCTTAGTAACTATCAGTTCAACCTAAAAAAATATTTAGTTTTGGATTGCATATTTATTGATGAAGGGTCTAAACATCATCAATAATCTGCTACGACCGATAGGAACGGAGCTAACGCGGGTCGAACCAACGAACGCAAGGTATAGCTGGTTCATTATACAGAGAAGTCTCAAAATAAAACATAAATAATTCAAAAGCATCACAGTACAGCATCACGAGACATAAACGTAAACCTGTATCGCATATGTCAAATAAATTGTTTATTCAGCTAATTTATTCCAAGTTTGTACCAAATTACGTATTCTTAAGTATTATTATTGAATAAAGCATAAATAAAATATGAAATAAATTGTTTTAAAATGCCATTTGTTTTGAAAATCATTATCTGATCATTTAGTTGCATAAAATATTGTAATATGCATTTAATTTCTTGCAGATAGACTAAGATTCCAGATGTTCTAACCGTATGAATGCCATTCCTACTCACTGTACTTATACAGTGTAATTGGTGTGTGCAAAGCGGGAAGGGGGGGTAGACTAGACCATTTAGAACCATTTGGTCATAGTTAAGTTAGACGAAGTCCTATAGTTTTTAATTTATCAAAGATTTTTGTTATAAAACCTTATCATTTTCTGACTACCTTCCCTTTCCAACTTTGCACCTTCCAATCACCCAGTGTACTGAACAGGGGCCTAATTCTCTTAACTATAATGCTGTGATATTGCTACTCAAATGTATTTTAATATTAACATTATGGCCGTTTATTGTTGCATAATTTACAGGTCTTAATCGTGTATAACATAATTATTATTTACCTCGACGTTTCGACCGGGTTACACCGATCGTGGTCACGAGAAGACTGAAGTCTAGCGCGATCGCGAAAGTTTAAAAAGTGTATTTTGGTCGTTTTTTACATAAATCGTTATGGTGTCCCAATATCAACACATTGTCTGATCAAATAATATCGAATAGCAGACTTAGGCCCCTGGATTGACGTATATGAAATCGCGGGTCACAGCCTTTAAGTTACCCTTGCAGGTAGAAACAGATAAGATCTACACTGATTAAAGTCAGGTCACGTCTAAAAACTACTTTACATTAATATTCAAAGCTTTTTTAATATAAATTATAGATGTCGCCTAATGTTTTTGTATAAATTTACTAGTTTTGGGCGAAATTTAGAATATTATCTGTTTTCTATAGGGTATCGAGAACCGGTATAAATAACAGAACCGGGATTTTCGGTACCAGTACTAATCAGAACCGGGATTTCCCGGGATTTTCGGTACTTTCGGGATTTTTTTCTACTTTTTAGTTTTGGAGATAAATATAGTCTAAAAAATATTATTTATATTAAATAACACATATTGCGCATTCTGGCATGACAAGATAAGTATTGATTGCTTTAACACATTAAAATAGCATCACGACTGAGCCTCTTAAAGCAAGGGGCAGGCCAGTGCTACGGAAACTGCAAAAGCTGTTTTACGATGTCACTCCGGGAGAACTCCAAAAGCATGGAACAGAAGCGTGACGGTGCTCTACTCCAAAAAAGGGATAAAACCCTGCTGAAAAACTATAGACCCATCTCGCTTTTGAGCCATGTTTACAAGCTGTTCTCGAGGGTTGTCTCAATTCGTCTATCAAGAAGACTCGACGAATTTCAGCCCCTCGAACAGGCCGGGTTTCGAAGCGGTTATGGCACCACAGACCACATCCACACATTGAGGCAAATTATACAGATGATCTAAGAGTATAATCAGCCTCTGTGTCTTGCATTTGTGGACTTTGAGAAGGGCTGGGCTATTCTGGATCTGGATCTTTGCAGCGATGCCAGGTCGATACTCTGTATACACTCTTATGTAGAGGTGTTGAGATGTCTGTATAATGCCGCAAAAATGACCGTTCAAGTTCAGTGCCGACAGTTAAAGTCTATCCAACTGTGCAGAGGTGTAAGACAGGGTAACGTTATATCCCCGAAACTCTTCACCAACGCGCTGGAAGACGTATTTAAGACTTTGCCTTATGCTGGATGGGGCATAAACCTAAATGGCGAGTACATCTCACACCTCTGGTTTGCAGACGATATCGTACTAATGGTGAAAACGGCGCAAGAGCCACACTGGATGCTGAATGGCCTAGCAGATGCCTCTCGTTGGGTCGGCCTCGGCGTGAACTTTGACAAGACCAAGGTCATGGTTAATAGCCTTGTTATGCTGGAGCCGATCCTAGTACACGGTACCCCTCTCGAGATTGTTCAAAAATACAACTACCTCGGATAAAGCCTGGCCACATCTGTAGGAGAACCGATGGTTGTTGGAGCAGGGTTCTCGAGTGGACATCGCGACTCGGAAAAAGTAGTGTTTGACGTCCTGTGGCTAGATGGAGCGATGATCTGCGCAGGGTAGCCAGGAGAGAGTGGATGCGACGTGCCGCCGATAGGGCACATTGGCGTAAGTTGGGAGTGGCCTAAGTCCAGTAGTGAACGCAAACAGGCTGGTGATTATTAAAATACAGTTATAAATTAAGTACAACTTACACTACTAACACTTTTGATAAAGTTGTACACATAACACATCAACGTATATCGTAGGCCGATTCTCCTAAATAGTATCTTCATTTTTGTTCTTATAATTAAACTTTCTTGTTCTCTTAGTAATGTGTCTTCAAAAAGATCATTGCATCTAAAGTTGCATCACCTAATCGAGATCTAATTTTGTTACAAAAAAGGCCAGCTGAGGAGAAAATTCTTTCTGGCTCCACGCTAGTAGTTGGAATTGTGAGAAGGTGTTCGTAAGCTTTTTAAGTACCACATTTTGTCTTATGATGGAACAATGATCTACCACTACAGAATATGGTTTTAGCTTGAATATTTTGTATAAAAAGAATTAATGCTGTTAATAGAAGATTAAAATCAAACAAATGATTATATAGTTAACATGATTCGTTATTTCCCGAAAATACCGAAAATCCCGGTTCTTATTCATTGAGAACCGGTTCTTTGACTACTATTAAAGAACCGGGAAATCCCGGGATTTTCGGTTCCGGGATTTCCCGGTTCTGAACCCTAGTTTTCTACAATTGCGACATACGATACTTATTACCCATGTTTAGTATCTCAAATGTACCTACAAGATGCCCTTACTTGTAGATTCTAGAGTTCATGTTTACATAGTCTTCTGCGAGATACTATGTACGAAAAGTGGGCATATAAATCAGAACACCATTAGAAACAATAAAAATATTGTCTCTAAATAATATCATGCCAAATTCAATTATATTATAAGCATCTGTTCAATTCTTTAAACCGTCATTTGAATTTATAATGAAGAAACTAGTTTGAAACTCCGTTGTCTGTACACAAAAAAAATGGTGAGGACGATTTTGTAAATTATTATAGCAGGTTTAGTTCTTAAAATAAAGTGACAATATTTCAAATAATGAATAATTTATAAGTAAAATTAGGAATTTTAAGGCATAAGTTAGAAGTCAGTTTAGAAGCCACAAGTTAACATAGGTCTTTTTAAAACATTTTTACAAGCTTTTATTTAGTTTCACCTGTGCTGTTGTCTGTAATCAAATCTAGCAAGCCATTTTTCGACCACTTCTGGTATACTTATGTAAGTCCCGTGACAATGCAATATAAGCTTAAAAAGTTTGTTTTTAAAAAGTTTTTTTTTTATTTAGTCTTACGTGTTTTTTAAACAGTTGTTTTTAAAAACAAAACGGTTTTTCCTAAATATAAAAGTGTAGTTTTAGTTAAACAAACTACATTTTCATTTTAATTATAAACAAGAATATGCCATTAAGTAAGCAAATAACTCCTGTGTCAATAGATATATGTTTTTTGCGGTTTGGTCAGTACATTTGATTTTTTGTTTGCAAAAAATGCGGTTTAGTGACGCTTGCTTAGTTATGATATAAGTTTAAGTATAAGTGATAAGTTTGGACGGACTGTGTAGGACTATGGTGACAAAAACATATTTTTTGTACGAGCGTAAATGTTGTTGTGCTCAGTGTACCGAAATATTTTTTAATAATATTTTGACAATCCATTCTTTAGTCGATTCATAACTAATAACTAAAATACTAATACACTAATCCATACTCGTAAATTGTAGATTGAAAAAAGTTGCGGGTTCGACTCCCGTGCGGGGTGAATATTTGTGTGGACCACAAATGTTTGTCTCGGGTGTGTGTATGAATGAGTGTGTGTGTAGTTCCTGATACCCTAGATACAAGTTTCGAACTTAGTTAGGGGTCAGTTACTATAATGAGATGAGTTAGTGAATGCTTATGTTATGTTATATAGGTAGAGCCCTCAAAATTTCAAAAAATATAGTTGCTCGGACAAAGTTCACTCATTAAAGAGATTTTACTATAGAATCTGTTGTTTTTTTTATCTGCAAAATACGTCTACAATACATAAAAAATTATATTCAAACAATCTTGGTAACAGTCACGTTTCACCTCCTTAACTTCATGGGACTCTTTATAACTACGAAAGTATTGAACGCTATTTTTTAATACACCACAAACACGAAAACAATAAGTAACAACAAATTATTCATCATCTGTTTCCCTTCATTGTCCTCTATTGGGTTACTTGACGTCAACACGACTAATCATACTCACATAATATATTTACTTACTTTAATATTACCTTTTTTTTTAACGCAGTGAAAATGCATAGAACTGCATACCACCGTGAGCCGATATTGGGAGGACCCACGGGGCATGTAGGGCTCTCCCAGCTAGAAACTTTAATATTACCTAGAAACTTTGAACTGATTTGGTATTTAAGTTTGAAACTAAATCACGGTAAATATTATAGTAACTAAATGCTTTAGCTAGAGTAATCTTTATGGAGAAGATATGCATAACAATTAAAACTTATTTGTTTTAGAAACTTTTTACTAACTAATATTTAGAAGAGAAAAACTGGCTGTAAAGTTCTTTCGGCAAAACATATTTAGGATACACTTTTTAAACTTTCGCGATCGGAATTCATTGTTGCATAATTTACAGGTCTTAATCGCGTATAACAAAATTATTATTTACCTCGACGTTTCGACCGGGTTACACCCGGTTGGTATGTCGTACGCTATATTGTTATACGCTATTAAGATGAGATGCAACAATATTTAGGATAATAAATTTTTTTTGTATGATCCAACATCTTAGGTAAGTATTTCAAGGAGCCTTATGAGAATGTAAGAAATGGAGAACCATAATAAAATTTTCATATTCAAGTTAGTTAGTATGTTCCTTTTATCATTGAATTATACGAAACGGTAAGTAATTATAAAAGGAATGTGTGTTAATTTTTCTCTCTCCTCATAAAGAGATACGAGTTAAAGCGGTTTTCGGCCTTTAACATATAAAATGGGTTCTATAATTTACACTAAAATATTTAACGATGATTTTTACAAACACAAATCATTTACGCATCTAATTTTCACCTTATAATTTTCATTTGACACAACATTTTCACTATATACCCATCCATCTTTTCTGTGCCGGTGGCAGCGTCGCTATAATCGCATCGTTTGGTTGTCAGTTTATTGAAAATGTATCCAAATGACATTAGAATCAAAATGACAATAGTAGCTAGCTTCCAATTTTGGTGACTCTATATTAAGTATCCTCAAAGCGATTGACATTTTCTATAAGTAACCTCAGTCTTGCCTCTTGCCTTCGATGAGTGCACTGCCCTGGTCCAATAAGGTCTTCAAGGGTCACTAATGATGACTAGGAAACATGGAAACATGACTCAATATGCATAATGTAATGCACGTACCACATTTTCCTCTAAATCGTATATTGGACGAGCACTAAGGAAACACCTTGAACGCATAAAGGTTCAGAAAAAATGTGTCAATTGTTTGTTATTTACCTAAAGTATTTGCGAGGTCTTTATGATAATAATTTACTTTTGTATTTTATTTATTTACATAAAAACATTACCATTACTAAGTAGTACTTTTGTAATTTAATTCTATGTTTGTTTTCGGGCCTTTTTCGGGCTATTCTCATAAACTAGTACGGATTTACACAATTTTGTTTATTACCAATTATGATTATTTAGAAAGTTAGGAAGATAGTATTAAGCCGGGTTAGGACGCAAGTTCAATCACTACATACTTAGTAGGTATAAGACAAAGTCGCTTTCTCTGTTCCTATGTCCCTATGTATGCTTAGATCTTTAAAACTACGCAACGGATTTTGATGCGGTTTGTTTTAATAGACAGAGTGATTCAGTGAGAAGGTTTTTAGCAGCAAATAGCAATTTTATCACTATATTTCTACGGGAACGGAAACTACGAGGGTTAAACCGCGGGGCGTCGCTTGTAAACTATAAACACAAAAAGAACATTGATATTGTGTTAGTAAAAGTTTATTACAAATATATCTACGTCTCGTGAACATATTTTTATCTTTTCACAAAGAATTAATTTAATTGAGCATTGAACCTAACACCATATATCACGTTATGTTAGGACGAAAGTCGTTAGAATACATTATTTTAGTATCAAGTTACGTCATATCCGAAAATACTTAAAAAACGTAAATTGATAAAACACATAAAAATCCAGTTTTAAGCAGTCCAGATCGAGAACCATCTAAAAATACTTGGACGAAATATAATCAATAATTTTCCTTAAATATTAACATAAAAACTCATTGGCCTGTTCGATAATTTTGATAGGGACTTCATTTGACCTTAACTTTGGACTCGTAACATACATTGACCGCTCTCGAAGTCTTATTAAGCATTATCTAATATACTGAACTGATTTAAAGTGTCTTGTTATAAGACCTAGATGCAGGACTTACTTCTTTCTCTCTCTCACTGATAGATAACATTAGCACAGTAAGAAGGAATAAAATTTATCACTACAATTGTCACATCTATCTATTACTAAAACTATGAATATGCAGAAATTGATTGTTTGAATACACAAATCATCACTGCCAATCCATGCTTATGTCCCGCCCTAGGACTTAGGACCTAGGTCACTCTTGTTTCAAAGTCCTTCCCAAATATTATAGAAAAACTAGCTGCGCCCCGCGGTTTCACACGCGTAGTTCCCGTTCCCGTGGGAATTTCGGGATGAAAAATAGATGTTGGCCGATTCTCAGACCTACTGAATATGCTCACAAAATTTCATGAGAATCGGTCAAGCCGTTTCGGAGGAGTATGGCAACGAAAACTGTGACACGAGAATTTTATATATTAGATAATGAGTATCAAATCCATGCTTTCGCTCTGTCTTGGGCCTTCAGTCTTTATCCAAATCCCTGACAAATTAAGTTCTAATGATATCTTAAACCTATCTAAAGTACACATTAATACGTTGCGTACTTAGAACATAAGTAATGAAGCAGGTCACAACACCTTGCAATAGTTGCATGTATTGACACACTTTCGATACCTTAATCTCATTAAAAAATATGAGTGTTTCGATTGAGAACATCACGATGGCGATTTTATAAAGTATTTATGAGACTGAGAACTCATTCATCGGTTGTCGCTCGCGATTTGTCACCGGAATGAAGGTCGAGGCCGTAATCTGTTCACAGTTTTTGTTACGATTAGATTATTGAACAATGGCAAGTAATAGTAGTTATGTTTTATTGTATTTATGAAACGACTCTTTCAAGTGTTAGTTTTATGTCGGATTTTTACTGATTTGTAATGTTATGAGTGAAAAGAACTTATTGATTTTCACATTAATAAGTTAAGACAACAATATTTATCTTACTACGACACAATATGTAGAAATTGCGGAAAACTGTCACTTCACTGCACTTACGAGTAGGTACATAGATATTTACATAGAAAATTAAGAACTTCTTCATTCAAATATTCAAGGAAACATCCAAAGGAAAATTTTATTTAACACACACGGAAAATATTTTTTTACCATTTTATACACTTTAAAACCATGTTTTCATACAAAAAAGTTTTACACACATGAGATTGTTTCAATTTCCTTCATTTCTAAGACATTCGCATTAACACAAGCGAATGATTTACTTTGTTTTTCCTACCATAAAGGTACCATTAATTTTATAGTTTCATGGTTAATAAACAGATCAACTAAGTATCAACGACTAGACATCAATGATGTAGTATAATGCGCATTAAATGAAAACTCAGTCATCTTCATAAAGTACTGTGTAATTACTGATGCTACACTAACTGACAGATGCATTAACTAAAGGTTAAAACCATTTCATTTCTGATAAAGGTACTTAAAGTGTGGGTTTTTACAGAATCATTTTAAACTAAAACCTTTTATGAGCCTTTAAAAGTCTTTTGTAATATGTTTTACTTGATGACGTTCGTATTATTTGGCTTTTTAAAACTGTCACGTAAATTTATATATTACTATTGGCTCACTTGACCCGGGTATCGAACCCGCAATTTTTTTTATGTCTGGCATAATCATGGTGACCAGATTGCTAGAATCAGCCAGACTCTGCCATTTTGCTTGTCCGAACGAAATTACATTATATTAAAAAACGTAAGTTTGATCAATGAAAGTATCCCAATTAAACAAGCTAAATACGCATAACCCGTTTAAAAGGAAGTAGTATGATTATAGTATTATTTCAAAACCTTTGAATTATTTATTTTAATTTATTTTTTCAATTTGTATACATAATTCAGAAGCAATCTATAAAATGTATTCAACCTCAACCTACAAATGTATTGTCTTATTGCAAATTACAGACTATCTTATACACGACCTTATGATGTTTCAGAATTCTGTAAAATGAATACCTTAGCACTAGTAATTTTATTATAAAAATATACTTGACATAAATACTTTTGACCTGGGTATTTTCGCATCTTCACTTCATACCAAAATTATTTATTGAATAGGCAAATAATAATGAAAAATACATCCCACAAAGAATATAAATTATAAGATGTATGTACTTTACTTAGTTTTTATTTCCTGTTATATAAAGTTGAACTGGACTTGTTAATAAAATAGAAATGCATCTATATCTACAGCTCTACAGAACATATCAAGAAAATGATCTTTCATCATCATCACTAATCATAATAATACAATAAAACTAGTCACAGAGTTATTTAAACACAATTCAGGACCTAAAAGACGCGCCGCTACGTTATGTATTCCATAGAAGTATCGAAGTAGATGCTCATTCACATGGCAAAATGTACTAACGTACTGGTTTTATCTATTCTTGATAAACACGTGATTCAGATACACGCGACTTTAAAGGAACGTTTATTTATTAGTTAAAGATTTGGAATCAACAGTCTATTTATTCAATTAACATCAAAACAAACTGTGAGTTGTTTTGTTCCTTTAATTCGTGCTAGTTTTAAAATACGCTCAAAATAGGTGGTGAAAATTAAAAAAAAATACGAAATGTTAAAATCGTATTCAATCGTTTAGCGATTTTAAATTCAAACTATTATTATAACTAATAGATATCTTAATAAATAATTTTAATACGCTGTATAGTTTAAGAAACTGCGTAAAATATTTCTAGACACTCTAAATTCACTGTAGAGTAGAGCATGTTTCTTATACATAAGATTTAGTATTATTATGTAATATCTAAGTAAATAAGGATTTCATTATTTATTTTACTCCTAGTCTTTCATCAAAGAAAGTAGACAGATATTTGTCAAACAGTACGATGTTTTTGGGAAACCAATAATTCATTTAAATTCAAAGAAGTTTCTTACTTTAGGAAACCGTCAATTCAAACGATTTATTGAATAGTTTAATGTATCCATAAATTTTACTTGAGATTTAAATCTTTAGTTATATGTGATGCATACAAAAATGGAGTCACGTGTCTTGTAACCAGTGTTTGTTTCTATGCTTCTTAGTTGCGACATTGCATACCTTAGTCTAACCGCTAAGAGCTGGTTTTACAGCCATATAAAATGTATGTTATTTGTATGACTGTAGTCAGTTTGGTAGACCTTTATTTTGAAGGTCTTGTGTGTGATTTCATTTAAAATTATACAATATTATAAAAAAAACTTTTAGAATTATACAGATATCTTCATACAATACTAGTACTATTAATTATTATTTCTGTGACACAAGTCGATTTCTAACGTTTAGTTTGTCAGATAATAAAATGTCCTATTTTTTCATTTTTCTTGCCCTTATTTTTTTAATTAAACCATTGTAAAAAAACTTTAATTATTTTAGATGATGAATTAATAGGTTGTATTTGTTACGTTAGTGTTAATAGATTAAGTCATTGTAATTGACTGATATCTAGTCTGAATAATTGCCAGTATTAGTTTGTAAGAAATTAATATATAGACCCATTTTTTTCTAGTTACCTAGCAACATTGTGAAACACACTTTACGTTTAACCAGATTCTCTACGAGCCTATATCAGTATTCAACGAATGTTATTCATAAATTAACTTTTTGTAACTAAACGAATTAACGTTTTTGTAATATTTATAGGTCTGGCAGACGTAACTATTTATTATGTCTGGCAAATAATTTGCAGTAATATATTATTACATTATTTTAATGTCATATAAATTACTCAATTCTAGCATACATAAGATTGTTCCTATATGTATTATACTGGAAGGACAGATAGATGAATTTATAGGTGAAACAATCGTGAAGTCTGGTTTCCCATAATTAAAAAATAGCATTCTATTTTTATTTTTAAACGATTCCTAAAATTCGCCATTTTCACTTTAAAAGAAGACAAATATCAAAACGCTGCAAAACCTACCATATTCCATTGACATAATTATCAAAATCGTACGTACGTCGCAAGTCGTAAAAATTACAATTGCGTCGACCTTTGTCTAATCATGTGACTGCCGTGAATCATGAACTTGACAGGTTCATTGGATCAAGGATCAAGCAAATAGGAACCTTCCTGTTTATCCTAGCGAGGACCAAAACCATATGCCACGAGAACTTGCTAAGCAAATATAGACTTTATGATGAAGGGGACAAGGTAAATTTTTTTTGCCATGTAATGGATGTTTACGCACTTTTAATGCTAGTCACGTATGGATATGGCAATCATAACGAATCAATCACTTCCATATGAAATTAATGGTTTATTATGATAACCTTCTTGCCACTTTAGTTTGCAAAAGATTTATGTGAATATTTTTATGTGGATTATAGATTTATATTATGTTAATTAAAACTTAAAATAAATCTTCTCAGCGTGCTTATCTATAGGTACATCATATTTACATATAGCTTAATATAAAATGCTAATTATAATTATTCAATGTATTGTAAAAAAACATATTTGAATCACAAGCAAAACAAAAATAAATATCAGCCCAAAATAAACTTGATTTTAATTATAATTTTAATACCTAATTTATAATGATACTTATTTATTATTTTTATATTTAAATAAAAATATTATAATTTAGGGTCAATTAATTAAAATTTCTTTAAGTTAATTAACCGGCTGATACATATAAGGTATGATAAAACAAATGAAAACAAAGTGCTAGTTCAAAGAAATAACCTATTTTTAATTTACCATTATATTGTCATTACGAATCTATATACTTATTTTGTTACAAATACAAATTACAAGAATACTTTAAAGAGATGATAAGATTGAGCCGTAAATTATATTAACGTCAGATATAAAAAAAAATGTTTACAAGGAAATTTCCTATCGACCTTGTGACACACGGACGTTTAAACCAACAAGCAAGCATAATAAAGCAATCCATCAAGAGACTGAACAAATTCACTGAAAACTGATAAAAATAAAAACTCATAGACTAACATATTGAAAATTTAAATGATTAATGAAAAAAAGTTTATAGAACTAATTTGTCTTATGTTAAATCATAAAAAAAATATACATAAACTATTTTGTACTAGAAATTATATAAAAAAAAAATTCAAGTTCTGGTATAATATTATGCAATATTATTATTTGTGATCAAATCTCGTGACTTGGTTTGTTTTTAGAATGAATTGGTATAAAAATAATATTTCTAATGACGTTGATTCAAAATAATAAAATAAACTTTATTATTACATCATAACTTTTCTAAATCAAATCTTCTAATATTTGCTTTCTTTGATTGATCGGATCGTCATTTCAATGTCTTCTCATGACCACGGTCAGTGTTATTTGATCTTAACGTCGAGGTTTTTCTATGTTTAAAAGATACACATTATATATGACTTGTAGATTGTGTTTTATAATAATATTTGTGATAATTATTAAGTTAGTGAAAATAAAACATATAATAAAGCTCGATCTAAAAAACAATCTTGTTGATTTTCAAACTGAAGTGCATACATTTTATGGATTATTAAATAATTCATACCACATACCAATTTAAAATTTAAATCTGCTGTATTTGCTGTAATCTCATCCCCAATAATAAACTGTACTTTAAGTTGTAAGCAGCTTGTCAAGTTACATAATGAGAGTTTTATACAATAAATTAATGAATAACTTGTTAAGTTAGATTATAAGAGTTTACATACTAAAATTGAATAAATTGCCATAAACAAGAAAACATATTGCCTAATAATATGAAAGCCTTGAACTAAATACACCTGCTTGATTTTAACCGATCTAAATGTTACTGGATTTGGTTGACGTAACGGCCTTATGTGAGACATACTGGCAACCAAGTTAGCGAACATAACAGTATTTTGTCTTTTAATTTCATAAACGTTTCCATATTTTACCTATTTACTAAATAATATTTTTAAAAGTCTTATCGGATTGGAACTCTCAAAAGACACTTAGTTCGACTATTAGAAGATTATTAGAAGTTCGTACCGTTTGACGTCATATTCATCGATGGATGTCAATAGGGGTACATTTTTAATAATCTACCCGACGAAGTATTGTATTGATAGATATTGTCATTGGGGACAATCAATGGACGACTATTTAGTTGTTAATTAACTGTTGATTGTGTTACAAGTCTTTTCATATTTAGTATACGGGCAACTAGACTTATCCAAACTATAGACTGGGTCGTCCTGTGTTGCTTCGATATTGTTGGTGAATCTTACTAATATTATAAATGCGAAAGCTTGTAAGTTTGTGAGTTTGGATGTTTGTTACTCTTTCACGCATAAACTACTGTAAATTAAATTTGGTACAGATGTTCCTTATAACTAGGAATAATATATAGGGTAAGTACTTTTCATCCCGAAATTACCATGGAATTGGGATTCACGCGGGTAAAACCGAGGGGCGCAGCTAGTCTGACTATAATTTAGATAGTTCTTATATTATTTTTAAAGATTGTCGATGATGTTATACACATACAAAAGAGATTTGTTGGATGTAAAAGGTAATAATATATTAATAAAGGATGCGATTAATCCTAAAATTCTAAAGAAACACACACGTTAGACGAGTGAAAATTCAATGTACAGGGTGGCGCAATAGAACGTGCATTTTTAAAATAATTATTAAAAAATAAATACAAAAGGTATAGTTAAAATAAAACTAAGCAATTATTAAGTGATAACTGAAGTTTATTTTTTAAAAATAACATTATCTAAATGATGACCCTCTCTACGTTGGCACTCCTCTAACCGCAAACGGAAATTACCGAAAACTTTCTTAAGTAGTGCTGGTGTGATTGCTGCCATTTCACCACGAATATTCTCCTTGAGCTGACTGATGTTTCTCGGATTATTGGTGTAGACTTTGTGTTTGAGGTATCCCCACAAAAAAAAGTCAGGAGGCGTCAAGTCTGGACTGCGCGGAGGCCATGGGATATCACCTCTTTTCGAAATCAGTTTGCCAGGGAACATCTGCTTCACAACCGCCATGGAGTCATTTGATGTGTGACTGGTAGCTCCGTCTTGTTGGAACCAAGTCCTAGAGTTCTTTATTCTTGAATTTTCAAGTTCTGGGGCCAAAAAACCTTCCAACATCGCAACATAGCGTTCGGTATTAACAGTGATGTTTTGCCCCCGTGCGTTTTCAAAAAAATAAGGACCAATTATTCCTTTGGCAGATATTGCGGCCCAAACTGTCACTTTAGGGCTATGTAACGGTTTTTGATGTTTGAGTCTGGGATTTTCACTATTCCAATAACGACAATTTTGGCGGTTTACGAACCCATTCATATGAAAATGTGCCTCATCAGAGAAAAGGATGTTTTCAAAATTTGAAAACCGATTGAGCATTTCATTAGCAAATGTGAGCCGTGCTATGAATTCAGAGTCTTTCAATTCTTGAGTTAATTGCAGCTTGTATGGATGCAATTTAAGATCCAAGTTTAAAATTCGTTGCAAACTTCGTCGCGATATGTTTAGGACAGACGATCTCTTGCGAGTAGACATTTGTGGATCTTCTCGTACCGACTGCTTAACACTCTCAATATTGTCTTCGGTCCTAGATGTGCGTGGACGACCTTTCGCGTGTGGTTTAAACGTCGATCCAGTCTCTTCAAAACGCTTTATCCAGATTTTAATTAAATTAGCACTCGGAGCCTCCCTAATTTGCCGTACACCATACTCAGAACAAAATAGTCGCCTGACAACTACGTACGAACGAGAGTTTTCGTAAAATGCGCGCACGCAAAATGCGCGACGCTTCCCGTCGAAGTGACTCATAGTGACTAAAACTTTATGAACCGCGCTACCCAACGATATCGGTCTCCCCCCGCCCACGCCCCTTCTACCACGCAAAAAAAGATGATGCAATATGCACGTTCTATTGCGCCACCCTGTACTAACCGGCGGCACTCACAAAAATACAGAAAACGGAGAGTTGTAACTGCACAAAATTGCCTGCTATACTAAGTAAAATAAACAGTCTTATGAATATTTGTAAAATGTAAAACAAGTGATATTAATAGACAAAATTGCTTATTAGCATGCGCATAATAATACAAAGAATAAGTATTTATATTGTAACGTCTTCGAAAAATAATTATTATGTTTGTATACTTACATTTTAAATAAATACTTTACACATTTTAATGAGTGAAGTAATTATTACTTATTTGGCTTTAAAATATTCAAGAAGCATTTGAGAATAAATAATTTGTTGTGTGGTATTATAGTGATCTCTGTCTTTTACCAATACTAAATGAATCTTGGGGAATTTGGCATAAAGATAAATTGTACAAGAAACTCCTATCTTTCTAGTAACAGTAACTAATTCTACGCGAACAGACTATATTAGTGACTTTGTTTGATGCTCAGAAAATCCTTTTGCTTTGCATTTACTTACAACTAAGCCGATTTTGTAAACATTTTGTATGCAACTATCTTGTCAGTGAAATAACTTGATAATGTAAAAGGATGTGGGATATTTACAATTCTAGGATAAATATAAATACAGTTAAAACCACAGAACACAAACTCCAGTTTAATTGGTACCAGTTTTACAACATTTATTTTTGAAACTATCGCAATTGACTATCAACCACATATTTTGCAGTACAGTAGGTATATTGAGCAACAACATTTGGATCAAGTACAAGTAAATAACCCCAATAGATAACCAATACCTAATATTACTTTCTAAACTGCGGTTAATTTTAATCATCTAGTAATTTCCTTACGTTACAAACTTTAATTATTTGTAAAAGTAAACCTACTAAGTACTACATCAGAATTTTTTTATTGCAAATTGAGGAAAATGTACTTCATCGGCAATGGATTCCTTGCGAAAATCAGTTTAAACTTAACAAAATCTCTTTTAATATTAGATTTTAAATTTATTCAAAAAGGATTATTTATTCAAAATAGAATAAAACAAAAATGAATTCATTTTGAAAATTAATTCCGTTTCGTTTTTATTTACTAAATTTAAAAGTTTTCTGTAGAACTCTTAATTATAAGACTTTTTTGTCAATTTTGCTAATTTTTAATAACTCTTTAATGTTACAGTTTTTGTTGCCAACCATCTTTAATATAAAGCTAAGCATCATTAAAGTCAACAAAAACTACATAATAATTAATTTTAATTTAATTTATTTTATTTTATATCTGACACATATAACTAATAATTAATGAAAATACTTATTTTAACACTTTAACCAGTGTAGTATATACGAGTAATATAATCATCATCATCTCATATAATGTCCCCATTGAAGGGGTCGAGCCTACACTGAATTAGGGTAATTATGCATTATAATAATTATGAACCTATAGGATTGTGCATCCTTTACAAAAGAACAAAAATGTCAAAGGGCTTCCTGTGTGTTGGCTTTGACCCCATACTGGCCTTCCAAAAGACCGGGACTCTTATATATAGTCCCATGAATCGGAAAAGATATGTACCTAATTTTAATTAAACTCCAATACATTAACGAAAATCACAATTGCAAATCTCCATTCCGTATTAATCAATTAATATTTCAGTAGCGTTGACCTTTGCGTGTTAGCTAATCATTTGGTCCGTGTGTCCGGATTTATAGCCTTGATGGGGTCAGCGAAATGGCTCATGGGACAGGCTTGGCCCGAATCAAGGTCGCCGCCATAACGAGGGTAGTCTAAGTAATACATTTTATTTTTGTGAATAAAAGTTTATTGGTGTTTATTGCTATGATAACTGATGATACAATTGACAAAAGACATGGAAAAGACTGTGTGTAAGTAATATATAGTAAAAGTAGGTGGGGAGTTACGAGTTACATGTTCGATTTTCATGTAATGCGTGTTGTTACAACTTGCTACTACGACATCTAAATACAAATAACAAAATACTGTCTGAAAGTTTGATTTCAAGATTTTGGTTTCTTCCATTTCTATGTTTATTGGGTATCACAAGTGTTTATCTCGTATGGATTTTCTGTTATAACGAGTATGTGCGTAGTTTTTGTTACTACTTGTAACAGGAAGTTAAAGAATAGTTGCATTTCAAAAGTTGATTGATTATGAATTTGTATGTCTCACTGTGTCTACGCCGCGTGAACATTTTACTATTTAAAAGCTGAATTTGAATATTTAAATGTGCATTATTTCACACATACAATTGAGAATGCCAAGTAGTATCTAATTAGTATTAAAATCGTAGTGATTTACAGGCTAGAGAAGCATTTCGATAATTCACAAGTTTAGCTGGCATTTAGAGCTTGGCATTTAATTTCGGTATATTTATACATTCAAGCCTGCATTTACGTGAGGAATTCCTTAAGTATTTGTTTGTTGTATGTAATATATCAATCAAAGAACAAAGTTGAAATAGTTTCTACATAACTATGACTTTCAACTTAATTTTAATCATCTGTACTTAAATTATGAGTATTAACGGACATCTGTCAAACACTGTTTAAATTAGATTAGAAATCTTCCTAAATTACAGTACTATAAGTAAGAAAATATAGGTTATTAGCAGTAATAGTTGCTATTACCGCTAGTTGGAAAACAAAATGGCATACCTCGGTAAATATCAAAGGGATTCTATGGAAAAACACAGTAAATAAACTGCCAATAGTAGGCGTAGTTTAACTTGAATCACAACGACTAGGCTAGGTCAACTAACATAAAGTAAATATGTAATACAGATAAAATAAGATAATAAAATCTATGAGCAATAATTTAGAAAATATTTTCCGTATTTACTTTACAATCGTGAACGTAAACAATCGATATTGTTTTAACTACCTTGTGATACAACCCACAAATTTTTATTATTACATTTTTATTATTAGTTAAATTTATTAGTTTAATTAATTTAATTTTGTTTCTTCTTAAATCACGCTATCTATTGATGGAAACCACATCAAAATACGTTGCGTAGTTTAAAAGATATAAGCGTACAAAGACCGGAAAGCGACATTGTCCAAAAGTATTAAAGACAAACGTAAGACCAGAGAGAATTTTGGTCGTGATCCTTCTTCTGTGATTAAAGATGTAGTGTTTTATTTATTTATTTATACATGTCACATGACAATAAAATAATAGGTAATATAATACATGAACATGTGACACCCCGTAAGGGTGCTTGCAATCGGAGGGCTACTACAGTTATTAATTAGAAGCTAATAATTAATTTAATTTAGTGATAATGATGAAACGAACAACTCCTTCGAAGTGCAATAGGTAATCTGTAACATCACGAAGCGGAAATCGATCAACACCTATCAAATGACCTGGCTTTCATTGCCACGATAAATTGTTACAAAAACAACATGTTTGTGTGAGGTTTCGCTTTGATAAGACGTTACCTACATCCTTGCAAGTATTGTTACTCCTTTATCATCTTCGGTATTGACAAGGTTGGTACTGCTTCTTGTTTTATTGCAAATATAATTATATTTAATCAAGGTTAAGTAAAGAAAATGAGAGAATGAGTTAGACACAAACTTGTCCAGTGCATTTTATCCTACGTATGTTAATTGTGTAAAGCTTAAGAATGTTGGAGCAGGAAAATAACGTCAAAGAAAATGAAGATCTTTATTATGAGCCTATAATGGTATTTTTTGGCAATAAATAAAATAGTACTTAATAAACAATATTGCCTCTGATCAGCGATTGTCCCTTTACCAAATTGTAACCTAATGTGACAGAAACATTATTTTGTTCACTAAGTTAGAAATTGATCTAGAGATTGATCTCAATTCCTTATTTAAATACCACGACATTTTATTTTGTAAACAAACTATAGGACTATTTACAGCTAAATAAAGTAGAGTATTTAACTAATTGAACCTACGTGGGATAAGATTTATGAGTCGAATTAGTGACTGGCACAGAGAATCGAAGGAAGGAACGTTTTTTGAAGTAACAAAAAATATTTCTTAGAGTAAATTGGTATAAAAAATGTATTGTAAATGGAACGAACAAAAACAACGGACATGTTTAAATTTGGGAAGTTAAAAGTGAATCTATAATTGATTTGATTCGAATTAGATGTTATTTCTTATTTTTTTGTTAAAAAACCGTGTTTATATTATTTTCTAGTAAACTTTAAAAAGGTTTTATATTATTTATGAAATTACTAGCGGAGTATCTCAGGATCAATCAGTTTCTTCCGTGTCATATTAACATTTTTGTTATTATATACTAGCGTCCCCCCCGGCTTCGCAATCCAAGTCCAATTTTCCTATTGATTTTTCTGTTTTTTTTATATAAGAACCTTCTCCTGACAATAACAATCATAAGAAAAAAGAATTAGCGAAATTGGTCCAGGCGTTGTTAAGTTATGCCCTTTCCAACATATTTTGCGATTCATTTTTATATTATAGACTAGCTGTGCCCCGCGGTCTCACCCGCGTAGTTCCCGTTCCCATAGGAATATGGGGATAAAACCTTCCCTCTGAATCACTCTATCTATTAAAACAAACCGCATCAAAATCCGCTGCGTAGTTTTAAAGATGTAAGCATACAAAGGGGCATAGGGACAGAGAAAGCGACTTTTTTATACTTTGTAGTGAAGGTTGATACGACAAATATCGCTAAGGGAGTTCTCTAAAAACTTACGAATGACAAAGAATATCGTAGAGGACCCAACCAAGAGACGGAAAACTGCTCGCTTACGTACATATAGATAACTTAGGTACAGTTTTATTCCGCTAAGTTTGACATGGTTCTACTCACCATATAACAATATAGCAAAATAACTACTTTATCACATTTTATTGTTATACAGATGTAAGTGAACGTGACCAAACGTCACCTGTTGTGTGATATCTATACATAACTTATTCTATATACTTGTACCTTTAAAGGTACATATAATATTAGTGACGTAGCGATTGTGCTACATATTTAAATAAATAATACATCTTATTTTGATAAGAAATTACTAATAGTGTATGCTGTATATAATTAAGTTAGTTTTCGTTCATAATTAACTTATGTTTTAATGTAAAATGTTGAATTGTTGGTGTAATATCACTTTTTATCAGTTATCACTTGATACAGGTATTTAAAAAATGTCAATACCCTCATAAATCCAACAGTTTGTTGAACCCTTTAGTGCTCATATACGCATCATATGGTGGCAAACTGACAGCACTTTTCAAAGAAAAAACAGTACAGTGTTTCCAATAAAAAAAAATACACACTAATTAATTAGTAAAGATACATCAGTAAATAGCCAGTGAATACAGCATAAACACAACTACAAATTAATTAAGAAGTTCGTCTTTTGAAAACTGAATATAAATGATTTTATGTTACCTTATTTTACGACACTCCGGGAATAAAGTCACTAATAATAATTTACTAAAGACCCTTATTTGTATTGTTCAAAAGCATTTCTAAAAATCATCTGAATAACAGCAAATAAATCACTTTAGGGTTTTTCTTGCTAATCCAAAATCCTTATTTAGCTTTGAAAGTACAAAAATGAATCAAACCCAGTTTAGGTACAATAGGGCTATACACCCCTATTTTGAAATTACGGGACATGTAACATTGATTCGCTTACTGGTTATAAGGTATTCATAATATTAGTAATATTTTTATGAAATTTCATTAATTTTTGCGTGATTTCAGTTTTCTGCACAATTTGAGATTGATCATTTCTGTTCACGTCTAAAGAGCCCTACACCTATAACAAAATTACTACAGAATCATAAATAATACCACTAAAATCTCAAAGTAGTTACTTATTGCGTCTAAAATCGCAAAGCATAACTAAGTACTTAGTTACTTATAAATTGAAGCTATTAGATTTGAATCTAGGAATTGGATGTAACAAGTCGATACATACAAGTTCTAAGTGTAATTTTAGCCTCGGAATGTTCTAATCAAACGTTGTATCACGCACAGGTTTCCATTCCATTATAAATGATACAACTCCTTATTAATTATGTATTAATCTGTAAAAGCTAAAGGAATTATCTATACGTATGTTTGAATAACATCTTCTTACTTGAATATTTATTTTAAACTGGTATTCTTTGAATTTATAGGAATTAATTAATGTCATATACAGATGTTGCTATTTGTACATAATTTATATTTAAAAAAAAATCTGAGTATTAAAATTGTTTTTTTTTTGTTTACGCGAATAAGAGATGTAGAGAAATGTAAAACAAAATAAAACCGCTTCAAAAATCAGTTAAAAACGTTTTATTTCAACTGAGTATTCCTTTTACTACAAAATGCTGTTAAAATTGACTATTGAAACAAATACTTAAAACGGAAGCCAAGTCTATCAAGTTGTAACAGGGGTGACTGAAAAATAGGGTTGGCTGAAACATGGTATAAGTTTCAGTCAGTACAAAAATGAGTCACTGCCTTTTTCTATTTTTAGACTCTTTTTCTTTTATTTATGTCTATTAATGCTTTGCACATAAGTAAATATCAAATTAGTAATAATCTAATAACATTTTTAAACTGTACTTAAAGCAAAAATAAGTACTTATCTACTTTATTAAAAACTCAAATTAAAATAACACTTATTCTAATTAAGCTTCTAAAAACCACTTAATAGTACTAAAAAGCTTACAAAAGAAAACCCAAATTAAATATACAAATAGCTTTTAAAAGCACATAACAAAATACGAGTATCAATTCTCCGATATCGATTGAACAATGTACTCGTTCTATGAGTAGCTAATCCATCGATTATTAGATCTAATCCCTTAACTATAAACTTTGAACTTACCTCCTTCAATCTGTATGACATCTGTTGTCAGCTGGACGACAACTGACACTTCATACGTGTCCGCCTCCAGTTTTCCTTCACGCTAACGTCAAACAATAGACTGTAGTACAGTCATGTACGTTTCAATGAACACTGCACCGCCACATCGCACAGTTTAGTTATTAAATCACTTGTAAATTTGTATCAAAGGCACTTGATTCAAATAACAGGTAAAAACTGGATAAGTCTTGATTATTTTATAGTTGAGAAGAAGTTTTTAAAGTCGTTCGTTTTAAGCTTTAAAAGATATAAACGTTAAGTAAATGAGCGCGATTTATTGACAGATATTTTAGCTTTAAAATTGAAGTAAAGAATTTTAATTATTATATATTTTAACGAGTAAAATATCCTTCAAACTGCTTTACTCAGAGAACAGTACGCAAATGTTATGCCGGTCCATTGAAATGTAAACTTAGAATTGAGAACAAAAAAGTCAAGTTGAAATTTGTAGTGACTGACTAAGTACCGACGCGTACGTTGACTCTTTGCTATTTCAAACGTGTATGATCATCACTAATGATAGGTTGGTACTTCAAACAGTTTTATTTTATTAGTAATCGAGATTAAACATAAATAGGTTTAATCTTTGTGCGTTGTAAATATTTGAGTATAATATACATTGAAAGTTAAATTCAATTCTATCTGGACGAATAAGTGTAATTTTTGTAACTCTGATTTGTGAAACCCTCATACTTATTCAACATCACAACACAAGTAATATTTTATGGCTCAAATAGAATTCAACGATTTAGTTTTGTTTAATTATAAAAATATACATTCTGATATCAAGAAGTAAATGAAAAATGGTTATTTTGACTTTACTTTTCTATAAGTCGATTTAAGTAAGAATTTTCTTTAGATAAAGAAATTACTAGACTAAACAAAATGCTGGATTGTCTAGAACGTTTTAAATTTGTTAAATATGTTAATACAAAACTGGTTCGCTATCAAAACAAGTTGTTTGCATTACTTACTCTTTTTTGAATTCAATTTTATGCATGTATTTTTAGTAAACTTCGAAAACTTTTTATTTGTTTAATTATTTTGCTAATTAAATGTTGTTTTGTACGCAGATTTGAACGAAGTTGCGAAAGGGGGCTAGATGAATTTTTTAGATTGAAATTTTGAACAGCGCATTTATTTAATTTAATTCAAATTTCGAACAGCGCGTTTATTTTATAATATTAAAAAGTTAGGTAAACTATAGCCAACTCTTTCGAGTAAAAACTTTTTTTAACTTTTGTTTTTAAAGGAACTTCGTTCTAACCGGGTTTCCCTTCGCACGTTTTTTTTTACTTTTTTATCCTACTCTAGGTATAGACTGAGGCTAATGCACCGATTTTCTACCATTCATAATTTAAAATACGTAACTCATACAAACACTACTTTTTAATTTAGTTTTTAATTACATTTTTGTATGAGCAAATTATTGAAGGTATTTTTGCAAATAATAAAGAATATTCATATCAATAATAATATATTGTTGGAGAACAATTTGTCATGGTTATTGAGACTGTTCATGACGTTTCAATACAATTCAAGTAACTACATTTTAAAATAATACAAGTTAATATACTTTATATAATTTGTTTTAATAGCTTAAATTAATAAGTCTACAATATATACTACTAGCGGCGCCCCGCGGTTTTACCCGCGTAGTTCCCGTTCCCGTAGGAATATAGGAATAAAATTATGCTAAAACCTTCCCACTGAATCACTCTATCTATTAAAAACCGCATCAAAATCCGTTGCGTAGTTTTTAAGATCTAAGCATACATAGGGACATAGGGACAGAGAAAGCGACTTTGTTTTATACTATGTATGTAGTGATATTAGATACTACGGGGTACAGCTAGTGTAAGCGCATATGGCCTAAAGAAACAAATATTTCGCAGCTAATGGTTTCAATCTATCATTTTTTTTTTTCAATTTAGGTCTACTAAACTTTTGTTCTATACATATCTTAAATCTTATGTCATAGATGTATTAAATTGTATACGAGTATCCGTTGGCATTCATTCAAAACCAAGACAATACATAATCATAGTACTTATAAAGTCTGAACCAGAATCTTTTTTATACAAAAATATTTCCTAGTTTAATTCAATTAATAAAAAAATATACACCAATGAGCGGCCACCTCGATGGCGTTGGTGTTCTAATATATAACTTGATTGTTAAAAAAGTCTTGTCAATCGACACGAAGAAGAAGAAGAATAAAAAAATATACACGTTTAACCATAAGGATAACCCAGATAGATACGAATCGGCACGTTCTGTGAATTGTAATTGATATGTGTAAATAAGGAAAATTCATTTTTAATGTTGTCTAAATATTACGACGGCCAAGGTTTAAATTTAAAGGCATATTGTACTTGAAGAAAACATCCGTGAAAATATCGTGTTATCCTCAATTACTCTTGTTAATGTTCTTTACAAAGTAAATATTGAGAGATAAAAATGTTCATAATAAGAAGTATATATGTCCGTAAGAATTGAATGTTACATTCGTTCTTGAATTGTGAAGAATTTGAAATGTTTTTATACAATTTCTATGATGGTTACAGGTTAAAGTTTTTTAAGTATTGAGTATAAAATCTATCATTAAATTTTGTACAATATACATCCTAACTAATATTATATATTTATAATAAATGCGAAAGTAACTCTGTTTGTCTGTTACCTTTTCACGGCTAAACTACTGAACCGATTGACTTGAAATTCAGTACAGGGGTAGCTTATGATCCGGGAAAGAACATAGGATACTTTTTATCCCGAAATTAACGGGAACGGGAATTACGCGGGTAAAACCGCGGGGCGCTGCTAGTAAGGAATAAAAAACAAAGTAAAATACATATTTATACATCTTGATAGATCATTTTAATTTTCTTTTATATGCAAGTTCTTGACGCACAAGACTTTCGTAGCATATTAGTAGTAACTGTCTATAACACTTACAGTGGTATCACAGTGAGAAGGAATAGCCGTATTAACACTAACCTAAGATGTTAGCCAGTGATCCCACCGCGGGCG
This sequence comes from Timandra comae, assembly GCA_958496195.1. NCBI lineage: Eukaryota > Metazoa > Arthropoda > Insecta > Lepidoptera > Geometridae > Timandra > Timandra comae. Next base: position 3,707,526 of record OY292360.1, read on the forward strand.
AGTGAGCGATGAACTATCGGCGATTTTCTCGCCCAAAAAAAGGACAGTAAACATACATTCCGTGTGAACGACAGAGATGCACATATTATTTATAGTTACTTGCCAAGCTTTCTAATCCAAATCATGTTTAAAAATCACAAACCTCTTAACATAGAAATCGAACCTTGGAACATTAGTTTACCACAACACAACATACCCCAATATCATTTGTCAAGAAATTTGAGTAAAATAAACAATTCTAAATCTTATCTCGGAAGTTGGACATCTCGTATACATTTGTCACATGATCCTGGGTTTACATAACGTAACTTGTTTATTAAACTAAATTATTATTATGGTGTCATTGAGCTAGTAAAAACATTTGAAGGTTGTCAGAACATTTGGCTAGGATAATCATTACAATTATTTATTTGTATTGAAGTCAAATTCTTTTCGTTGCAAAGGAAAAATAATCCGGAAAATTATAAAATTAATCTTTGCTAATCGTGAAATTGTTATATGACAAGGTGACGGATAAAATTGAAAAATTGTTCGGATAATTGAAAAAATCAAGAGCAAGTGAAAATTGGTAAATGAAAATTCTTACTTTGATACATTTATTTGTATATGAAACAGACGGATTTAATTTTTTTACCGGAAAATCTTGTATATTTTCATATAACTTTTCCACATTTCATGTTTAATACGTGTAATCTATCTTCCATATTGATATCATAAATTTCCGTATCACTACTGATGAAAACCTTACAATGTAGAGTATAGGTTAGGGAGAGTACTAATACTAACTATCTTTTATTCTACGTCTCCCCTCACAGGTAGTGTGAGATAAAGGGCAAAATAAATGAAGGTTGAATCAGTTTTGATAACCGAATGTATTTTTAGGCTACCTTGACTTTGACATCGCTTCGAGAAAGGGAAACGGGTTATAAATCACTAATAAAAGCTAAGAGCTTTTATCATTAGTGAAGCGTAAGAATTTTCTTTTTCGTAAAGAATTATTATTTTTAATACTATCAATGAACACTTTTACATTAAAATAAAAATGACTGAATTAATTGTTATTTTATCAACAAATTAAAGGTTTTATTTATGCAAAATGATAATGAATTGCCAACACAAAGCCACTTTGAACTTTACGGCAAATTAATGGAAATAATTGAGAATTCGCCGTAAAGTCATGGTTGAGTCGTCGGAGCAATGTAATTAGAATGGCAACTTCATTTTGTTTTTGAAAAATTAAAAAAAAATACAAAAAGCCCCTACTCTACTCTTCTAAAACAATGCACCTGACGTTCCCTCTGACGTGTTGTGTGAATAAGGATTACATTTTTAAAACACTCACATATATAATATTTGCTCATTGTGACGTTAACTTATCCATTTCCACTTCAAAATAAGACACAAAGTAAACAGTTCTGTTGATGATAACTTCCCTTGACGCGGGTATAAGCACGTGACACTACAGATTGTTAGAAAATCGCTCAAGCGGTCTCACTTATCCTTGAGCGATCGCAAAAAGTGTCGTCCACAATATCAACTCTAAGAGATTAACATTACCTCAGAACGCAACCACACAAATTAGTTATACCTATAACTCAAAGAAAAACAAGCCTCGAGTCTTATGACGAGCTAATTGAATAGTTATTTCCGCTAATCTTCGCTCATTTTGTCCTCAGTCTAGCGAACTATGTCTGGATCAACATAACAATAATCAGCAACAATAATATGCAGATAACAAGAGTTTTCCGGACGTTTTATACAAAAGTATGAATATTTATGAGACGGCATAACAAATCGCAAGCACTGCCACTGAAAATCACGGCTCATTTACTTTTAAATCACTGTTATGAAGCACTCGCGAACACGAATTTCGCACCAATGTCAAGTGCACTGGGTTTATCACACCGCGGCTGTAACGCATCAAGATAATTGCATCTCGTACGTTTGAACAATGAAGCGTAAAAATAGTTGGGTATACTCGATAAGGCACAAAACATATACGATCGCGTTGATAAGTGGACCTTTTTCGCACGGGGCGCGTGCGTTTGGTGCGGCGTTCGAAACACGAATGCCGACCAACCTGTGTATTGTTTACTTCGATAATTACATTTTCGTTCCGATCGAGTTTACAGGTCGAAGGCTTTGCAGCCGGAAAATCTGGCTAATGTCCACCAGATATCAATGTCGACGCTTACACTGTCAACATTAATTAACCTATTTATCAAACGTTTGAAACCTTTTTGTAGTTTGCCATTTCAAATTGGTTTTTATTACATTGCAATTAAATGTTATTTCGATTTGTTTTATTCTGTTATTAAAAGGTGTTATTTAAAAAGAATCAAGTAGCGTAACGATTATTCTCATGGCATAATTTTATTTAGGTACTATGATGTTTTGTTTGTAAATGATAATGAATCTTATACAACTAGATTTAAGTTCTAAATTGTATTGCACAAACTTAGATATAGTTTGAAATAATTGTAATTTACTTTTTGTTTGATATTTATATAAATGAAATACGGGTTTGTCGTTTTATATATTATAGTAGCTCCCCGCGGTTTCACCCGCGTAGTTCCCGTTCCCGTGGAATTACGGGGATAAAATATAGCCTATGTCACGCACTGATAAATTGGCTTTCCATTAGTGAAAGAATTTTTGAAATCGGTCCAGTAGTTTCGGAGCCTATTCATTACAAACAAACAAACAAATCTTTCCTCTTTATTTTATATATTATATAATATTTTCGTTAAAATCACAGTTTTAAAATCGCAAAGGATAAAAAATTAAACTAGTTTTTGGTAGTTAAGTTAACGACATTAGTGAAATTAGCAAGTTCCATATAAAACCCATTAATTTCACCAAATGAACACCTGTTGGCAACATTTGGCGTAGTAACAGTTCAAAAAGCAATAAAAAACTAAAACAACATTTTCTTATAATCACTTTTTCTACTTGTATAAAAATATCTTATAAGTAATTTACTTAGAAAGGTTCTGTACATAAAAGATATGACATTATAAAAATAGAAAACGTAAATAATAAACATTACGAATAATACACTTATACTTACCAAGTGTACCCCGCGGTTTCACCCACTTTAATAAAAACAAACTTCTCTATCTTTATAACGCAACAAAAAAACGTTTTGTTAGACAAATCAATACAATAACTTACTATATTTATTGTCCATTAACTTTTTTTCTTAAATGTACAAGACAGTCAAAATCCGATGTATAAAGTTTATAGCATTTACAAATAAAGGTTCAGAGACAACTCAACAAGTTAAACATAATGAAAATATAATAATCAATAACTTACTATGTATATAATGGCACAATCAATTCTGTTATCAAAGAACTAAATGAGCTTTTACTCAAAATTAGTAGCTGAAATACGTTTAATCTTTGCTACGAGAAATTCAAGAAAAAGTTTTAATTAAAATATCCAAATTTTATGCGAATGAAACCGCGAAACACAGCTAGTAAATAATAAAACATTTTCAAAAATTATTTCAAACAACAAAAGCAGGAATTAACGTACAAAATAAAAACTAAAATGCAAAATAATTAGATTTATTCATTAGACGCAGAACTCGTTACTAATTCAAATCGTAATCGCTGATAACACCTGATTCTAGTAATTGTATTACATCTCGTTTCATACTACTGGACTTGTTTTATACATCTATGTAATTTTATTTTAACACATGTAGAACTTTTATTGAGTTATAAAAGTAGAAGGGGTTACAAAAGTATCGGGATTGAAGCCTATTTACTTCTTATCTTCTTTTTTTATCAAATTATCTTCCCTATAGATAAATTGATTTGCAGCATAAGCAATGCTGTCTATATAATACTAGCTGTGCCCCGCGGGTTCTCTCGCGTAGTTTCCGTTCCCGTGGGAATTTCGGGATAAAAAGTCCTATGTCCTTCTCCTGGTTCTAAGCTAACTCCTCACCAATTTTCAGCCAAATCAGTTCAGCCGTTCTTAAGTTATAAATAGTGTAAATAACACGACTTTCTTTTATATACATACTAGCTGTGCCCCGCGGTTTCACACGCGTAGTTTCCGTTCCCGTTCCCGTGGGAATTTCGGGATGAAAAATAGATGTTGGCCAATTCTCAGACCTACTGAATATGCTCACTTTCATGAGAATCGGTCAAGCCGTTTCGGAGGAGTATGGCAACGAAAACTGTGACACGAGAATTTTATATATTAGATTTTCTTATAATCTCTGTCTCTAATAAAATGTAGACTTGTTCCAAACGACGACCAATGTTCTAAACGTTAGTATATGATGAGATGATGTTGTTTTTACAAAATGAATTTCATGGTGAACAGTTTTAGTAGCAAATACATTTTAGACACTTATTTCTATAGCGTTAAATAATAAAACATATTGAAATGTTATTTTACACAAGTGTTAACTAACCTTGCATCTAATTTAACACAATAAATAGGGATTTTATTATATTTTAACGGTTAACAAATAGTACCTACACAAAATAAAAAGTTATTTTCCTTGTTTTATTTATAAATATAACTAAAAATATAAATCCGAGACTGATCTCAAATCTAAATGAGATAAAACAGGTACACAGTTTGTGAACTCGAGTTATGCTAAACGTGACCGATTCTAGTTTTTTCTTACCACGTGTAAGACGGTTTTTATTAATATTATATACTAGCCGCGTCTCGCCGTTTCACCCGCGTAGTTCTCGTTCCCGTGGGGATAAAATATGCTATGTTACTCCGGGTGAATGTAGCTCTCTAGCGGTGAAAGAATTTTTGAAATCGGTTCAGTAGTTTCGAAGCCTATTTGTTACAAACAAACAAACAAATATTTCCCCTATATAATATTATAATATATAGTGTAAAATTAAGATTTTATGTGAGGATTCTAACGTGGTTTTATCTTTTACTACTTGTGTGAGACAATGTGAGAAAAAAAGGTTTTGGATGCGTAAATTGTAGGCGTCAATTTTCATTTTGAGATTTTACATTATTAGTTGTATTTAAATAAATTAAAAATTAAGTTCTATTTTAAAAAAAATATGATACTGTATCTTTTCCTTTCACGGGACTATTAAGGAGTCCCGATCTTTTGGAAGGCTAGTAAGGCGGTACTGTATATTATTATCAAGAGTAAAAAAAAATAACCCTATTTTTTTACAGGAATCTCTGTTAATCCAGGAATAAGACAGGATTAGATTGTTGAGCCTTTTTCTAAAATTGATGCTATGAAGTATGAACATTGATATAAAGCAATTTCTACTAAAATATATTTTACATAAACACATTACACGTGATGAATGAGTCAGTTATTTACTACTAAATAGGCTTTACACTACATAATGTTTATATTAATGGAATATTTTAACATAAATTCAAATTCGTTACAATAAGATTAATAAATTCCTAAATGACTGTACCAAAACAATACAATAATAAAAATTCCATTAAAATGTTCCATAAAATGTTTTATTAAAAACAATTTAGTTTTTATATAAAAAAGTAAAATGTAGACATTACAGTCCTTCCTCAGACTGAATTATTCCTTTATATTTTTATATGGGTTATATATTATGAATGTGTTCATAATATATAACCCATATAAAAATATAAAGGAATCCTAATCTTAACTAATATTATAAATGCGAAAGTGACTCTGTCTGCCTGTCTGTTACCTTTTCACGGCTAAACTACTGAACCGATTGACTTGAAATTTGGTACAGGGGTAGCTTATGGTCCGGGAAAGAACATAGGCACGTTTTATCCCGAAATTCCCAAGGGATCGGGAACTACGCGGGTGAAACCGCGGGGCACAGCTAGTATTAAAATAAAACTCGGTCATAACATCCTTCTTTTGCGTCGGGGGTTACAAAGAGTATGGCTCATCTGCTGCTGCCTAGTATAAGAGGCCCAGGTAGCGCTGATTTTCACACTTTACAGATCCCCTTAGATTTAGGATAAGAACATACAGCTCCTCATATGCATAATATGCTACTCAACTTAAAACAGTTCTATTTTTTCGTAAAATTTTTATTATTACTAGCTTGGTATATCGTAATATAATATTTTATATTATAACACTCCTTTTTGCGTAAGGATTTCTAATGATTAGATTCGCATACTCGTTTCATTTTCATTAATTGTAACTTACTGGCAAGTGGCATCCTTGATTCTCATATTATCTAACGTGTGTGTGCTGTTTTTGTTCGAAAATTTTGCAGGTAACCTATTTATATGTATGTATGTTTTTACTATACAAAGATGTACGTAACAAATTAAGGTAATTATAATAACAAAGTCCTAAAGACTGAACAAATGATTTCAATGTGACTTATTCGTTTAGCAGAATTTTTAAATTGTTAAATCTTACTTAATGTTTTACTTAGCGTGAACAATTATTGTTATTTGCTTACAAATAGATACAAATAGAATTATGACAATGATGATTCATTTTAACAAAGTCATGAAGGGTAAAGAATTCCAAAGTCAAACGTACCAATTGGTTTTAAGTTTAAAGTACAGTCGGTGTCAGATAAAAGAGATACCTTTTAAGGTGGCACACAAAAAAGTGAACATTGCCCAAGGGGAGGGTACCTTTTCTCTGACACTGACTGTACATGTTAAATTGATTAGTTTATTTGTACAAGGACTAGATTTGGTCTGTAAGCTTATTAGAAACTATTTTCTCATAAGCTGACAGCCAAATCTGGTACTTGTATCTACATATATATCTCTAGACTGTATCTATATACAGTCGATTATTTAGATTAGGAGATAACTGGGAAAACTGTATACAATTATTACTATTACTGTACGATTTAATGTTTTTAATGTGGCTTATCTCTTAAGAAACTAGAATTATCAGTAGACACATCCATTCCTCTTTTTCTTGATTGTAAAAAATAAAAACTGCAAAATGTAAAAACATCCAGCTATCTAGATTAAGTTACTTATATGATATAATCCTGTTATTGGCCTTAGTTATAGACTACTTATATTATATTTTGTACTTTTTTTTGTATCGCTGTTGGATTATGGAAATAAATAAATAAATTATATTTCGTCACTAATACCTAATTGTGACGAATAAGCACTAATCTTTGCTTATTAAAAGAACACCTAATCTCATTATTGCTGACAATGTATTCAAATATTCACAAGAGATTTAATTTCGTAATATAATCCCAAAAAACATTACAAGATTAATAGCAAATACAGAAGAGCCAAATGGTTCTTAGAATTTGTCATTTGAAGAAAATTGGATGACAGTTTAATTGAGCGATGTTAGGTTGTGTGAGAAAAGGACAGACGGAGTTACTACGGTGATGACAATTCGACCTAAAGTTACAATAATAAAAATGGGTTCTCACTCATCCTCCTGATGAAGGCCACCGTATGTAGCTGAAACTAGTCGAGGGATTCGACCTAATGAAGTAGGTGCACAGATCCCGTGTATCTGTTTTAAAATTAAAATGGGATTTCTTTATCCGATCCTGATTTGGTGATTAGCTGCAAAAGCAGACGATGCAATATTTACAAATACTTACTATAATATTTTTGAAACGATACTTTTTTATTTATGATGATTCTAGATAGAATCCAAATAAAAAAAAAAGTAAATGTTTCTAGAAAATCTTATGATTACTTCTTTTTTTTACCTTTAAATAAAATTAATCTCACTTTTGCATTTGTAAAATCGAAATATTACTCCGTCTATATTTTTCGTTTATTCTATACACAACAAAGTTTGGATCATGCAAATTCGTGACTGACAAATTACAGAGAGCATTGTGGACCTGTAATCTTATTATTAAGGTTTATTTTATTTTTAACTTACTGGTACTTATGAAAATTGGACTGAGGAAGACCGAAAATCGTTTTTAATTATTATAATTATGTATTATCAATTGTATTGTTTGACCTTGAACATTTATGTAATAGCTTACTACGTATTTCCGACTGTTTCGATTCGCACACAAATTAAATATCTACGTGCGAATCGACTAAAAAAATGTATATTGCCTGTTTGTGTGTAAAGTGCGAGTGAAATTTGTGCGAATCACTCAATAAACTATTTTTTTCTTACACGCATAAATAAAGACCCAAATAGAGGTCTAATTGCGGAAAACTGCTTAGTTACGAGTCCCAAATATCAGATTTTATAACAGCAGCGCAACTTAAAACCCAGTATCGAGGAAATCCCGTAATAATAAATATGTTTTATGGAACATCTGTAACAAATATCATCTCTATCAGTCCATTAGTTGCGGAGCCTATCCAATAGAAACAAGCTTACAAAATCAAATATTCTTATAATATTAGTATTGACTAGTAGCGCCCCGCGGTTTCCCGTGGGTATACAGGGATAAAATATAGTGTGAACGAATTTTTGAAATCGGTTCCGTAGTTTCGGAGCCTATTCGTTACAAACAATCAAATCTTTCCTCTTTATAATATTAATGTAGATAACACGTAGTTTTGAAGTATGTACCTACTATTATGCATTAAGAGCCTATTCAATACAAGCATTTCTTTGCTTGTATACAAGTCCTCTATGAAATATTAGTTATTGATAACTCGTAGATGCGTAATATATTCGTAGACACAAGTACTATTATGCATCAGCAATTCACATCGTAAACAGACCACCTGATACCATTCTCGAGGTCTACGCGATACAATTCGCAGGCTGCATTAGTTGACAGTCACGTTTAGCGCCCCATCGTGCCGCTTCGGTGCTCCGCTTAACTGTTCCCATCCTGTGTCGGACATGAGATATTTCTCTAGTGACATCATGACCGTGTATGAGAGGTATACAATTGTCTTTTGATTTTCATTCTGATAAATAATAATAAATATCTGAATATATTTTGAACACTGCTATCGTCCTAAACTAAACCAAGCTTGCACTATGGATACGGACATATAGATATAATTTTTTGTAAATACATACATGGATGTCACCCAAGACAAACTAATTAATGCACAAAAATGTTTGTCTTGAGCAGGAATCGAACCCGCTACTTTAGATATAACAGGCAGGCTCACGACCACTCTGCCAAGAGTGAACGACTTAGGAGAGTCAGTACGTACTCACCACCCAGTCGGCATAGTTAGAACGAAGTCCAAATAAATATTCTATAGAGTTTTTGTTACTTGCAAATTATTTAGCTTCGGAGTTTAAAAAATATCTAACAACATTAATGGACTTTGCCTCTTGGTTTTCATTCTTAACGATCTTTTGAGCAAAGTCCAAGTAAATAACCATAAAGTTTTTGCTATTCGCAAATGAGTTTGTTTCGGAATTCCCAATTTGTTTAAAAACATTAAAAGGACTTTGGCATTTGATATTTATTCTGACCTCTTGAACAAAGTCCGAGTGAATAAGCCTATTGAGTTTTTGCCGCCGTTTAGTTTGCTTTGGATTGCCCAAATCATCTAAAAATAAGCTGTGTCATGGATAATACGTCGTCAATTAAGCTTCATTGGTATTGATGTGTTAATCCAGGCAATAAACTATCTTTGAGCTAAATATAGATCAATTTTCGTTAATATCCAAGGATTTTCAACCTACATAATAAATATCCTGTGCATCTGAAGAAATGTACCTCATAAAAGACTAAAACTTATCCCTTTACTTACACTTGATACTGATGAAGCCAACCAACTTTAGTGACAATCGCGGAAAATTAGCTTGATAGTAGTCATTTGGATAAAATGTTTTATGGAACCTGGACTATTTTTATTATACTGCTAAATTAAAAATGTCATAAAACATGGAACTGTAGAACAAATACCCACCTTTTTTCCTACTCGTGGTAGAAGAACAGTAACAGGAACATAGAAGGTTTGCAAAGCTTTGACGTGTATGTAATCACTAATCAGTTATTTGTTATATGGGAAATCCCAGATCATAATTTATAATAATTGATACCAATGCGCAAATATCGTTAAAGTATTAGGCAAATATTTGAGTTTGTCTTAAAACTACGTAAATCTTTTACTAATATTACGATGATTGCTTGTCTCAGTCAATGTGTTAAAAATTGGTGTACTGGTTTATTATTTTGATTAGTTATATTTTTATTTGTAAATACTCCAGACTACACATACAACATCTGTTTGTAACGCTGGTAATAATTGATTTAGCGATACTTTGACCCCAAGAATATATGATAATCTGCTATTCCTATATTCTCAGGATATAAATATCAATACAGATATACCGGTTATATAACTGTGAGTGTGGATAAACGATAATAAATTATTTTAAGATTTTTAAAGGTAAATATGAAAACCTGTTGATTCAAATTAGTAGTTATGAAATGCAAGTCATTGCTATTCATAAAAACACGTTACATTCATAAAAAATGAACTCGTCATTACATGCCAATAAAAATATATTATTGGTATGGTTTAACGCCGTTTGAGAGTGGTAAAATTCTATTACGTCAGTAACTTATATTTAATCAAGGAAAGGTATAGTTTGTTGGAGAGTAAAGTATCAACCAATAAGATTAAATACTTGTCAAAGCAATGCCTCTTACTAATGGCGGCTCCACATTAGTGCCGTGAGTTCACGCGCGAATTCTCGCCGTGAATTCACGGAACGACCGACTCTGTTCGGGGAACAGGCGTGAACGTGCGTGAATCCAGCGAAAACCGTCCACATTAACGTTCGCGCTTGTTCACGGAGCTTCACGGCACTAATGTGGAGCCGCCATATTGATATTAGTGAGGAGGAATTGCCGTAATCACCACGCTTGCTCATTACGTGTAAGTGATCTCAAAATAACAGAGTAATCATATAAATTCATTAAGATACAAGAATATTGCTTTAAAAACGTCTAACTAAACAAATAAGGACGTAAATTACAATAATCCAAGCGTTAAATAACAAAACACTTACATAATAACACTACAAGTATATAATACCGTGTCTGTTATCTCACCCACGAGAAGATGTTACATCTTTTCCTAATTACAATTGTAAATCCATGCAAATAACACATAATTACTTCTAACAATTGTAAATTTATCAGACAATTGATGTTTGCATCAAACTGCGCACTTTGTTATTACTTATCAGTAAAAGGTGTTAGAAAATAAATAATATCACTTCACAAGGGATTATAATAAGTAATAAATTAATAATATAGAAAATATATTATAGTTACACAAGAATATTGCATTTTAAACTCTATTTGTTTGCAAATAGAGCTAAAATTACGTTAAAAGAGTTCTATGGAAATGTATTCTTTGTGACGCATCTTCGTTTTGATCATCATTTGTGTAACAAACTGTATTTGAATTATTGGTGCTTAAATAAATGTCGGTTTTAGAGCAAATTAGTCGTTTTATTTTTAACCCTTTGACGCAAGAAGGATAGATTTGTAAATACTATAGACGTGTTTTGGTTAACCGAACAACTACAGACAAAATTTGAATTTGGAAAGAACTCGTCGCGTGTATCTCGACAGATAAAACACTATGGAATTGAATCGAGTTCGAACTGTCCCACCATCGGAAAGGGTTTGACAGATCAAACTTTTTTGTCCGATCTGTCAACCCAGGTGCTGGGACAGAGCAGTGGGAAAGATGGGAATAATTTATTCTACGGTTAATGAATAACTTAATTGTATGTTACTAAACTAATTATCATAACTTTTAACTTAAAAATGCTATCGTGAAACACAATAGAAACACGTGTCAAAGGCGAATCGAATTTTAGTTTAATTGTTCTCTACTGAGTACTTATTTTTATAGTGATAATGGATTTTAACGTGTTACTACGTATTTATTTATTACTATTCTCGTACGATCAAGTATCTTTTACTCAGGCATCGATTCTGACAGATTTTTCGAAACCTTATTAACACAAAATTTTGGTATTTCACTTTTTTCTTCGACAGTCCATTTCTACCTTTAAAAAAAGGGTGAATAATTGACATAACAGTGAGTACCAACTGGGAAGAAGCTTAAATTCGATGAATAAAATTGACGTTTGACAGTTTTTGTATGAAACTGTCAAAATTTCAAAATTATTCCTTGAATAAAGTTATCTGGCGATGGAAAAATCAGCCGTAAGACGTTTACCATGCGGTTACCTCACGGAAAATTTCAAGATGCTACTAAATAAATAATCTTTATAATAAATGTCTTTACTGAAAGAAAACCTCTCATACATCAGTTAAAATATATCAAATCAGTAGACATTAATGTTTTCTTATTAATTTACTCATCGTGTCTCATCAAAAGCTATAATATTTTAAACATAATAAGTGATATTTCATGTCAGTTGTCATCTACAAATTAGTTTAACTAGGAAGTAGCCATAATATACGTCACAACAATAAAAATAGTCAACAATATATTTCACATATCTAACATTATTGTGTATTCACGATTATTCCTGCTTATAAATTGATATGACGTTGGCACTAATTATAATAGTTGTACTAAGTTTTATATAACTTAGTTCATGTTGTTTTATTAGGTCTGGTTCACAGCGAAGTATTTTATTGTTTAAAAATATTTTAAAGATTTGTAATAATATGATATTATTATACCAATAGGAAAACAAAATAGAACAATATATCTTCTAAAAAAGGCCAGTCAATATATCTTCTAAAAAGTAACTTCCTTCTCACATTGACCATTCTATATACTAACAATGTAAACAATAATTGTCAAGCTTTCATGCGAATCATCATTATATGTCCATCCAACTGACCACTTGACTATGTAATTTTAGGTTACTGGCCGCAGACAATTCTTCCACGAGTAAGTGACCTCTGTTTGACCTAAGGAAAGCTACTACGCAATAAACTTTGTAAGAAAAAAATATTTGATGTTGTCTATTTATATCAGAAGTTACGTAATGATGATAAAATTGGTAATGGTACTTTACTACCAATAGTATAACTTATAAACTAAAGCTGCCTTATTTGCGTTGCATTTTTAGTCTGGTTTAGCACTAAACCAGGTTTTACAATCAATTTTGAATACTGTCAAAGTGACAGATTTGACTGACAATGTGTTAAATGCTTACCAGGTTTTGTTAAACCGGACTAAAAATGCAACGCAAATAGGGCAGTTGATGTTTAAGAGATGAACATCTAAGGCGCCTAAATACTCAAACACAAACTACAATGATCATTAGAGAGAGAAACGGAGTTTCACCTTTAGTTTTACGTATGTTATATTATAACTAATAGTAACAAAACTTAATAATACATATGTAGAAAATATTGGGAAAATATGATTTATACAATTTATAATATATACTTACAATAAAACCACCATCATGTAAACACCACTTAATATTACATCGGAAAATTACCTGAAAACAGAAAAAAATATTTATAAAAATGGTATAATTTTCAAACAATTTATCACTTTATTAATTAACTTAGTACAATGTATCAAATGAGGCGATCAGGGACCAGGACTTAACATTCAATATTCATAATATTGAGTCAAAATATTTGTTTTAACAATAAACATCTTATTTTCGCGAAATGTCGTGATGCACGATCTTTGTATGTTTGTTAATCCTTACCTTTTAATCTATTTGTTCAATAAATAAGTTTTAAGTTAAGACGTTTTATCTTTATTTGATATAACAATTATTGTGCGACATTGAAATTGTTCAGAAAAGATTTTGTAGCAATGAAAAACGTGTTTGTCTTTTAACACTTTTTGGAGTTTAAAAGTGCTTCTTTGATTGTAACATTAATTATAGCATCGCAACCTTCGAGAGTTCTACAGCTTAACATAAGTGATTTATTGATTTCCATCAGAACTGAGCTGCAACGAAAATTCAGCGACTTCCAAATAGGGAAAAAACATCGAAAACCGCCCTACGCTACGCTTACCCGTCTACGAAATCCATTTGAATAAGGGATTATAATTTTTAATATAATATTTGTTAGTAGATATTAAACGGGGTATATTCGTTTTTCTTTTGATCAACAAACAATTGGATTTAAGTGTCGTTACGTCATATTGTATGTGGCAAGTAACATAGCGTTTTGAAAATTCCTCGAATATTTTTTATGTTCTTGTTGTTTTAAGAAAATATGAAATGATATTAATATAATATAAGTAAAAATTGTTAACATAATTTGAAAGTCTTAATCGCGTATAATATGTAAACAATTAATTCCGATCGCGAAAGTTTAAAAAGTCTATTATAGATTTTTTAAACTTTCGCGATGTACCTATATTATAGGTACATGAACATGTTAAATTGCAATACGAAATATGATCAGGTCTCAGATCATAGTATAAAACTCATTAAAAAAAATGGTGTAATAATACATTTTAATCCAGCCGCCATTTTGGAATTACACTAAGTTATTCTAAGCACGATATTTTATTCTAAATATGAAAAAAAACTTGCCATGAATGACAATAAACTCGCTAATAAACGAGTTATTAATCAAATGATTAAAGATTCAACTACATCTAACTTAAAAGTTTTATTTATAGACAAAATCATGAACATCGTAAATCATCTCATATTCAATATATCAAGGCCATAACAAATTATAAAGAAGCTAACGACTGACGTCTTAAATAATAATTTTGGTAATTACACAGAGATAGGGTTACAATTTTATCGAATAAAAATTAATAAGTAATTGATTGATAATTGTAAAATAATAATAAAACCAATTAATTAATCAATAAGATGTGGTTAGCAACGTATCTTAAATTTGAAATAAATATGTTTTAGAGATTTTCCGTTTGGAAATTATATTATATTGTTTTTAATAGTCAAAATTTTATCTACTCAGACTTCACACATTTACCTATTTGTAATAACCATTAGTTATACTTCTGAAAAGATCTGTTTTCTCTTTATAATTAAAGTAGATCATTTGAATTTATTTTCCTCCTAATCCTCTTTTTTATTTTTATGTTGAGTTGTATTTTTTCAAAGATAGGTACGCCATTTTGCAAATAAGCTTAATGTCTTTTTTAAATTCATTTTTCCTAACATTATCATAAAACAAACATTATAAACCTTATGAATATTTCTTAAAAGATCCATGGTATAAGATATTTTTTTACATATATTTTCTCTAAACATTATATTAAGCTAGATAACAAAATCAAATTAATCATTCAAGTGACATTACACATCACAATACTTAATCAAACAGTCAAACTCATGTTTCATGGCCACACACGACGTGCTTCACCTTGCCTGCGCACGCGCCTCCACATCCCACTTCCGGTAGAAATTATCAACAAACATACTCATTTGAATATTTCTATTTAATAACTAATACACGTACTGGATTAATTAATAAAATATTGCGTAAAATTGTTAAATAATAATGTTATAACGTTGTGACGAGTACATTTGATAACGTGTTATGCACGTTTAATTACGTCGTGCGTTCGTGCATAGTTTATAAACTAAAGTTTGATAGAAGAGTTTTTATATATGTTTGTTACCATTCTCATTATTTATTTTCTATTGTAAATAAAGTATCGCTCGGTTAGAATTTCCTTTTATCATAGATGTTATAGGTGCAGTATGGAAGAGTAGGCGAATGTCAATTTCAAAACTATTATTTAACGTCATAATAATGTAGTCGGAGATTTTCCTATAATTTGTGTAAGTATTGAAATAGGTTGTATCATTCTAGTTCAATATTTTCCCATGTTTTGTGTACCTAGAGTCATAAAACCTAGGTATATGTTATTTGCTGCTAGTAAAGGTGTCAATTTATTATATTCACATGAGTTTTGAAAATAATATAAGATAGAATCATAGAATATCATAGAAGCACATAAATAATAAAATAAATAAATTAAATAAACGGAAATACTTTACATTGAAATAAAACACTTAAACGGATTTTTGTCGTGGTTATATTTTGTTTTACATTTTCTGACGTTTCGGATTCTTTACAGAACCCGTGATCACAGAAGACTAAGATGGAAGACGTCTGTACAAAGTAATGTAAAAAGATTACTACCTTCAATATTTTGAATATAATTTTAAATACATTGTGAATTTACCACAGATTCGGAAATACATCAGCCGAGAAGAATCTGCAAGAAACTCGGTCTGGAATTATTTTTTTATATCATTTTTTAAATAAAATAAATTACAATGCACTTTAAAATCAATACAAAAAATTTTTCTTCAATTTGAAACGTTCCTATTCACGCATACAGAACTGACAGTATCTTGCGGTCTTGCAGTTGTTGGACGTGCTTTGGGTTTTAATTTGTTGATGATAGGATCCCAAGCAGGTGGTAGCTTCCAACCCTCTTCCCTATTGAAATTAGGATGTTTTTTAATTTCAATGGCCTCGCGTATCATCCTGGGTATAAATATATATATATATGATATCTGTTTTCCTTAGCAAGGATTTGGGGTTCATCAAACCTTAGGTAATGGTTTGGTTTGTCCAGAGTGTGCTCGCAGACAGCAGACTTGTAGTCCCGTCTATTCTTGACATCAGCTATGTGTTCCTTGATCCGCGTTCCGATACTTCTTTTAGTTTGACCTATATAGGAGAGCCCGCAGTCACAATCAAGTTTGTAAACACCTGCTTCTTGAACAGGTCTTAGAAATTGGTTTATCTTCCTTCTAAGACCTGTCATGTGCCACATACCCCTTCAATAATTATTGAAGGTAGTAATCTTTTTACATTACTTTGTACAGACGTCTTCCATCTTAGTCTTCTGTGATCACGGGTTCTGTAAAGAATCCGAAACGTCAGAAAATGTAAAACAAAATATAACCACGACAAAAATCCGTTTAAGTGTTTTATTTCAATGTGTAGTGTTCGTGTAAATCAAAGATATCAATAGGAAATACTTTAATTAATAAAATTGCATACACGTATTACTAACGCCTTAGGTAACAATTCATAGCAATTTAAACATAACTGCAGTACGATTAAGGTGAACATTAGAGGAATTATTATAAACTAGCAGCGCCCCGCGGCTTCACCCGCGTAGTTCCCGTTCCCGTGGGAATTTTGGGATAAAAAGTATCCTATGTGTTATTCTGATGTATAAGCAAGATTATTGTAAAGTTTCATTAAAATCCATTCAGTAGTTTTTGCGTGAAAGAGTAACAAACATCCATACATACAAACTTTCGCCTTTATAATATTAGTAGGATAAAATTAATGCTTAATTAAATTTTGTTCCGGTGCTAACGAGATGGATAATAGGTCCGGAAATAGTAAAAGTTAGATTGACATTATGTATTATGATATGTATAAGTGTTTAAGATATAATCAAGGATATGTGTCAAAGTATAAAACAAAGTTACTCCCGCTGGTTGTACGATTACATCTTTTAAACTATGCAACGGATTTTAATACGGTTTTCAGTAATAGATAAAGTGATTCAAGGAGTAGGGGTATACCTGTAAATGTATCTATTTATTTAATAGTTTGCACAAATCAGTGTACATAATGCTAGCAAGCAATGTATGTAAGTATAATAAAACCACGAGTCAAATCTTGGGGCACAGTTAATTTGCTTATGACACATATTTTAGTTCACATAGTTTTCAACTAGATGGCGCTAGTAGTTTCCGATATTTTCAATAGCAAGATAAATATTTCTATGGCGCCCAATAGAGCGTTATACAGGCACTCCAAAAATAGTCGATTCCTTAGTCAAGCGATGTATGGTTGCTGTTTTCTTAATGCAAAATGGATGGATTTGAGATCACCAACACGCATCTAGCGACATGCAATTCCAGGGTATAGATTATAACTGTTCTGTTCTCATCATGGAAGATAGATAGAAGCTTATTCTCTTGCAATATCTTACAGGAAGATATTTTCCTTTACCTTTACATAATATTCTAAGCAAACAAAAGGTCATTGATTTTATTATTACAATTTTCCTCGAATGTTAATTTTAATAAACAACCTTAAACTTATCTATTCTTTATTAACTTAACAATTAACAGTGGAACCTTTTTAATTAAAAACCAATTAGGAAATACTTCATAGACAAGAATGTTATCAGATTTCCGTAAGGGTTTTCCTCTAGGCAGTGGTAACAAGGATTCATAGTTTATGGTAATGCTATAATATCAAAACTTATCGCTTATAAATACATTTTAATTATCATTTAATAATTATGTTAGTTTATATCAGTTTTCCTTAACAAATTTAACTAAAAGACATATAAAAGTCTCCGGGTTAACTTTTTTAATATCGAACAAACAACTACAAATATTACGGTTATTATATGAGATCCCCTTTTCGACGCTCTTACGGTGAAGGAAAACATCGTGAGGAAACCTGCACACACCTTGGAAGATATTCTAAGGTTGTGTGTGAAGTCGACCAACCCGCACTTAGCCAGCGTGGTTGACTAAGGCCTAATCACCCTAATTCAGGGTAGGCTCGTGCCCCTCGGTTGGGACATTATATGAGCTGATGATGATGATGATGATATGAGAGCCCTATAACGACAACAGAAATAAATAATCTGTGAAAGCTATGACGGTTTATAATCTAATATATAAAATTCTCGTGTCACAGTTTTCGTTGACTTACTCCTACGAAACGGCTTTACTGATTTTTACCAAATTTTATCTGCATATTCAGAATAGGACAAAGGAAGTATCCTATGTCCTATTCTAAGACCTGCAGCACTCGCGTAGTTTCCGTTCCCGTTGGAATTTCGGAACAAAAATATTTTAACCAGAAATTCCCACGGGAACGGGAACTACGCGAGTTCAACCGCGGGGCACAGCTAATAATCAATAAAATACCGATAGACGGACAGCAGGAGTTAGTAAAATAGGTACCTATATCAAAATATATTCTTTTTCAATTTTCGTCTCTGCCGTTTTCACCTTTTCGCTACAGAACCCTAAAAACAGCTATTCTATAAATAAAGTCATAAAACCGATACATATGATTCAAATGTCTAAACAGTTCGTTGTATTGAATACCCGCACGCGGTCCGTAACTGGATTGACCTAGGGTAGTCGGTAGGAAGTAAACGTTTGTATGTCATTTTCCTCTTGATTCGTAGAAGGTATGATACACAGATGTATAGAGTAACTGGATGTGACATCAATATTCGAAAATTGTACCTATATATTTTCATTAACCCCCGACGCAAAAAGAGGGGTGTTAAAAGTTTGACGTGACTGTTTGTGTGTGTGTGTGTGTGTGTGTGCGTGTGTGTGTATCTGTCCGTCTGTGGCATCATAGCTCCCGAACGGTTGAACCGATTTCAATTTAGTTTTTTTTGTATGAAAGAGGACTTACGTGCGAGTGTTCTTAGACATGTTTGATGAAAATCGGTTGGCCCGTTTAAAAGTTATGGGGGTTTGAAAGTAATTGTGTTGGAGGTGTTTTAAATTTTTAATTTAATGTTATATTATGTTAACTTTAAATTAAAGTGTCTCTTTTAGTCAACTATGCGTTCTAGAAAATCTAGAATACTCAGTTACTTATACCTTACGTAGATATAAAATGGATCTGGATATCTATGGTATGAATTTTTCATATAAATGAATTTATAAAAAAAAGGTAGCACTCCGGGAGTGCCGGCAGAAGTGAAAACTTCAATATTAACGTTGTGTTTAATTATAAGTATAAAAGTACTATCATTTATGAGGTAGAATACAATTATTTATTGCGCTATCGTACACAAATATGACAATTTATATGTTGTTATTTATAATATTATATCGTTACTAGCAGCGCCCCGCGGCTTCACCCGCGTAGTTCCCGTTCCCGTGGGAATTTTGGGATAAAAAGTATCCTATGTGTTATTCTGATGTATAAGCAAGATTATTGTAAAGTTTCATTAAAATCCATTCAGTAGTTTTTGCGTGAAAGAGTAACAAACATCCATACATACAAACTTTCGCCTTTATAATATTAGTAGGATTTATATATGGATCTTACGCTTTTTCGATCAGCATCACGTGACCCTGACGCGAGTTTGAAAGTTTTTACCCATACAAAAAAAGTGCTCAGCGCCGCTAAAGAAGTTTTCACTTCAAAAAATAATGCAGCAAAGGATAGGGAGAGTTGGAAATATGCCCAGCAGTGGGACTAGGTATATGATTTGAAACATAATATGAAAATTATTTTATATGTTGTTAGATATTAGTACGCTTCAATCAGGTATTAATAATATAAATATTTCAGTAATAAAATGCCGCTTCCCAAACATTATGTCTTTGGCAGATCATTCGAGTTGTATAACGCCAACCGCACCCAAGGCGACGCGCATTGCGAACGAATAATAACTTTATCGCCTAGAAATTAAGATTTAAATTAGATTACGGTTTTATAGCCTAGTCTAGCTGAGCCCTGAATATAAGCAAATACACAAAAATATTTGTAGATGCTTAATAATCTACCTATCTATCTATATATTTGTATATACCTATAAAACTCTTCCGTTACTGAGTGACGTACTGACTGACAGACAACGCACAGCCCAAACTACTGGTCGTAGAGAGCTGAAATTTGGCATGTGTGTTTGTTGGGGGGAGTAGACTACCACTAAGAGAGGATTTTTGGAAAAAGGGGGGGGGGACCTAAATTCTGTCGGAAGTCATTATTCCACGCGGACGAAGTCACGGGCAAAAGTTAGTTTTTATAATGCAACGGAAAAAAAAATTTTGTATAACAAGGATAAAGAAAGGTATATTTATTTATTTATTATATTAATTTTTGTTTTTATTATTATTATGTAAAAGTAAAAATACTATATGTATACTTAATTATATATAAATATATATTTTATATTATTCATTACTTTTATTTATTTTACTATTCATACATAAATTTTAATTATTATTTATTTGTTCTTTCACTCATTCAGACTACATTGTTAAACTATAAATAAGTACCTCATTACATTGTTATAATATTATTATTAAGTAAGTATTAAATTGTATAAAGTTTCTAGAAATTTAAGAAGTTTAATAACTGGGAGAGGCCACTGATTTCCAAGATACAGATTTAGTCTAGTTTGGGAATCAGAGACTTCAATAAGTTTTTGTAATATTCAACTGAAATAAATAAAAATTTATTATTATATTTATTATTATTTATTATTAGTTTTTCTACTAAAATTGAAATCGAATAGTCAACACATACTAAAACATCGAAACACAAAGTAATCCGATTACTCGTACTGTCGATTAGAAAAGTGTATAAAAAGTACGTTTTAAAGGAATGTCTTACGAGTTCTAGTAATTGCTTCAAATCAAATGATAGGTCTCGTGAAGGAAATGTAGGAGAAATCAGTTATGCATGAGTAAGTGGTTATACACACATCAAAAGTGTCTAGGGATCAAGCATTTTTATGCGGATTTCTTGAGATTGAGATGTGGCTTTGTAATAAATTTATGATTTTATAAATTTATATGGATCCTTTTTGGTGCATTTCATAATTTGAATCAGGAACTGTGAATCAAATTCGAGTAAAAGATGAAAATCAGCTGTCAATATTTTCCCTATAAAAACATACAACGCATTGAAGACATTATTAGTGCTACTGTTTCCCTACTACTGATTAAAACCAACGTTATTATGGAGCGGCGACGTCATTTAAGCAGGGAAGAAATGCTCAGAGCCGTGGGAATGATAGAAGCTGGTTCCCGGCAACGTACTGTGGCTTTAGCTCTGAATACAAGTCAGAGTGTTATCAGTCGACTTTGGACACGTTACCGAAGCACTGGTACCGTGGCTGAGCGCCATGGAGGACGGTATCGCTGCACCACACGGAGACAAGACCGATACATTCAAATCTTAACTCGAAGAGCTCCAACAATAACCGCCATGATGTTAGCCGTGCGGCTTCATCACTCTTCAGGGAACTTAATTAGCGACCAAACAGTCAGAAACCGCTTGCATGAAGTGAACCTTCATTCCCGAAGACCGCTACGGGTACCACCTATAGCAATGCACAATCGTAGGATTCGATATCAATGGGCTCTTGAACACAGAAATTGGGCAGAAGAACAATGGCGTTTCGTGTGCTTTTCTGATGAGTCTCGTTTTGGTATGAGACCGGATACAAGACGTATACGACACTGGAGAACCCCTGGACGCCAACAGCGATTAAAATCCTGCCAGGAAGTCCATCCTTATAGTGGTGGAACCATCATGGTATGGGCGGGTATTTGGATCGGCGGAAGAACTGAGTTGATTTGGATCAGAGGCAACCTCAACGCTCAAATTTATGCTGAGACGATTGTATCAGACGTCATCGTTCCTCTACAAGTGCAAATCGGTCCCTTATTTCAGTTAATGCATGATAATGCACGACCGCACACCGCAAGAGTTGTAAGACAGACTCTCGCCGCAGCTAACATCAATGTCCTGCCCTGGCCTGCTCAGTCGCCAGACTTGAACCCGCTTGAGCATGCATGGGATATGCTACAGAGAAGAGCTCTGCCGAATATGGAGGGTATCCAGTCGCAAGAAGACCTTTTTTTGTTGTTGCAACGAACATGGGCGGCCATTCCACAGCGTGATTTGGATGAACTCATTTTGAGTATGCCAAACCGACGTTCTTGTGTTGTTAGTGTTCGCGGTAGAAACACGGATTATTAATTGTTTAAGTTACCCAATAAAATTTTAAAGAAAACTGTTATTTCAGTCTTTTTTTCGAACTTTAATGTTAGTGGTTCAAATGTCAAAAATCCCTTTATTAGGAAAATGGCAAATTTCTTTATTAATGCAAAGGTGACTTGGTTTATCGTTACTGTGACAAACGAAAACACTTTATTTGATGAATCCTTAAAGAAAATTTTAATTAATATCAATCAGGAGAAAAGTTATTGCAAAAATATATGTTGATCCCTAGACACTTTTGATGTGTGTAGTTAAAAGTGTAAGTTTCTTTAACGAGTGTCAACTGCAATCACTGACGATGCTTATGTACTCGTATATGTTCGCATTACTATATGGGTATTGAATATTTATATGGATGGAAAATACTCTTATTGTCTATATTTTTAGTTTCTTTGTGTTTTTCTTAATGAGGTGTCATAATGTTTAATGAGTCACGCGTACACGTATTACGAATGTCAAAGGATTTACTTAGGTTTCGTAGAATCAAACATAACTTTCAAAGTTTTATAGTTAAATTAAATCAGTTCACATACATTGTTTAAAAATAAAATAAAAATCCAGTTACCTTACAGTAAATCAAAGGCACATTTGGTTAAGTACCTAATACTTAACCAAAATCTGATTTGCTTATTTTTCTTCATATTATTTTCTTTTCTATACTTCATAATGTAAAAACATCTCCAAATAAACCTTTAATATCAAATCAATTTAGCTACCAAATTATCTATACATTCATATAAATAACTCAATATCAAATTCATTCTAGTTACCAAATCAAATCGTAATTTATATCCAAATATAGACATAAAGAAACTCATTTTCTTTATGAAAAAGTATCGTTATTTTTTGTGAAAAGGTTATCAATACCTAATAATATAATACGCATCGTCAATGTCGTAATTTATTCCTAAAAATAGAGATAAATAAACACAATTTCTATACAAAATGACATCGTTATTTTTGTGAAAAGGATATCTATTACTTACCTAATATAAAAAGTATATTCCATGAATACTTTTAATAAAATCAAATCACATTCAACTAACCAATCACTACCTACGTAATAAGCACATAATATTTGCTACAGCCAAATATTTTCGATAATAAAATCCATAAGTAGGTTGTCTAAATTACAGCATTAGAACTGGTTCGAAATAGATATACCTACAATTTCACCGATTACTTATAGGAGTAATAAAATAATAAACCGTTAATCCAATTACCATTCGTGTGTTGTACTCCTGGATACTCGTTACAGTGTAGTGTTGACACCATTGCTGATTGCCCTTACTAAGAGTTCTCGATTTGAAATAAAGTGGAAAATTTTCGATGTATTTATTTAAGAAAATATTTTTTGCTATATTATTTTAAAATGTATCAAACTGAAAACTATTGTTAGGCGCAGTGCTAGAGGCTCGTAGAAAAGACGCTTAGTAGGTATAGTTTTTATAGTTATCATGGTTATTAGCACTTAAATTATTATGATTAACGGGATATTTGTGTTCATCCGTGATCATAGCATACAACAGCGTCGAAATATCGGAAACTCGAAATAAATAATATACATGGTAAAAATCCCGTTAATCATAATAATTTGAGCTTAGTACTTATTTATTTATTGCTATAGTAATTATTTTTTCATAATCAAATAATTTGATTCCTGAAGTCATTAACCTTTCGTTTTTTTTAATGTTATCAATATCAGCTTTCTTCTAAAGAGATTCCTTTGAGTATTTTTCGCTTCCTTCCAACCTTTTTACACGCTTTTTATTAGCTTCACCTGTATGTTTGTTTTTATAGCATCGACTTTGGTCAAGCGCAAAATTTGACAAGAAGATAACCATCTGATACGAAACACAAGACGCAGGTTAATCTTTCAGATACATCTAGTTAAAAAAAGAACAGCAGTAATCAATTTCAAAACCAATCGATTGCGATTGGATCGAAAACAATTAGTAAAACAAAATACGATCGTGTAGTATTAGCATTGGAAATGGACGCGTGATTAGTATACATCGAGCAATGGGGTAGGTCAGACGTGTGCTTTGATTTAATGCGATTGAACTCAAATGTTTAGACATACGTTTGTTTAGACAAATATCTCGTAACAACACGTAATTTGTTACGAGCCAATAGTGTTAATGACTGTTTTTAATTAAAATTCAAATTAAAACAGTTGAAATGGAATTGAGTTGTGTTTCTAACACAAACAAATAAGTATGTTGTTTTGAATGATGAAATAAAGATATTGGTGGGTTTTTATTGTGTGCATTACCGATACCTACCGACTTTTCTCAATTGTATGTACCAACTTTAGTGGAATGTATTCTTTAAGTATTGGATAAATTTGACTAAGGGCTGATTTTTCCATCGCCAGATAACTTTATTCGACGATTAACTTTGAAATTTTGACAGTTATTTAATACAAAATCTGTCAAACGTCGATTTTATTCGTCGAATAAAAGTTATCTGGCGATGGAAAAATCGGCCCTAAGAATAAAATAAAAATCGTATGCTCTTATTTTTCTTTTATACTATTTTTTCCTATACTGTTGTCCATTTTTAGGGTTCCGTACCTCAAAAGGAAAAAACGGAACCCTTATAGGATCACTTTGTTGTCCGTCTGTCCGTCCGTCTGTCAAGACCCTTTTTCTCAGGAACGCGTGGAGGTATGAAGCTGAAATTTATATCAATTACTCAGGTCTACTGTCCCTTGAAGCTGTGAAAAAATCAAACTTCTAAGCCAACGCAACCAAAAGATACAGCCGTTTATGCCCCAAATTTTCGACACTTGCAAGGGAATCAAAACCTACAGGGTGCTTCCCGTGAACTCAGAATCTTGAAATTTGGTACGAAGCAACGTCTTATAGCATAGATAAAGGAAAAATTACGAAAACCATAAATTTTTAGTTACATCACATAATATATATTTTTTTAATAATTTTAACCTTACTACCCATTTCCTCATAAACGCGTAGAGGTATTAAATTGAAATTCATACCAAATACTCAGGTCTATAATACCTTTAAGCTGTAACAAAATCAAACTTCTATGTCAAGGCAATCAAAAGAAACAGCAATTTAAGCTGCATATTTTGAAACTCGCAAGTACTCGCAAGGGAATCAAAACCTAAAGGGTACTTCCAGTCGACCTAGAATCTTGAAATTTGGCATGAAGCAACGTTTTATAGCACACATAAAGGAAAAATTCCGAAATCCTTAAATTTTTAGTTACATTACAAAATAAAAATATATATAAAATACCATAGTTATGACTCGATTGTCGTAATGAACGAACTTTGTAAACCTTGCAGGTTTGTACGGAACCCTCGGTGCGCGAGTCCGACTCGCACTTGGCCGGGTTTTTTTTTATAATATTATTGATAAAAAAATGGATAGCCCAGTATCACACTACGATCTACACAGGCGGAGCAGTAATAATGAACATAAGCTAAACCGCATGACACAAGTAGTTTGCACGTATTATTAAACGATTAAATAGGTTCGAAACTACTGAACTGATTTAAACATTTCTTTCACTAATAGAAAACTATATTATCAGTGTGTAACAAACGCTATACTTTATATCCCTGTATTCCCACGGTAATGGGAACCACGCGAGTGAAGCCGCGGGGCGCTGCTAGTGTTGTACATATATACTCGTATTTAAGAAGTAAAGAGGTGTCTCTAAATCTGACTTCGTTAAAATGTAATCTAGATATATAATGTATAAAAATGAAACCCGTATCCCGTTGTCACATTATAACTTGAGAACAGCTTGACCGATTTGGCAAATTCTTTTTTTTACTGTCAGGAAAGGGTCTTAGGTAAAAAAAAACTGGAAAAGCAAACGGGAAACTTGGACCCGTGCGAAGCCGGGGCGGGCCACTAGTTCTATATAGATTTTTCCAGAGGAAAATGATAATGCAATGGAAATATAGGTACTGGTATTCCAGTTTTCCGCAATTATGTCTTTCTAATTTGAGTGTTGTGATATATTTGGTTAGATTTTTGAGTATTCTATTCTAACTATCCGTAGCAACTGTCGATGATGTGAGTCCGAAAGTCAGTAATTTATCTACACTAATATTATAATAAGAGGAAAGATTTGATTGTTTGTTTGTAACGAATAGGCTCCGAAACTATTGAACCAATTTCAAAAAATCTTGCATTATAGGAAAGATCATTTATCAGTGCGTGCCATAGGCTATATTTTATTCCCGTATTCCCACGGAAAAAGGAACGCGGGTGAAACCACGGGGCGTTACTAGTAGATTATGAAATTAATCAATATATTTCTTCATATCTATTATTTAATTTCTTTCTATTAATAAATTGATTTCAGTAACAAAATACTCATTGAAATAGTAATTAAGATAGAAATTGGAGATTACAATCGAAAGCTTACCCATATTTTAACTAGAACAATAACCAAATCAGTAATACATATTTGACGAGGGGTCAAGCGTCAAGTCCACGGACACAAATATAAACTAAATGATTAATGATTGAAGGCAATGTGTACGTAATTGTACAGTGAATGGAGGTCTATAATATAGTTGGTTATGCCTCGTTTTACTGGAGTAAATGTTGAGTCCCTGATTTTTATTGTTAACGAAAAATGTTTGGAAATTCTTGCGTCAAAACATTTTATTTGTTTTCAAATAATACAAATTCATACTGTTTGGTGAAGTAAACATGACTTCGAAACAAAATTTGAAGACTTCTACGAATTTTAATCATTCATACATCTTAAAACATATGTAGATGAAGTGGAAGTAATAAGAAAAGAAATTGGTTAGGCTGTTAGTGATTTTGCGCGGAAAAGAGTTTAATAAGGTCATACAGCACCCACGTCTAAGCAAGGCACGGTCATAAACCCTTGGGTATTTGGTGAGTAAACTATATCCCGTATAACCTTTTGGCAAGGAGAGCCTCGCCTCACTTCACCCGAAGTTCAGTCAGTCAGACCCCAGGGCTATACAGTTTCACGGATTTCAAAAAAGGCTGGTAATGATAAAAGGCTCTCGCTAAAGTTGAATGACACAGACATTGAATCCGTTCATTTTCCCACAAACAACGTTCAATAAATCAGATAAAACGGAATACTTAACTCGTTAATATGTATAAGAAGCGAGGCCGAAGTATGGTGATTTGAATATTTAGGTAGTTTCTTTGAACGCCCCCGGCTACACCTTGTCTTCTTACAACCCACTATTATGGCAATTAAGATGTCTGCCATGGATGCCGTGTATCGCTTGCCATTTCATACTTCGATGATTATTCGTAAATGGTAAGTAAGTTCATAAAAGTAATTTACTTATGGTAATATCCTTTGTGAATGTCATTATTGTAAGAAGGCTGTTAGTGTGATTTCATTTGTTAATAAGCTAAGTCCTGCAGTTCTATCTGTCATTTTTTTTTAGATAAAAGCCTAGCCATTTTGGAATAGCTTATTATTATATAATAGCTTATTATTATTAGCATATTTTTTCTATCTGTAACTCGATAGACGATCTAAGCCCGATCTGAGCTGACTTCGTTGTATATTGATATCTTTGATTTACACGAACACTACACATTGAAATAAAACACTTAAACGGATTTTTGTCGTGGTCAGAAACGTCAGAAAATGTAAAACAAAATACAACCACGACAAAAATCCGTTTAAGTGTTTTATTTCAATGACTTCGTTGTAGTTTAAATTTCAACATTTCTGGAATGCAACTAGAAGACTAAAGAAGTATGACCGCGCCAAAGCACTTGTCCACATTGTACTAGAAACATTAGTTATGCAGTCAGGTTGCAGTGTATCCGAGGTGCCGTACAGTTAGTTATGCATACTATACCGCAGTACATAGAAAATATTTGAAATACATATACTTATTTACATTTGAGTAATAACATATAATTATAGGTTAATTAAATTAATCTTATGTCTTAAAATCAACCAATTTTTGGTCTTCATCTTCAATCAACCAAGATTTGGCAAATCTGCCCAAATCAGAACGGCCATTTCACAATAAATAATGATGATGCTATATTGAGAAGTGCAAATATATAATATTTGCTTTAAAAAATATAAGATATATTTCTTCATTATTGACGTCATCGGATTCAACAATTGACGGTACGACATTTGTATTCGTTGTTTCGTAAAACTCTACATGCGTCATTCAAATCCTTTATTTCGTCATTATAAAGTCACTTGAATAGCCTAATTAGGCTTAAAGCTAATAGCATAATGTTTTTTTTTTTTTTTAAATAACAAATAAAGCAAAAAGACGAAAAGCTTCTTTTGTTGTTTTTTTAAGCTCAATTTAACGGATACATGTAAGTACAGTTATCAAAAAAATCGTTTCACAATCATTCATAACAAGAACGATTATTACCAAAGGATACGTACAAACTAAATTGCTAAAACAACTTACTAAACAACATTTTTACTCATTCTAACGTTGCAAAACGTAAATGTTTACGCGAATCCTGCGCAATAAACCGCTGTCCCAAATCTGACAACGAGTCTGTCTCACAAAACCAATTTAAAAACTCGTAAATTATACAATACACGCCGACATGCGGTACATTCGCGTATAAATATTCAAAAGACCTAGCTTTTTATTTGATTAAGTAACCGAATATTCCCATATTATGTAACGGCTAAAGGTCATGTGAAAGGTCCGATAAGTTTGTTATTTCGCACAACAATTGAAAGTAACAGTTTTGTTAATGATTGTACTATTGATGCTCAACTTTTGTTACAATTTGTATCTACTATACGGAGTTTGTAACGTAATAAAGTTCTTCAAACTAATTGACAGAAGAAATTTCACACAGCTGTTCCTTATTATTACGTAAATGTGCAGTTAGAAAAGAATTTTAAAAATGTTTGTCCCAAGGAGAATCATTTAACGTAATTGTTGAGAAATCGCATCAGGATACAGCTATTATTTAGTTAACTTGATTTAATTTAATATAATTCTTTCTTACGCCTCGGTTGTCCAAAAGCATAACGTGTATCAGCCTGCCAATGCTGAGATTTCATGTTTGTATTTTCATGGGTCGAACGATGCATACAAACGATTTTTCAATCACCAACTCTCATTGAGCAATCTTAACGACAACAACTACGCCCATTTCTCTTCAAAGTTTTCAGTGAAACAAGAAGTAGAAGCCTTTGCTTTGCAGTGGTCAATGTAACAATACTTTACTTATCTTATCTATTCCGTTTAAAGAATTCCACCCTCAACATGATCAACATTCCATGTACTTCATAAGTGTAAATAAAACAAACATAAAATGAACAACTAGTTTAATCATAATCATTTATTCTGCTTTTTACATATTCAGCAAGTTCGTCGAGCGTAATTCGAGTTAGCTATTACATTAGAATAATTATGTATGACACCAAAAAATATTGACGTCATCAGGTCAAGCAAATATTTGCTGTTGGATCTCGGATGTTTGTCAGGTGAAAATTTTCGCCGCTACTCATGATTCAGGGCAGTTTTATGCTGAGATTTGAGTGTAAATAAATTCAAAATAATATTTTTCTCGATATTCTTATCCTTTTTAACTCAGTCTTACCTAAATTAAATTAATAATATGCTAATTGTAGAAAATTGATTGGTTTTAGTGCAATGTAATTTATCATTATTAGGTATATCATATGTGTCAAGTTATATACTGTTTGGTTTCAAACAAAAATACTATTAATAGTATTCATTCATCCACAATTATTACAAAAACTGACACCCAACTAGTTTTATTACTATCACGTAGACTCAGTCATTGAAAAGTCGAAATAAAGTGAATGCAATGTGTTGTGAATGGATAATGTCGCAATCTTAACGTACACTTAATGATAATGTTAAAGTAAACACTAACTTCGGTTCACCCAAGCCGTGCGTTGACAAGATATGCTTGAGAAAATCGAGATAATTAAAATCCCACCAAAAACATTCTGTAAAAAACTAGCCAAGTCTCGATGGAGCTGCTTGTTTAACTCTAAAAAGTAATGAAATCTAGACAGACTCGTGCCAAGTCTAAGGTTCCTTACTGCGATTTCTTTATTATTATAGTTAATGTTGTGTGACTTGGCCGTTGAACATTGTTTAAAAGGTTAGTAGTGGGTACATGTCAATTTTGTTTACACGTAATGTTATAACATTATTAAAATACGCAGCTTTATCAAGCCTACAATTGACTGGATATTGAATCAACATTTTTCAAGTGGCTATAATTAAGCAAATTTTCTATCGTCAATGGATAGGTTCTGGATTTTTTAAGATTGGTGCAATAGCGTCATGGAGCACCTAGTTTTGTACCCTTGTGTACATACATGTGTACCCTTCAACGGCCAAGTCACACAACATTAACTATAATAATAAAGAAATCGCAGTAAGGAACCTTAGACTTGGCACGAGTCTGTCTAGATTTCATTACTTTTTAGAGTTAAACAAGCAGCTCCATCGAGACTTGGCTAGTTTTTTACAGAATGTTTTTGGTGGGATTTCATTTCTTTTTGTTAAAACTTGTTTATATTGATTTATTTTATTAGATTTTCTTATTTGACACACTTATTTTTTAGGAGTAGTATTATATTATTAAGCGCCCCGCGGTTTCACCCGCGTAGTTCCCGTTCGCGTTTCCGTGGGAATTTCGGGATAAAAAGTATCTATACATAAATAGTTTTTAAGCTACCTCCCCACAAATTGTCAGCCAAATCAGTTCAGCTGTTCTAGAATTATAATTCCCGTTCCCATTCCCGTGGGAATTTCGGGATTAAAAGTTTTCTATGTGCTACTCCTGGTTCTAAGCTACCTCCCCACCAATTTTCAGCCAAATCAATTCAGCCGTTCTTGAGTAATAAATTCCCGTTCCCAATCCCGTGGGATTTTCGGGATTAAAGTGTTCTATGTTCTTGTCCTAGTTCTAAGCTACCTCCCCACCAATTTTCAGCCAAATCAATTCAGCCGTTCTTGATTTTTAAATTCCCGTTCCCAATCCCGTGGGAATTTCGGGATTAAAAGTATCGTATGTCCTTTTCCTGGTTCTAAGCTACCTCCCCACCAATTTTCAGCCAAATCAATTCAGCCGTTCTTGATTTTTAAATTCCCGTTCCCAATCCCGTGGGAATTTCGGGATTAAAAGTATCCTATGTCCTTTTCCTGGTTCTAAGCTACCTCCCCACCAATTTTCAGCCAAATCAATTCAGCCGTTCTTGATTTTTAAATTCCCGTTCCCAATCCCGTGGGAATTTCGGGATTAAAAGTATCCTATGTCCTTTTTCTGGTTTTAAGCTACCTCCCCACCAATTTTCAGCCAAATCAGTTCAGCCGTTCTTGATTTTTAAATTCCCGTTCCCAATCCCGTGGGAATTTCGGGATTAAAAGTATCCTATGTCCTTTTCCTGGTTCTAAGCTACCTCCCCACCAATTTTCAGCCAAATCAATTCAGCCGTTCTTGATTTTTAAATTCCCGTTCCCAATCCCGTGGGAATTTCGGGATTAAAAGTATCCTATGTCCTTTTCCTGGTTCTAAGCTACCTCCCCACCAATTTTCAGCCAAATCAATTCAGCCGTTCTTGATTTTTAAATTCCCGTTCCCAATCCCGTGGGAATTTCGGGATTAAAAGTATCCTATGTCCTTTTCCTGGTTCTAAGCTACCTCCTCACCAATTTTCAGCCAAATCAGTTCAGCCGTTCTTGAGTTACAATTCCCGTTCCCATTCCCGTATAATTCCCGTTCCCGTTCGATTATCCTAGTTTTTATAGTTTTCCCTTTATGTGGCCATTAAACCCTAACTCTGTACCAAATTTCAGCTCTCTAGGTTTATGGGAAGTACTAGTTCTATTTTGATGATCATGAGTGAGTGAGTGAGTGAGTGAGTGAGTGAGTGAGTGAGTGTCTAAAATGCGAAACTTTGCTTTCGCTTAACTTGGGAACTAAATGACCTACAGACTTGAAATTTTATTTTAAGTATGTGATTGTATAGATTACTGGATGACGAAAATTTCAGCGTTCTAGTCTTATCCAGAGGTTGTCAAATAGGGGCCTGAAAATGCGGCGAAATGGTTCCTGTAAAGGATGGTACGGCAGTGTTTGCTTCGCGCTCGACTTGGCGGGGGGCACTGCCGTGCCCCCAGATCCGTTTATTGCTTCATAAGTAAAAGAATGGTAAAATGTCATCATTATGAACTTTGTATATTTGATATCCATAAGGGCAATATTTGTCAATGAAAGTGTATATTTTATTGGTATTAGTTGTGAAGTGAGTACTTTGTTTTGTGTTCAAAAATAAATAAATAAATAGGTTTAAGTAAATCACTTTATATTGTATTAGTGTAAGTTGCGAAATATTTTTAAATTATTTTTTCAATCTACCTACGCGTGCCTGCAATATTTAATCTACTCAAATGTTTTCTCTTTAAGTGATTTTGTAAATCTTTTGAGAAATAAAGAATTCTTTAACCGTAATGAAGTATTGTAAGACACGTCATGCACTAACATCGCAGCCGTCGATAACAGCGCTAATATACCAACCAAGCTACTTATGCACATGAAGAGAAGCAGAGAAACACGTACTAAGAGTATACTGAATCCGTTTTCAAAGATAGGAATATTAGGGAAAAGTTCTTTTTTCTAATATAATCATTCATCTTCTTCATACTAACACAATCACAATAACATAATCATCCTATCAGTTGGTAATTAACTTTTCTTTCTGTAGCTATTTCAGAGAGCGAACAAATATTATACATTTTATTTAGGATGTTATCTTGTGTTCACAGCTTTAAGCGTTACTTTAATCTAGAACGTTCGGACAGTTATTTATTGTACAGCTTTACTCATTTACTTACTCCAATCATTTACAAAGTAACAATATCAAAGTCTTTAAGTTTGTCCATAATAACAAACCGCCAGGTATACTTAATTTATTAAAATACATTGCTTAAACCTTCATCCATTTTACGTCCTAAAACATTAATTTTAGCGCAAATACTGCGCAGAGCAGAAATTTATTTCTTACATAAACAAACGCATATTTATTCCACAAAATTTATAGCTTTTCAAACAATTTTCATATAAATTTAATAATAAATTGTTAGGCGTGTGAAACCAATAATACGCAAGTAAGTTATATCGATATTAATAAATGGGAAATTAATTCAGTTTATTTGTCTGTTACCTTTTCACGACTAAAGAGTAAAACGGGTCCTAATTCAATTTGGTAGACATAACATAACATAACATAATCATTCACTACATCATCTCATTATAGTAACTGACCATTAACTAAGTTCGAAACTTTGTATCTAGAGTATCAGAAACTACGCACACACTCATTCACACATACACCCAGACCGAGACAAACATTTGTGATTCACACAAATATAAATAGGGGTAAACATAACATAGAGGTAGAAAGACCAGTGGGTTGGCAGCCAGCAAAATTGTGGTAATCACATTCCATACTATATATGGTCTGGCTCAACCGAGGAAGATTGAGTACCAGCTTAGGTGCTTAGCCTGAGCAATAAAGAAAGAAGAAGAATTCTTCTTCTCCTCCTAATATCCTATAATTCCTTGAAGGATGGCAATGCACATTTCTGAGTTGCAGTTACTACGTCTACGTGCAGATCACATCATGACATAAGTAAATGTTTACCACGCTTGGTAATTTCATTGAAACATGAAAGGCGTAATGACCACTGTGTCATTTGGTATCGTCATTTATATTTAGAACATTTAGATGTATGTACGTAACATTTACTTTCTTATTTTTATCTGTTTGTAATCGCCATTGATTATATTAAGGTTTCAATACCTATACGTATCTAGTATCAACCTAACTTTCCATGTTTTTTTAACTTGTATGAACCAAGAAAGTAAAGAGTAACACACATTTTCTCTCTAAAACAGCTTAACGAATCGATTTACAAGTACTACTTGGTCAGTACTGGCAACGTTCGCAGATGACCGACATTATGACTCGAGATGAGGACAAGATCGGATTTGCAACACCAATTATAAATTTCACAGAAGCAAATGCAACAGTGAAAGTTTTACGTAAGAATATAAGTGTTTGTATTACCTATATATTTAGGATTTGAGTAGAGTTATTTGGACTTCTTAGTATTATCTATAGAATAATTTTAGAAAAATTCCTCTCTCTAAAATTTTATATTTGATTTTTGTTTATTGGTATTAAATAGGCTCAGACACTGAACTAATTTATACGAAATTTATTACAGACTAGCTGTGCCCCGCGGTTTTACCCGCGTAATACCCGATCCCGTGTTCCTGGCAATTTTTTTCTCACCTTTTAAACCTACCCTAGACCTCCACGAACATTTCAAGACCAAGATAAGATAAATCCGTTCAGCCGTTTTCGAGTTTTAGCGAGACTAACGAACAGCAATTGAATTTTATATACTTAAATAGATGTTCATAATACACACGAATGAATAAGGCTTTTTATCCCAAAATTGCCACAGGGTCGTTACGTATGGGTAAAACCGCAAAGCCTGCTAATAAAGAAAATAAAAATGACTTGGAATTCTGACATCCCATTCGTCGATTAGATTCTTCATGAAGATTATTCAATACAGAAGTTTGTTTATAAATTTTCTAAAGTTGTAAACATACATCCTAAACAACGATTCAAAGACAGTAAATACAAACAAATGAACATATTTCGTACGTTACTGGCTACTAGTAGCGCTTCGCGATTTTACTTGTGTTAAATCCCATGATAATTATAGTACCTATAAACCTTCCTTTTGAATCTCACTATGTATAACGGAAAATTGTATTAAACCCCGGTGCATAGTTAAAAAGATCTAAGTATGCTTGGGTACAAACAATGGGAACAACTTCATTTTATGTATGTAAAGAAGATAATAATGATCAATTAACAAAGAAAATGGTATAAAAACTGGAGAAATTACTTTGGATTTTGAAAAGTCTTTGCTAAAACAATTCTCCTCAATCCCATAAAGAGATATATAATTATACTAGCGGCGCCGCGGTTTCACCCGCGTAGTTCCTGTTCCCGTAGGAATATGGGGATAAAATTAACAAACCGCATCAAAATCCGTTGCGTAGTTTTAAAGATCTAAGCATACATAGGGACAGAGAAAGCGACTTTGTTTTATACTATGTAGTAATAGTGATACCTAAAGATATTTTCACAAAAACTCTCGCTGCACTCAGAGGTTTTGTTAATTATCACATTAATATTTATTACCGTCAACACACAGTTAACTGAATTTTTATTAATTAACGTGTATTAATTACGTAATCACGTAATGAATAATGTTTATATTGGAATGCAAGTTCAATAGCTGTAAATGGTTGGCATTACTGAATAGGTATGGAACATAAGAATAATATTATGGTTTTGTCATGTACTCGTATTATAACAGTAAATGAGACTACAAACTGCAGTGTGAGAGACTTTATTTTCTTAATATTTTTTTTTTCAAATAAGGAATTGTAGGATTCTGATATTTCTGATCTTCTTTAAGCTTGGCTTAGGTCCTTCAGATGTTTTATCAAAAAAGTATCGTAGTATCGTAGCATACACAAGGTTTATTTGCAATAAAGTGCCCGGGTCCATATTGGCTCACCTAAAGTTCTTTACCCGAAAATGTTTTTCCTAACTATTTGTAGTCCGAATGATCATTCTTCCTAAAATTTTTCATCCTAAAGTTTTAATTCATACTATTTGTAGTGCTACCGACGATGCTCATAACACTAATTTTTCCGAAAATTTTAATTCATAACATCTTTAATGTAAATATATTTAAACTCCTACTGTTTTTTATCATAACGCTTTTATCCCTAAACATACTTACCATAATATTTTCACTCATGCTCAGAAAGAAACATTTACCAAGAGTAATAAAAAATATATGTGGGTAGAAGATGATATTTATAGTTTTAATTATTATTATACGACTCGTTTACGGTTATGCTTATGGCCTGGGAGTTTACCATAACCATAACTAAAGGACCAATTCGGTTCTGGCACTTCGCCGGCCGCTGCCGCGGCACGCTCGCTACGCTCGCTCGGCTCGTGCGTTGGGGTCACAGTTCTAACATAACCTAAACCAATAATTAGGAATAGGACCGATTCGTTACTGGAACTTGACTGAATGATTGGAGCAGGACTCTGGTTTTGCTCGCTCGGCTCGTGCGTAATATGTTATATGTACCTAATGTTATGTAAAAACAAAGTTACGAAAAATTTATGTATATAATATTGATTATAATAAATAAAAATAAATCTAAACAAAAAAGATATGACTTTGAATAATAGTATGAACGATGGTTATGTTGAGAAAATATAGGAAAACAAATGTTTCGGAATTAAAACATTAGTGACAAAGATTTTAGGAGTTGCGATTGTTAGGATAAAAAATGTTAGGAAGAAAATTTTCGGATTTCCAACTATCGGAGTTGAAATTTTAGGTGAACTTTGGCGCACCCAAAGTGCCCACTTACGCGAACAAAATTTTAAAGAATTTCATGAAAGCATATCCATTTATTTTATACGTGAATGAATACACAGAAAATTTAATTCAAAACTGGAGTGCAAAGTTTTAAAATGCAATTCCTCTATATTTCAAGTTCATTCATTCGTCGTGTCATGTTCATCCATCCAACACTTGAACAATTATTGTTTTCTTGCCAAACGGAAGCCACCTCTACCGAACTAGACGAGGCTTCCATCAGATCCTGCAGGGTGCAGGTGGATGGGCACGTAGGGCACGAGAGTAGATGCGGTCTATTACAAGTATGGCTTTACTTAGGTGGCTACTCAGCCACTAAAAACTCACCCACTGGGTGAGTAGCCACCTTGTGATTTTCTTAGTGGTCATCTCAGCCAGTACTTTAGCCGATTATGGGTGAGCCAACTACTCCAAATTTTGAACGTCGTCTCTGTTTAATTATAAGAAAATAACCTTTTCTTTAGACATTGCAATAAGCCTTATATACATTTTGCAGAAACTTTAATAAAACGTCAAATCTATTAGTTCAGCCAGATGGCCAATAAATTTCAATAAAAGTACAGATCGGTAGGCATCGAACTTGTGCTATAAATTTACTTTGTACATAATATTATGGTAAACGAGTTTGAAAGAAGTTGTTTTTACTGCTTTATAACTATGTAAACGTTACATCTGCTGGGTTATAAATTCATGGATATTATATTTATGGGTAATGATAATTGAATATTCAATATGTTTGTGTTTACAATACTTGGCCCTTAATAATGTAGGAATATTTTAATCAACCACTCATTATCTCATAAATTTCCATATTATACTTAGTAACTGGATTTTAACTAGGTTTACGACGTGTATCTAGGGTAAAAACAGGCTAATTGAACCTTGGATGACAATTACCCATAACCTTTTGCTTGGTAGTATATTGGTATAGAGGCTAACTGACCACTTTGCTTTCTTTTTAGAACAGCTAAAACATTAAGCTAAGGTTAGTCAAACTAAGATAACTATTTATTGGTATATCTTAGTTATTCTAAGTAATTTTAATCCCATTGTAAGAAATTAAGTATTTTATATGATATAACATAACATATTCATTCACTACATCATCTTATTATAGTAACTGACCCCTAAGTTCGAAACTTGTATCTAGGGTATCAGAAACTACGCACACACTCATTCACACACACACCAAGACCGAGACAAACATTTGTGGTTCACACAAATATTAACCCCGCACGAGAATCGAACCCGCAACCTTACGGATGGTAGTCCGGCATGGTGTAGTGGTCACCATCAATCGAGGTTGTCAATGTACTCGTATGTTACCAAAAACCTATATACACAAAAACATTAAACTGGAGCATTGAACCGGATAATAACAATAACAATTTGTAAATAAATTAGTACACTTATTGGTACATTAAAATATATTACCAGTAAGATAACACAAAGAAACCCAGATATTTTAATGTACACGAACAATTAAATGTTAATTGTGTAAACCTAATTTGGGGTCAATGATTCGGCACTTCCCACCAAAATGGGAATATAGGAATTTATTTCTTTATCCTTACTTTAAACGGGTTTGCGAGCAAAAAGGGTGTCAGTCGACATCACCTTATAAAGATTGAATCAAAAGTAAATTAAATAAAAATTAAACTAAGTGAACTTACCGGTTTTTCAATTAATGTATGTAAAGTTCTTATGTACATCTGTTCGTATCTTTTAAATTAAAGCAAAAAATATCCTTTTAACGCTGCATGTTGGCAATTACTTAGTAGAGATATGAGATAAAACAAGTGGAGTGAAAAATATATAAAGTTGAATAGCTAAGATGAACGCATTACCCCAGTTTGAATTGAAAAAATTGAAGTTAGCTCATTTGTTGAGAAAGGCACGCTACAAGGTTCTACGAGAGGCTAAGCTAGACAAATATATGATCAGCCTTTAGAATTTTGTTTCTAAAGGCTGATCATGTACGAACAGAACATTACAGACATCCACACTCCGGATATAAAGTTGACATTACTGGTCCCTTGAACCCATCTGAGCAATGATCTCATAAAATGTCATTCTTACGTACAAATTATAGTGCAAAATTGTGTCATATGTTGCATCAGATTAAAGTTTACTTTTGTTTAAAGTGGAGCAAAGGTAGAGGCAGGTTTATACTGGTAGTAGAAATTAGATTTATCTGTAATATGAGTTTGAAGATATAATGTAGAGAATACATTATTTTTCTGTAAGGTTAATAGCCACATTAAAATACCCAACGAATAATTGTTGATCTGGTAGCAATTGACCCGAAAGTGTTCAAAATTAACTAAATTACAAGTCTTCATAAATTATACAGTCATTACCGTATCAGAAAAGTACAGAAGGTGCAATACCATTCAATTATTCGGACTTAATTTTTCGAGCAAAAAATCTTTAATTTATAAGCAAGTGACAGGTTGAGTAGTCCGTTATTTTTTATGTTAAAAAACGGTTATTTTGCGTTAAATAAATATCGCGTGCGAAACTCGTTTTAAAATTTGTTTTAAGTGTTAGTTATATTTTATGGGTTTATAATAAAAATGTAGAAAATACAATGCTATCCACGGACTAGCAGACTGTTACCGATATACAAACGACCTCAATCAGATATGAGACAAAAATTAAGGGAAATTAATGAAGAAGCCTTCTACTATATAATATTTTCTCCATATTTCTCTATAATATTTTTAAACCCCATTAAAATTTCAGTACCTATAACATTTTACTTGTATCGTCCAAAGACTATTAACTGCGTAATAAAAGTCTTCGTAACTTGGTCGTCTTAATTGAAACCGCGCCTAGAGAAAGACTGCTAATTGAATCTATCTACAGTTTATTAGTTAGTACTTACTTGTCTACAAAAAATATGATATTTCTATCATATTTTGTATAGGAGTGTTTTATGTTAGTTTGAATATGTACAAAATATCACACTAATATTATAAACAAGTATTTTTATTTTTTTACCAATCTACGTGGATGATTTATCATAAGATAAACTGATATGTTTGGTACTGCATAGCTCTGATCGGACTAAGTTTTGGACCTTGGCTCCATAGTAACTTTTGATCTGCTCAACTATGGCTATCCACAGATATATTACACATAGCTACCAGTCCATACATTTTCTGACATCATCCATGTTAGAACGTGCTAATCTAAGGAGCTACTAAGTAATCTGAATTCAACGATTCTTTTTACATTGGATAGTCCATTTAAGGCGGAAGGCTGAATGCGGTATCGGGGATCACAGTAAAAGTTTACCTCTCAGATTGATGAAACAATTTTATAATTAATCCTTAATTTTAAATCTAAAGGAAAAGTAAAACTTGGAAACGTTTTAAACCTAAAGAAATTGGAACATATATCAATAAAAATAATCACATTACATAAAACCGTCATATCATAAATGCACAAGTAACTATATAATGTCGTGAAGTATATAATACTACTGATAGGTAAAGTTTTATAAGTACTGATTTTTATGACTGCAGCATTTTGAATTGTGCTGTAAATACAATCCATATTTTGAATTGGTCAAATGAGTATCGTTATAATATTTAGCAGAAACTGAATTAATTCTCGTGATATATGTACTGTGTTTAGAAATACCTATTACAGCATTATGAAAGTAGGTAAGTATATACCAGGTTACCATTCATTTTGGTATACTTTAAGTAATTTGTACCCTAGATAATAAAGCTTTTCTACTCGTATTAGTAACCTCGACAGTAGCTGGTGGGAGGCTGCGAAGGATAGGGAGAGTGGGAGATGTCTGGGGGAGACCTTTGTCCAGCAGTGGGACAATGTGGGTTGAGAAAAAAAAATAGTAAATCTAAGTTCTTTGAGTATCTTGAAGAAGGTGAAAATGAATATAACATTACTACCTTTTCATGTACAAACATTATAAAGAAAATACAAATAGAAGTTTTTCTTCGATTTCACACGACTTTAAAATGTAATTTACACAAGTTTTTCGTATAACGTAAAATGTTATTTTTTAACTTCCTATTTTTATCTGAACACAGTTATATGCTTTATACATAATAAGTACATTATATTCTTTGCACATAATATTCTTGAGAAAACAAAGTTGGCTTTGGATAAGTCACTTGTACCTTCGAGAATAAGACATTATTTTATGTTTTCATATTAATAAAGTATCGATATTCGTCAAATCCTTCGACTATAACAGTCAAATAACTCAAATGTCTACATCGTAAGCTTCATTTAACAAATAAGAGGACGAACGTTAATTTCATATGGTTAGAAAAGCAATAGCTTCATTATTTGGTTAGGCAAGCAAAGTCGTGTTCACTGCATTACATAATAAACCTTGATGCTTATGTACTAGTATATTCAACGGGATATATACATAAAGTACATACGTGACTTTCAATACGGAACAAAAATCGGATGTAAATAGACCGCTCCCTTTCAAAAATTAACATTGAATTCAAATCACGCCCAAATTCGTCCTTTGTCTGTGATGCGGCCTTTTTATTGAATACTGTATCAATAAGTACATATGTTATGAATATTATTAGGTAGATAGAGTTCTGTATAATCATATCAGTGACAATGTTTATTCAGCTCGGTTTAAAGCTTTCAAACGCAATATAAAATGATTTGATGTACCAATCAACCACATCAAATAATTTATTACCATATTGACTGAGACATTTAAAAAAAGCACTCGAATTTTCCGATCTCATCCAGCATCTATGCAAAGACAAAGTATTTTCCGGGATCTTGAATAATAAAGGTACTTTTCGTACACTATAGAAGAAATAAGTAGTTACTAAGTAAATTAAGTTGCATATTTTTTCTTGAATAAATACATAGTTGCCTAGCAGTAAGACACTATAGGTTGACAAAAAAAAACATAGTACTAAATTGGATTCGTATATCGCACTCAGTAACAAGAAAAAAGGCAATTGAACTTAAAACAACTACTACTAACGGCACTCCACATAAAATCTTTAAGAAGAACCTTTGAATAATGCGTTTTCGTGTGAGATCCATTTACGATTGAAAGCATACAGGTCATCGCATCTTACTTACAATAAAAAATCAGAAAAATAACGATTGGAACAATTAAATGGCGTGTTGACAGTAACAGAATAGATACATTACAATACATTTACCGGACAATTGTATGGGGACAAAACCGGTACATGTTTATAAGCAAAAAGTCTTTCTAGAGACATCTGTACACCTTGACCTAGTACTAAAGTTACACACATAACCTTCAATGTAGATATAGATAATTATTATTAAGTATGTGATAAAAAAATGTAAATAAAAAACGTCATGTGTGTTGATTCGGTTGTGATTTAAAATGGCTGTTGATTGTAGGTTGTATCATATCCGTAGAAATGTTATCGTATTTTATGTTACAGTTTTATTTTATACTGCTTTGCACGGATTCCATTTTCCCGTTGAATTTACAAAAATAACATAAGAAACCTTCTCCTGATAATAACAAACACAACAAAAAAGAATTTGTCAAATTGGTCGTTGTTAGTCGTTGTTGAGTTATGCGCTTACCAACAAATTTTGCGATTCATTTTTATAATATACTAGCTGTGCCCCGCGGTTTCACCCGCGTAGTTCCCGATCCCGTGGGAATTTCGGGATAAAACGTGCTATGTTCTTTCCCGGCCCATAAGCTTCCCCTGTACCAAATTTCAAGTCAATCGGTTCAGTAGTTTAGCCGTGAAAAGGTAACAGACAGACAGAGTTACTTTCGCATTCATAATATTAGTTAGGAAAGTAGACAGATTTAAGTCAATTATGTACTTATTGTTAGTTAATTTAGGTTATATGCTTTTCCCAACTATAAATAAAATGTCTTTTTGAATGGTTCACAATGGTCATAACATACTTCACTTTTGTTTTTTAAAGTTAAAAATTTCCTCGCAACATTTTTATCACAGAAGTTACTTCCTATAATGTACTGTGGTAATAGTTATATCGCATCATATTCTTCTAAAATA
The DNA here is from genome assembly GCA_958496195.1 of Timandra comae. Lineage (NCBI taxonomy): Eukaryota > Metazoa > Arthropoda > Insecta > Lepidoptera > Geometridae > Timandra > Timandra comae. The sequence goes on from OY292360.1 coordinate 3,750,701, forward strand.
AGATTTGATATTATCTTATCTGTTATTTCTATGATAATGAAAGTCATATTATGATAGATCACTGGGTTTTCCGATACTTTTATTATTTTTCTAAATATTTCATTCATCACTTATTTGTCAGTGTGTTTGTTTGTCCGGGCTTTTCCTAATTACTTAATTGATTTATTAGGTGCAAAAACAGAGGGTTATCTGGATCTTTCCTTGTATCTAATTATTACAATATTCTAAATGAATATGACCTAAATGAATTTTTGAATTTATTATTAATCTTTTCTTTAAAATCTCTAAGTCTACAAAAGATAAATTAATTTTCGTATCTATATAAGCGAATTTTCACATCTTAGTATGTGTTTGTGAGTTATAATTTTTAAACATATTATAATAATATGATATGATACATAATAAAGTCATGGCTAAACTATTTCAAAATTACGTGCATTATTTACTTCAATAAATAATTGAAATTATTTGTAAAAATGTCCCTACCTTATCTGTTATTATGTGAATCACCGTTTTTGTATTACTACTCGTGAAGGTGTTTATGTTGTGGATATTGAAGAATGATATTATTTGCGGCAATTTATTTTAGAAATAAAATATCTGCTTTACTAAAATATGTCCATCTATAAGTATGTAAGAGCGTCGATGGCGGAGGGGTTAAGCCTTTGACTTCCGATCGGAAGGTGCCTGGTTGGATCCCCGCCACGTACCAATGTGTTTTCATACTTCGAATTCATAAGTGCGTTTATTCGGCGCTCTTACGGTAAAGGAAAACATCGTGAGGAAACCTGCACACACCTGGGAAGAAATTCTAAGGTTGTGTGTGAAGTCGACCAACCCGCATTTGGCCAGCGTGGTTGACTGAGGCCTAATTGCCCTAATATAGCACTAAATCGAGCCCCTCGGTGGGGACATATGATGATGATAATGATTATTAAATAAATAATAATTTGTGCAGCAAAACCCAATATGATAATCCTTAAGGTAGATATTACATCAAAGTTTTCTATATATGACATAACATGACCGCGAGGAATTTCAATGTTCAATGCATAAACACGTAGGTACACGATTACATTATGAGTATAGTAATGAACCAAGAGCTACCATACAACATAAAATAACACAAAAGTGTTATTAGACTATAAATATCCCTCAACTCTATAAAAATAAAGTTAATTTAAAAAAATAAAAAACCGACTTCAGCACTAAAAAGTAAGAAAATAATTTAAAATAAACGATATTATTAATACATATTTTCAATTTATAATTAGTAACTTTTGGAGTCAGTGCCAGCCCAGGATAGTTTTTTTTTCCTTATAAGATAGCACGAGACGCGCCTATAATATTAATGAAGGCTTTGGCTGTCACCGACTTCAAAAGTAACTAATTATAAATTGAAAATATGTATTAATAATATCGTTTATTTTAAATTATTTTCTTACTTTTTAGTGCTGAAGTCGGTTTTTTATTTTTTTAAATTAACTTTATTTTAAACTTTTTAGTGGGAAGCAAGTCTCCTTCAACAAAAGACGCTTAAATTTTCCTCCAGAAGAGCTTTTGACTCGTGGATCACTTGAATCCTTTTTTTGTGGGAGGAAGACTTGTCTTTCCAGGGGCTTTTGTCCAGGGGAACGACAGGGTATGTCGGACTCCGCGCCGCAAAGATAGAGCGGCGACGCGCTTACCGACTAAAACCCCTTGGTGTGCCACCTCTGCGCTTATGGCCGAAACCGGAAGAAACGCAGCTGTACGCTACTACGATCCCGGACAGCGCCTCTACCCTGTTAAGGGTTTCTCCTCTGAGCTAGAATGTAGCTCTAGGCGACAGATGTTGAGTCACCCCCTCCGAAAAGTACCGCGCGCCTATATGGCGGCAGTGGATCTCCCCCCGGGGATCACTGCCGCAGTTCGGGCGTATGGTGGTTGCATAGTGGTAGTCCCGTCTCCGTCTGCCCAACCTTCTGCTGCGGATAGTGTTAGTGGAGAGGGCTTCGCGCTCTCTCTCCGCAGCTTCTTTTTGCGAGAGTACGACCTCACAAAAGGTGGACACTCCAATCCAAGACCTCTCCTCGCTCACCATAGCAGAGACTACATTTGGCAAGGAGAGGTCGTTTCCCACGATTGCCGCGAGAGTTGCGAGGGCTATAGCTTCTTGCAGGTATTTCTTCGCTGCTCTATAAGTGTCGAGCAGTTCAACCTCAACGGGTACCGCTTGAATCCTGTCCCATGAGCTGATGTTACACATGATTCATTATAATCTAACACAACCCTGCATTTTATTACCTACTTCTTTTTAACTTCATCGTCCCAATATGTCCCAATTAAACCATAATTTTATTACAAAACTTCTTTATAACCGCAAAGGTATAAGAACTTTTTAGAAAATTAACCAAAGTCAAAATAAAAACGAAAATAGAGGATGACGTTTATACTGTCTATTTATTAATTAAAATAATATATACAATCTAATCTGGTGCAGTGTTTGTTTGTAATATCTAAATAATATTTTTTTTACTAAAGTTTTATGAAAATGCACTGAATATATATGTGTAATAGGTACCTATAATAGTATAAAAAAACATTTTTAAAAAATGTTGTAGGTTTGGGTTTATTTCAGTGTGTGTTAACGAATTAAAAAACAGGACATTTTTATATCTAAAACCCATGAATTGTGAACAGCATTTGATTTAAATACGAAAGAATACAGCCAAAAAAATTTCATCCAGAAATTCTTTTGGTATCAATAATATCGCGAGCAAAACCACGGGTCACAGGTAGTTTTACTTTTAATAATGTCAATCGACACCCCAGCCTACATTGTTGCGGGTTTTTCCTCGATTTATCCTGGATCCCATCATCAGATCCTGATTTCCTTGACATGGGACCACTTCGCGAATATCCGCTTTCTAATGAAACAAGAATTTTAAAATGCTCCATTCATGATTACAAAGAAATCGCGGAACAAACACACAAAAAAAAAAAAAAAAATATACGCGTCGAATAGAGAACCTCCTCCTGTTTTTTTGGAAGTCGGTTAATAAACAAAACAATTAATCTTTAAAAAGTAAACAAAAATGTTTTGATCGCGGAAGACAAGCTTACTTAAAGGTATATAATATATGTACACTTTGCTGTATATTATGTAATATTCCTTCCTGTTTCCCACACGCCCACAATACTAAAATAGCATATAATAATTCACTGTCAAAAAAAATTAAGTATGAATAATGATAAAAGTGACAGATCGTAGTAGACAATGTATGTACATAATTTGTTAACGTTACGTATAAAAAGTAAGTGTTATCTAATAACAATATTATCCAAAAAATTTTTGGATATACAACTTCTTTTTATGTAGTCTATTATAAGCAAATTCCATTGATATAACATAACAAATCATTCACTACACTACATCATCTCATTATAGTAGCTGACCCCTAACTAAGTTTGAAACTTGTATCTAACTAGGGTATCAGAAACTACGCACACACTCATTCACACACACACCCAGACCGAGACAAACATTTGTGGTTTACACAAATATTCACCCCGCACGGGAATCTAACCTGCAACCTTACGGCTGGCAGTCCGGCATGGGGACCACTCTGCCATCGAGTCGTCATATGTGTATTAAAATGATATTAATGAAAGAATAACGAATTTACCCTTCGGAAAAAAAAGATATTATTGGTATGTCGGTTTGTGTGTTAAACATAACAGCTGCATACACACTTCATTCATACAAAACCGACCGGATAGCATATTTTTCAACAATCGCCGCAAAAAAATCTTATCAAAAAAATATCTGTTCGCATTGTAACACCCAAACAATCGAACCAATTTCAAATTGTTTTTTGTATGACATGATCGAGAGTGTTTGTTATTATAATAATAATGATACCGGGAACCGTCACTACATAGTAAAAGCCAAGTCGCTTCCCGCTGTCTAAAGTCTAGTTTTAAAGATCATAGGGGCGATCTTTAAAACTACGCAACGGATTAAATGCGGTTTGTTTTATTTGAGTTATTCAAGAGGAAGATTTTTCGTATAATAAAATTATTCTATAAAAAATAATTAAACTAAATTATAAAATTATATTAGTATAATTCCCAACAATCTTATGAGAGCGGGAACTCCAGTTCGCGTCCGGCGCTCGGTGCATGCGCGCGTACGCTTGTCTAATAAGCATTGACATAAAACATGGACGGGGCATACCTACGAAAAAAACGTGTATACCTATACTTTACTGAGAGCAAAAAATGGCGGCTAATAGTGCAGTCCCTATCGATATGTCTGAAAAAATAACATCAATAATAGATTGTAAGTATGTTTTCTTACTTTGATTAATTTTAAGTTTTATAAATAGGTCTTACTGTAAACGAACATTATAGATAGTTTGTAAAATATAGCTTGATCATTGTGACATACAGGGTGGCCCAAATAGAACGCTCAGTAAGGGGAAGTATAAAACTATAAGAGATACAAAGATTTGTTTTTAGGAACCATGTCATCGATTTTAGTAAAAAAAAGTGCATTCATAGATTTAGAAAAAAAAAACTATTACTCTCTTTGAGAATTGAACCCGGAAATTTTGAAAAATTTAATGTTAATTATTTTAAACTAGAAATGGATTGTGTACATCTTTAGCAGTAAGTAAATGTTACTAAGAAACATAATATCTAAATTCATTAAAATGCATTGTTTTTAAATGAAATAGTTTGGTACAAAACTCGCCAAGACATCATTGAAGTTCCTTCCCAGTTAATATCCCATTTCAACACAAATTCACCATTTCAAGATACAAAATGCAATAGTTTGTATATACGGCCGTTCGTTCTAATACAAATAATTAAAAATATTTTTTTCAAAACTTCCGGGTTCGATTCCTTTAGTGAGTTATAGTATTTTTCTAAATCTTTGAATGCAATTTTTATTTTAACTAAAATCGATGACATTGGTTCCTAAGAACAAATCTTTGTATCTCTTATAGTTTTATACTTCCCCCCACTGACCGTTTTATTTGGGCCACCCTATATATCAAACTTTTATTCTTTATACTCTAGTTGCCGGGATATAAAAATGTCGATAGAAATTATTCGTACTATAATCGATACTGATGTAACATTTAATTGGGTTTTATTTAATTACAAACGTTAGGCATTCAATTAAACGAATATTTCAATATGAATACAGATATTCTCAAGAGCAAACCTCAAATCCATGGTTTCTTATGGTATACTACATGAGAATCTGAGAAGTTGGACTTTATATACTTACTCACTATTATTTAAGATCAAATATGCACAAAATGTAAATAAAGTTTATGAAATAAAAATAAACACCAAAATTAAAACGTACTTGAATAAATTTTTAAATAACGTTTTATTTAAAATATCGATAGTTTATAGTCTGTGGTCACGATGTTTCATTGCCCATCACTAAGTAAGTCGATTAATCCTTTTGTTATAGCTAGAAAATAATATGGCGAACGGCCACAAGTAGGTATTTCAATGAGACTAAGAATGACAGATGGCTATTATAGTAACTGTCAGAAATACTGTTGTCCTTTTTCCCTTACGCAAAATTATGAAAGTTAAAAAGAGACGGCTATATTTTTATAACTTTGGCGTCGATAAACCTCATACTTCTATAACTATTTTTTCTATAGTCAAACATGCGATGTCCATGTTATATGTCAATGCTAATAAGTCAACCGGTCAGCTGTCAATACACTCTAGTGATGCGACACGCAACTCAATTTATCGAACTCGATATTATCCCGGATTCGGTAAAATGGAAAAATATCTCGAGCGATCGTCATCTACTAGTAGTCTTAATTCAAAAAGACCTGCAGAAGACTCAACGGATGATTGGCGAGTGCCCAAGCGTTATGCTTCGCAGAAGAGCCCTCAACCAAGTAATAGCAGCGAGCGAACAAACAAAAATAAATTCCAAGGATTACCCATTGATGATAATGCGTCGGAGGTCAACAGCCATCTACGTGTTGCAACTACAACAATAAAAAAGGTCAGGCACATTCCACCTATTATACTTGAGATACAAAAAGAATGGACTCATGTCACAATTAAAGAAATGGTAGGTCGTCACACCAATCGCTTTCATCTGCAATATAGAAATGGCAACAAAGTTGCTGTACATTGCTATACAGCCGATGCCCACCAAGCAGTCAAGGATGGTTTACGTAAAGCTGAAGCACAGTTTGTTACTTACTCACGCAAAGATGAAAAATCCCCAAAAGCTGTGATAAAAGGATTGCCATGTACCATTGAAGAGGATCTTCTTAGTGAATTAGAAAAGCTTGGATTTAAAGCACTTTCTGTAATCAAGCTTAAATCAAAGAACGGTAGCTTTCAATCAAACCCCCCTTACATGGTTCAACTTGAATCAGGGACTGACATCAACAAGTTCAGACAGATTAAATACATGTTCAGCTGTGTCATTACAATAGAAAAATTCAAACCGAATCGTTCGCAAGGGACGCAATGCTTTCGGTGCCAAGGCTTTGGACACTCTTCTAAGAACTGCAACATGCCAGCGCGCTGCCTAAAGTGCACAGAGGCACACTCTACGTCTGACTGCCCAAACAAAAACAGGAGCATGCCTGTTAGTTGCTGTAACTGTGAGGGTGATCATCCTGCGAACTATCGGAACTGCAGTGCCCGAGTAGCTTACCTCGAACGCCTACAGAAGAAAAATCTCACCCAAAGGAGACCACCACCGATACCTCATATACCGCAGGCTCAAAATACTGTACTGACGTCTAAACAGTCTTGGGCATCGGTGGTAGAATCATCTGCCCGCAAAAACGACCATATTGCCTCAACTGCTCCTCTGATCTCAGACAGGCCAGCTTCAACTTCAACAGACGATCATGTTATCAACGAAATGCTAAATATATTGTCAACTATTCGAAATCTTAAATCTCAGTTCATATTATGTAAATCTCAACTAGAGAAAGTAACACTTATACTGTCCCACCTTGGTCATTATGTCTAACTCAAGGGGATTACGCTTGCTTTCTTGGAACGCTGATGGCGTTAGAGGTAAGATTCATGAGCTTCTGGATCTTGTTTACCGCTCCGTATCTGTCGACATTATCGCCATTTGTGAAACAAGATTAACTCACAATATTTCTCTTCCTACCACAGGTTTTGCTTGCTATCGTCAGGATAAACATGTTAGTGGTAAAGGCCAAGGTGTTGCATTGATGGTAAAAAACAATATTGAACATACAATTATTGACATCCCAGTAACAAAAAATATCGAAGCTATTGGCATATCCATTAAATTATCTGGTATTGAACATGCTATCATAAGTGTCTATCAATCACCAAACTTACCGTTAATCCATAGTGATCTTGACATACTTCTTAGCTTGTCACAGCATGTCATAATAACTGGCGATTTCAACGCAAACCATGATTACTGGCACAGTAGTTACACGAATACGCGTGGTAGAACTTTGTTTCGGCATATGTTAAATAATGAATACGATATCTATGCTCCAAATATACCAACTCAAATTAGTTATTGCCCATCTCATAATTCTACCAACCCAGACCTTGTTATTTGTCTAAACATAAATAATATCAGCGAAGTACAGGCTATAGAAGCCTTGTCTTCAAACCATTACCCAATGTTTTTCACGGTTAGAGGTATAGTTAATGTAAACTGCAAGAAACAACGTTTTTGCTACAAAAACGCCGATTGGAAACTTTACCGTTCTGTGCTTGATACAAATATAACTCTTACGGCTCTCAAATTTACATCTCCCAGAGAAATCGATGATGCCGTTGACCATCTCCACAATTCTATACTCATGGCAAGAAATCGTTCAGTTCCCACCAGCACAGTCACTGGAAACATCTTTAAATTACCCCCCCACATATGTAAAATCATTAAATACAAAAATTACCTACGTAGATTAGACCAAACTTTACCCGTCAGTGAATATAAAAGATACGTTCGTTTCACAATTAATAACTTAAAATCTCTTATTACTCTGTATTCGCGGTTACATCAAGATAATATATGGGATGAAAAACTATCGAAAGTTGATAACCCTGGTAATGACATTTGGCGCCTAACTCAAACACTAAAACCAAAATCTCAAAAAATACCTAATCTTTTAGGAGATAACGGTAATCTAATTACAAATGAAGATGAGAAATGCGAAACCTTAGCATTCTCCTTTGTCAATAATATGTCACTTACATCGAACTGGATAACTCACGAATTAGAACCTGAAATCTCAAACTCATCACGATTGATTGACCAACATAGGATATCTACCACATCAAAACCTGTGAGACCAAGTGAAATAGTTAAAGCACTCAAGGCCTTAAAAGTACGTAAGTCACCTGGTGCTGACGGTATAACTAATGCTTTAGTTAAAAACTTTTCACGGAAATCAATTGTCTATCTTACGCTAATTTTTAACGGCTGTTTGTTCTTGGGTTATTTTCCAAAGTCTTGGAAAATAGCTAAAGTTATTGCGCTTAAGAAACCAGGTAAACCAAATTCCTTGCCCTCCAGTTATCGGCCTATTAGCTTGCTACCAGCACTTGGTAAACTATTCGAAAAAATTATCTACACTCGGTTATTGGCTGAAACTAACAACTTAATCTCCGACGAACAATTTGGCTTCCGATCGTGCCATTCTACTGTCCAACAGTTGGCTAGAGTATCCGAACACATAACTCATCATCTCAATATCAGACAGTCAACCGGAATGTACCTACTTGATATCGAAAAAGCCTTCGATACTGTCTGGCATGAAGGTCTTATTCATAAACTTGTAACATTAGGATTATCACTAAACATAGCCAAATTAATAAAGTCATACCTATCATCTCGTATGTTCAGTGTCATGTTAGGCGGGAACAAATCATCGTATCATCTTGCACCAGCTGGTGTTCCTCAGGGATCCATACTAGGACCGTACCTATTTATTTTGTACCTACATGACATTCCTAAACAGCCGCGAACAAGCCTCGCTTGTTTCGCAGACGACACAGCATCATTTACCTCATCTGAAGATAATGACCTCATTATTGACCGACTTCAACTGTCTATTCATCTTTTGCACTCATATTTCATAAAATGGAAGTTAAAATTGAACGAATCGAAAACTGAAGCTATATTTTTCACACGTCACCGGAACCCACCTAAACGAACCCTCAATATCGCTGGTCATAAAATACCTTGGAGTAAGACAGTTCGGTATCTTGGAGTTACTATGGATTCCAAGCTAAATTGGTCCAAACATGTTGCGTCTCTGAGGATCAAAGGAGCGCAAACGATAGGCGCGCTAAGTCCCATATTTAATCGTAAGAGCAATCTTAGCTCCTATACGAAACTTAGAATATACACTGTCCTCATCAGACCATGCATAACATATGCTTGCCCAGTCTGGAGTAGCACATGCCTAACTAATTACCAACTTCTTCAAATAATTCAAAATAAAGCCATAAAAATATCTTTTAATACCAAATTCAAAACTAACTTACTTAATTTACAAGAAAAAAATAAATTCCCTACACTACTACAATTTATTTTAAAAATATCTAAAAAATTTTACACTAAAAACTTAAGTAACAAAAATCCACTTATATCAAAAATATGTAACACAAATATTTCAGATCTTCCATATGTCGATAGATACGGAAGTTATCGCTTACCCCATCACTACGTATTGTTCCCACCAGACGACCAACGTCACCGCTCCGAGTAAGCAAGCGCATGACCATTGACCATTTTACTTGATCCGCACTTACCGCAGCGAGTTCCCCCTGTAAGCCCGCAACATGCGCGGACGCGCGGGGAGGAGTAGCTCTCGCCGCTTAGCGTAACTGGTCGCTTCTATTCATTTTTTTTTAAATTTGTATCGTTTTGACAAATACCCTCGCTATACTCGTATTGTAATAAACGTTGATTCTAGTTAAAATCGCGTAATAATAGTTTTAAAATAAGTATTGTTGTGCTAATGTTATGTTTTAATAAGATCTATTTTGTAATTATTTGTGTAAAACTTTCAAAGGTGTTCTTAGCCTGATAAAGTGTCCTCAAAAGTGTTTGTGTGTAGTTTGTAAGTACTGCATTGTAATACTTTATAGTAATAAAGATATTTCAAAATCAAAAATCATGAGAGCGGGAACTACGCGTTTAAAACTGCAGGGCGCTGTAAGTTTATTATAATTTTACAGTAATAACTGGGGATATAAAATTAAATATTATAATTAAGACAAATATACCTTTAAATTATTAGTTCGCGTGTAAATAAAGCATTTAAACTTAATACGTTTACATAAATTTTGCAGTACATTTAAGTTGAATTAGATACGAAGTACACTTAAATATTACATGCAATGCAATGCAATATTATTCATCACTTGCGAAAATGTATTTATCAAATTGCATTTCTGTTTTAAAAGGTCAAGAACTAACTCATTGAGAATAATTACTCAATATTTTATAAACATCATATGCACATAAAATTTTGTTTAACTTGTTCAATCGTAATATACATACTTGTTCTTATATTACACTGTATTTAAAGTAATATTAGTTTTACTAAAATTGATTTGATATGTAAATACTCTTATCAGTATATAATATAGTGTACAATGCCGTCTTTATGTATATTTTATGATAATCTAACTAATAATATATACTAATAATGGAGCGTAGAGCCTGCACACTTTTTTGATAAGTTCAAAGGTATTTAGTTAAAGGAATAAAGTTTTTTGTTATTGATTTAGGTAGAGTTAACACTACCTAAATAAATAACAAAAAACTCTATCTTAACTGCTTTATTAATAAGAGAAAAGATTGTATCTCTAGATTAAAACTCAGAGCAAAACTCTACCGTAAGTCTACCTATAATATATACTCTACATAAAATAAATAGATACCTCAACCGTACTACATTAGATAAGTGACTATAACAACAAATTCGATACTTAATAACTACTTAAAAAATATCACCAGTAACTTCCGTATATCCTACAAAATGACTCAAGTCAACTAACCATGACATACGCTATTCAGACGCCAACTAACATTTGGTGTGAACACAATTTACTGTACAAAAATCGCAAGTTTTTGCTTCCCAACGAATTTGAACGCATTAAATTTTTAATGAACAAAAAATTTTGAGCTCTGAACGCAAGACATTAAGATTTTATTATTATTTTTATATGACTGCAAAAAGTTTGCAAAGTCTGGTTTTAAAAATAAATGTCTATTAATATTATTTAACAGTTACCAAAAGTCATTTTATTTCATTGTCATATGATTTTAAATATCTACATCCGTATAAACAAAGTACACGAATAGTATCCTGCAAGATTATATTGTAGGGCAAAAGTTCTCTCTACTTTGAAGATTTTACTAAAATAGTATTTTTTTTACTAATGGTAGCTATTATTCTAGATTTTTAAACCAGGTACATTACGTGTCTAATTAGGGTCGATTTTTAGTTTAACCAGACTTGGAAAATGCTACATGATGCGGCTGCCATCAAACTACAAGCTTCAACAACGCAGATGGTGATACAAATATTTTTACCAGGTACAGAAATGAAACCAATTATATAAAAAGGCGTATCAAACCAACAAACCACATAATAAATTTATTTATTTATGTAACAGTAACCCAAAACCAGAAACCCATACCAAGATCTCAATCACGCACGAGACACTATCAAACATCATCGTACCAAGCGAGCGACCTTGATGACCAGTATGCATTACATTGCTCGTTATTTTACCATGATATCGTTCCAGTTACCCACAAAACCGTGATTGTTATGTAAATATCGGCTGATATAATACGTACGTGAGACAACCAACTTGCACTTTCTAAATGTACTTTCACAGCTATTGTGTGCGTTGACGCAACTGATTGTACATCAATGATCGGTGACGTCATTTTGTTTTTGGTGGTAGTACGAAGAAAATGTTGGTGTCCAGCTAAAAAATAATACACGCGTTTTTGTAGGAAATTCAATGACGTATCCTATTCGACTGGATTTGATTATCAGACTGACTGACTGCTGACTGACCAACATAACACAAACGCAAAATTTTGTATTGATGTTTGTTACTCTGCACACTAAAACTACGCAACTACGGAACTGATTTATATTTTTGGTACCTACACTTAGTTCCTATTTCCTGGGAATCGGATTTAAGCTAGTAAAACCACGTTGCGTTTCTAGTTTTCCTTGATGCCGGGATAAAATGAAACATATTTGCTATGTTCTAAATAAGTTTGCGATTAATAACAGTTTTAATTAAATACAAATTAAGCGTGGTTTATAAGTCCGTTTTCCCTTACTGTATCTACAGTGAGAAAGAAAAGCCTTTACCATCAATCTTCCTGAATAGTCGAAGATAGAACCATTTTCCAACCTCAATGGTCATTCAAGATGCATTTACGTCTTAAAAGCAAGTAGTATCGAGAACATTCTTTCTATGAACATTGTGTAAGCAAACACAATATTGTTCTCGTTGGTCGATGACGTATGATTTGATTTTCTTCACAACAGTTTCCAGTTTGTTTACTTTTACGAGCATTTTGTGAAACTGTTTTTGCTATTAGCTGAATTGGAAATATGTACATGAGAACTTTTAGTATCCTTTTCTTCTTCCAACCATGCAAAGGTAAATATGGTACTTTAATGCAGTATTTTTTTACTTAAATCCGGAAAATTAAAAAAAATATAGGACTACTTGGACTGAGACGCGTGGAGGCAAAACCGCTGCGTAATTTCGTGGATTGGGTGGCCTCGCCCTTCTGGCAAGGAGAGCCTCGTACAACCATCCGGAGTCTCTTTGCTTCTAAGACTATTTGTAGTATTTTTTCATCGTGAAAAAAAAAAGAATGTTGCTAAGGACGAAAATTAAGACTTTCAACACTTTCTATGGTTTAATAAAGGCACCAAATGACAAATTCGCTCTATCCCCCTGAAGCAGTGGGTGTGTCATCTCATGGGACCGCCCTTGAGCTAACCCATACCATTTTCTCATATCATGTCACTCAGTTGAATAATCATATTACGTCAAGAATCATAATATATATTTTATTGTATTCCTTGAAAACCTTATTGAATAACGAATTACGTATCAATAGTTTTAACTGTTTTTGTAAACAACGTCGATAAATTTCCCTTCAACGTTAAAATATGTTATCAATGTTAGTATATACAGGTTTTATATTATTGTACTAAAACTGAATTCCCACGGTTAGTTTATAAACTAAGGAAATGGTGTGGAAGTGTTGACCGAAAATATTATTAATATTATGTGGTGCTATTTTTAGGATTGTTTAAGCAGAAATATAAAAACGGAATGTATCATTGCTATAAAAAAAATATAGTATATATTACTTTCTTTAATATAATTTATTCTTTTATACATCTCTACATTTTTAAGAATTCCATATTTGGATATTTTTTAAATGTGTATTGAAGAATTAAAATATAGGTACATTACACACAAACAAAAAATATATACTTATTATAAATTGTAATATTTGCAATACTACACACAAGTTTAGTTTACTTATGCGATTATGTAATTCAAACAAACTCTGTTTATATCCTAAAATGTTATTAATATGAATCATCAAATAAAATAATAAGCAATTCAATGTACTTATAATATAATAATTAATAACTAAATGACTTCAGGTATTTAATTGAAACAGGTGTTTCTTTAAAACATACTCGTACATATGTTTGAAAGATCATTGAGTCATGAACACATAATATTTGTACATACAAAACCATATACAATACATACATCATACATAGCCGTCAATGTGTACTTATATGTACTTTACATACTAAATCTATACCAATATTATAAAGGCTTCGAAACTACTGAACCGATTTCAAAAAATATTTCACTAATGGAATGCTATATTATCAGCAAGTGACATAGGTTATATTTTATCCCTGTATTCCCACGGGAATAGGAACTACGCGAATGAAACTGCGGGGCTCTGCTGGTTGTATATAATTTTATTGATAATTGTACAATATGTATTACTAAAATATTAGAAACATAATTTAAAATGATAGGAAAAAGAGCAAGAAGTATTTGGAACACCTAATATTTTCACCCAATAATAGGCTAAGAGCCGGTGGAACATCGACCTTTACCCATCTGATAACCAAATGAGACTTATTTTTTATCAAATTTATCTTATTTACAAATATCTCTATGAAAACTTATAAGATTGTCTATTTTAGGCAATTTTGAAAGATATGCTCCGGAAAGAGATAAGATAAGATGGCGAGGATTCAAAAGTTTTTTTTTTTTACATTATTCATATAAATTAAACCATTTTATACTTCATTATAATACAAAACAACTAAATATATATAAAAATAATGTAAAAACACAGAAATCCTTCATTGTTGAAGAAAATAAATTACATTATTCACGCTAAGGTGACACCTATTATATTCTTGTTTGACTCTATTATTATTTTTAAAGTTATACAAAACCCCTTTTATTAAAATTTGCGTAGATAATTTATGTCAAAATATCATTCATTCATTAAAATTATTCTCGAAAAATTGTTACATAAAACTGGTGACAAACAATCCAAACTTACGCGAGAACCTTTGAAATCTAGGGACACGGCAGTGCCCCCCGCCAAGTCGAGCGCGAAGCAAACACTGCCGTACCATCCTTTACAGGAACCAATTCGCCGCATTTTCAGGCCTCGTTTTCACTGAATAAAACTACCATAGATAAAGACAGAAGTTCCAACTTAGTTGACAGCGTGACAAGTCCGCTCTGCGACTACAAGTTGCAGTTTGGCCACCGACCAAGTTGGAATGTTCATGTGTATCAAACATTAAGGTATATTTTTCCGTTGTGTAGTTTGAAATCTGCTTTTTAAAACATTAATTAGCGTCATATAGTTTTACCCGCGTGGAACCTTATCCCGCGGGAATTTTGGTATAAAAAGTATCCTATGTGTTATTCCTGGGTATGAGGAACATCTGTACCAAATTTCATTAAATTCAGTAGTTTTTGCGTGAAAGAGGAACAAACATCCACACTCACAAACATTTTAAAAATTTTAGTACCTACATTTTAGAAAGAAATCTATGAAATAGTACAGAAATCAGAGTCACAAAAGTACAAATCAAAACAGACATATTTACAATAGAGTGTATTGTAAACAATTAGTCTTGTACCAAATCCATTTCTTCACTTGTTTACAAGTAAATTAACGTGTGACGTCAATGCAAAATAAATTAATGTATACAGAGAATGAGACAAAAAAGAACCGCAAAAGTGGTCTTGTAAGTAGGTACTGTGTTTATGTATGCATGTAGTATATGTTACAGTAAAATCTCGAACTTAGTCAATGCTATGATCTTCTAGTTATTTTTAACTTTTAGCAAACTTTAGCAAAGCCGCAACTCAGTATATTATTGGAACTAAAAGTTCAAATTTCACTAACTATCCGTACTTCTTATAAACTCTGAGAGAATATTTTCTAATATTTAAAAAAAATCCTTTTTAAAAGCAACCATTTTTTATTATAGCTTTTATTGCATTGTCATGGGACTTCCATAAGTATGCCTTTCGTCTCAATCGGATAACCAGAAGCGGTCGAAAAATGGCTTGCTAGTTTCGATGACAGACTACGGGACAGGAGAAACTAAATAAAATCTTGTACTAAAGAAAACTGATTTCACTCTACATTTTCATACTAATATCAAAGAACTCCGTTAGTAATTACAAGGATTTACCGATTACACCATTAACAGTAACATACACAGAAATAAAGATTTAATAAGATTCTGCATTCTTTTGATTGATACAAAAGGAAGTTTCCGACACTCGGTTACTTGGTTACTTGGCCTTCTAAGGATATGTAATAAACACATAATGGGATCTCCGAACACAGTAAGGTATTCCCAGTTTATAATTAGATTCAAAGCAAAGTATTTATAATGTATGGAAACCTATTTATACTTCTACAAAAATAAAAATAGATAAATGAACGCTGACGCCGCGGCAGGTTTACTTGCAAGAGCTGCTGTCAAGGTTAAAGTCCCAAGTTAAATTTTGCTGCGTGTTTGCTGTTTGTCAAACATAGCCCGGATTTGAAAACACTAACATAGATCATGCATCACCATACATGCTCTAGGATAGGCGTAATCCCCATTACGCATATCCTTTGTGACTGTACTACAGGCTGATAAAAATGAATGAAAACTTCGTTAATGTTTTTGAATTAACTGGCATCATATTACATGTAGGTCAACAAAAGTAAAACTGCTTAAATAATTTCACTTTCCGTCGACTTACTATGATAAAGTTTAACTTATTTACTTTAGACAGTTTACAGATTACGTTAAAAAGTTAAAAAGTAAACAAACTAGTTTGGAAACATCCAACCATAATGGGTAGGCCAGTTGATATTTCAACCAAAACTCGCCACTTGCGAAATTTAACAAAACAGATTTATTTTGAAATATTTCGTGATTTATTTTAGTTTTATGTTAATTCATTAAAAGAATCTCTACCTTTTTTATAAACTTTCAATTTTGGCGATATTTGAACGTGAATTAAATTTACATATTTGCAATGTGACACCAAGAAAGTGCCGATGTTCTAGAAGTGTCTTTTACCCAATTTGATATTCATTCTATGGGAAAATTGCAGCTTGTGATTTGTTTTCGAGTCTACATAATATACCACACATATTATATAAGGTAACACGTAACAGATCGCATCACTCCTTAAGAAAATGTGCCGTGTGTGACCGACTTGTGGGCTATGTAGCATCAGTGTCACAGATTTAAAAGAGATAGTTCTGTCGTCCGTGGTCACAGATTACAGCTTGAATTTTTCAAGTGGATGAAGTAGGTGTGGTCTATTCCTCATAACTCCATATTTAGCCTATCCTATGATATAGACCACATAACCAGATTCTGGAAAGTAATGACATAAACGAACGTCAAAATTCTTATTATGATTTCGATACAGTAAGGTGGAAGACGTCACCGCGTTTGGCCAATGCGTGTTTGTTGTCTCAAACTCGAGCCAAGAATAAAAGACAAATAAATAGCATGCTAAACATAATGGACTAAAGCGTATCACACGAATTGTAGTACATTTTGATACCAAAGATCTATGAAGAAAGCATCAGCCTTTCACTGCATTTCAAATTAATCTTGTCTAGATACATTTCAATGACTCAACGTGAAATATAAAACAATAGTCATTACATCGTGATTGCTGTTCATATAATTGTTTATATTTTCAAGTAAAAACATTATTAATTATAATACGTGGTTATAATAAGCATACACCTCTATTCATCAAACGGTTTGAATTATAATACAGAACAGTTTCCTGTATGTTATTTCATTTTTGTTTCTTATGAGCTGTGTTCTGTAGTTTCAGTCGAATAAATGTCCATCACTGCTTTGCTCATATTCGTTCTAGCGTGATGTTAAATAACTCTATTGTCACAGTATTAAGACTAAATATGACTATGCTAATAATAGTCTTCCTTAGGAAATGTTCTATTTAAAACTAAAAGAATTTTTCTTTTTTACAATCAATATTGTATATTTAACTTGAATCTTATGTTTTAATAAGGTTCGAATCACACTGAGCTTCTGTTACACATTATATTGCGCCTTCTTCGCTAAAGAATAACACAGTACAATATTACACAAAATAAAATTTAAATGTTTTAAGAACGAACTGTTTTACTTCAATGTAGAGTTGATACAAGTTACTTAACTTTTCAACAAAATAATGGTGAGTAACATTAATGTACTGCAAGTGAATATTGCTCTTTTGTTCTTTGTAAAGGTGCTTGCACCTGCTAAAGTGCGAATACATAATGTTTAACGCCTTGTGACTAGTATTCAGTATGGTATGGCCTTTACAATACAATGATTTGATAATTATTTACTTGATTTATCTGCTTTTGTTGCAACGAACACATCTGATGTTCTCATTCCTATAAAAAAACATTTTCTATTCAATTTATTACTTGTTATATAATCTTCCAATCTTTTGTTCATATCGTATGAATGTAAACAGTCGCATGTAATAATAATATAGGTAATTATCAATTTATGGATATGACGTGCTTATTCATTATTGTTTGAGCTCAAAGCTGGATAATTAATATAAAAAGTTGTCTGAGAAAGTATTTTGCAAACTCTAAAGAAAAACAGCGATGTCCTCGGGCATTCACACATTTGATTTAAATGTTAATCCAACATTCATGTTGCTTTTTAATAGGTTTAATATGTTAACTGACGACCACATTTAAAATAATATCAGAGAATTTATAGCTCACCTTAAAGTAATAATTTAAGTGTAAGTACATAAAAAGTATATATAAACAAACAACAAATCAATTGACACCTGCATTCTAATGGCCATCAAATTGTCATGTCCATTCACTGAGGACATTAAAGTCAATGTCCTGTACCAAAACAATTAGACAAATAATAAACTTATTACGAATTCAATCGAATCACGCTTGAGTCTCCCATGACCCACTTATGGCAGTCTATTTTGGCCTTTATGGTTCAACAACCGATATATACAGACTGACCTTCCGCCCTCTTTTAAGGAAATTAAGTTATAAACATAGAAATGAGTCGATAAGTAATATTTTCACGTTCTTGAGTTTTCAATCTTGTATTATTCATTCTTATATTTAGTCTTAAGTATTATATTGCATCTGAAACTTGATTTGAATCCCTTTTATAACAATTAATAAACTTTGACGTACGTGCCTTCCTATTAAGTATTTAATTACATAGTAAGTTAGTAAACAGATGAATTGACCTTAGAGATAAGAATAGATACAAAACACAGAGTAATATAATTATTCCTGTTATTAGTTATTCTTTGTAATAAATTACTTTCTTGCTGATACTAAAAAAGTAATTAACATATGTTCTAGAACGTTTTTAATGCTAATGATAAGCAATTTTGTATGTCACATTATGTATTCTATGATGGTGTATTAATTTTAGAATTTTAAGATTGAGGAAAATATAAACGTTTTGATTTGATTTCGGTGAGGTATGGTTTCGACCTAGATTGAACTGAATTCAAACAGAAAAGTGGAGGTGAATGAACTTTATGAACATTATTATTTCTTTCAATAGACTACATACAGAGCGTTCTGAAAAATGAACTGTCAAAGTTGACACTGACAATTACGACTATTTGTCAATACATT
This sequence comes from Timandra comae, assembly GCA_958496195.1. NCBI lineage: Eukaryota > Metazoa > Arthropoda > Insecta > Lepidoptera > Geometridae > Timandra > Timandra comae. The sequence continues at coordinate 3,769,977 of OY292360.1, forward strand.
TAACTTTTTTCAACGGCAATAACGGGTCTGTTAAAATATTTGCATAGCAATTGTTAAGTGACAAATATGGAAACGTGACAACGATTTAAATCCGGTGAAAAGTATTCAAGAATTTAGAATGGGATCAGATGAGTAACATTGGGTGACCTCAAATATTTGACCTGATATGTTATGAAAAGAACTAGGGACAATACAAGTGTGACATTGAGAAAGAAAGGCCTAACCTTCTAATAAGACAAGTCTAAGTGAGTATAACGGGAGAAAACTGCTTTGGAGAGGCACATTAAACCATTCGATTTCGATTGTCGCAAGTTCTAATAATTTGGAACTCCTGTGCAATATTTTGGTAGACTTTGAAAACTCTACTACTTATTTCGGGTACTAAACTAATGAGTACCAGCTCAGAATGTTTAATTTATCAATTAATATTATGTAGTTGTAGATACTAATGATCATTTGATGATATCGAATTAGTTAATCATGCTTGTTCCCCTAATATCCGACTTCAATTTGATTGTAGATAACAAACTTTTATTAATCAGACATTATATAAAAATTGTTTAACAAATATATCACTTACACGAAGTATCTAATTATAAAGATCTATTGCAGTAATCTGTATAAACACACGATATCAAAACTGTTCAGTAAATCCATTGAATTTTTTCATCGCATAACTCTAGTCTATCTAGTTAATTAAGTCTGAGCAATTTTAATCAACGGTACGTTCGGTTGAAGTTTCTCCGCCTACGATTCAATTAGCGTAAATCGCATTAAACTCATACACAGGGTCAGATCTTGAACTCTAATTTTATTGATAAGACGTACTTTGGTAAGTACTCACGTTGATGTCTTATTATTTTTGCGCAGTTATTTGGAAATTACAAAATATGTACTTACTACAAAAATGGCAATGAGCAAACGCAAGCAAGCAAACGTGGGTACGCTGTGTCGTTTTTACCGTTTGAAAAGTCACTAATAAACGTTGGCATTATCTATGATATTGAAAACATACGTACTTACATTATTATTTACTTTACAGTAGGTAAGTAAAGCTATTTTTCATCCCCTCCACCTCGGTAAAAGTGTTTCTAATCTTTGATATCTGAGTACAAAAGCGGTTTTTATTCTCAAGACGGTAAAGTATGTACTATCATATCTTTTGAGTCTCTCGCTGTGCTCGTGATTCAATTTTAGAATCCTTCTAGCAGCTTCTTAGCTTGCTTGATCATCAAACTTGAGCACGTGGTTAAAAATCAATTTTACACTCTTGTATAACAAATTAATATCCACTACTTTATAAGCAAATCAGCGGCAGTATAAATCAGGATGACATATGCAGGGTCAGACAAGTATATACATCTACTTACTCACATATAGAGATAGGAGTTACATAATCGAAACGTATGCAAGCATTACCCATTGCTATATACCCATGTCTAACAACTTAGATCACAGATTAGATAACAGTTACAAGTTTCAGTTACAACACAACCGGTCTATGGATCCTTCCGAAGCACTCGCAATAATATTTTTACTACTTCCTCATTCTAAGTGGAAAGATGGTGTTATTTTTATGTGTCTTTTATTGTAGTACAATGTGTGTTATGTTATTACATTACTGCTATTCGAATGTGACTCGGAATTGAGATCACCAACACGTATTGGGCAAAACAGTCACTATAACATTGTCTCATCTTACATTAGGCCCAAACTTCAAAACGTCTTAGTTATCATCATCATCAGCTCGTATATTTTAAGTCTCTATATAGGTATCGAGCCTACCCTGAATTAGGAGGATCAGGCCTTAGTCAACCATTCTGGCCAAATGCGGGTGGTCAACTTCACGCACAACCTTAGAATTTTTTCGCAGATGCGTGCAGGTTGCCTCACGATATTTTCCTTCACCGTAAGAATAAGACGTAGTAGATCGATGTGATAAAATTTCGTGTAGCAAGACGTCACCCGAAAGCCCTTTAATGTAACATCATCGCAAGAATACGTGACGTGAATCAATTCACAGGTTCATGCCAATCATTGTACGCACCTTTGGGAACAAAGGGTCACTTCTGCAACTTTTTTTAAAAATGACTTAAATATGCAGAAATAACCGCGATAATCGACTTTATATTCTCACCAAAAACGGTTACAATCGCATGACAAACCTCGTTTTGAGGGCGCGGGGGTCATTTCTACATTGCCCGTAATTGGCCAGTTTATTTGAAATGTAACGTCTCATCGAGTCAGTAGTGTCTTGACGGTTGATGAGTGACCTTTTGTATTTTAGACGGAGCGGCACTACGGTAAGTTATGACAAATTTAATAGTATATTTAGTGCATCAATAACGTTATTTCTAAACAAAAAACACGTTATGTTACCAAATCTTTGTATTTGTTTGCTGCAAACATAACGTCACTTCTGTTATAAGTGACATTTAATCACAACATTTTACTTGCCATTTGAACCAAAACGTGGCTACTGTTTACAAGCGACATTTTATTACAGTCCATGATACTTACATTATTATTTAAGATTAGTAACTTATTTAGTGGATTGAGTTATACATATTGAGTAATACATTGTTTTGTTCTTTTTTTATTTCAGATTCATGTTTAACTTATATTATTATGCAGTAAATAAACTGCAAATAAATTCTATTCAACACAAATTTCTTATTCGCGGGCATTCACAGAGTGCAGCTGATAACGCCCATTCTGTAATAGAGAAAGCTGTAAAACGAGCCAAAAAATCTGGCCCAATTTCTGTTCCAGCACAAAATTGTCAATTGATAAGGTCGGCTAAAAAAACTGGTAATCCTTTCTGTTTAAAAGAAATGAATTTCACTGACTTTTATTAACCGACTTCCAAAAAAACAGGAGGAGGTTCTCTATTCGACGTGTATATTTTTTTTATTTTTTTTTTGTGTGTTTGTTACGCGATTTCTTTGTAATCATGAATGGAGCATTTTAAAATTCTTCTTTCATTAGAAAGCGGATATTCGCGAAGTGGTCCCATGTCAAGGAAATCAGGATCTGATGATGGGATCCAGGATAAATCGAGGAAAAACCCGCAACAATGTAGGCTGGGGTGTCGATTGACATTATTAAAAGTAAAACTACCTGTGACTCGTGGTTTTGCTCGCGATATTCTTGATACCATAAGAATTTCTGAATGAAAATTTTTTGGCTGAATTCTTTCGTATTTAAATCAAATGCTGTTCACTTTTCATGGGTTTTAGATATAAAAATGACCTGTTTTTTAATTCGTTAACACACACTGAAATAAACCCGAACCTACAACATTTTTTAAAATTGTTTTTTTATACTATTATAGGTACCTATTACACATATATCTTCAGAGCGTTTTCATAAAACTTTTCGTAAAAAAATATATTTAGATATTACAAACAAACACTGCACCAGATTAGATTGTATATATTATTTTAATTAATAAATAGACAGTATAAACGTCGTCCTCTATTTTCGTTTTTATTTTAACGTTGGTTAATTTTCTAAAAAGTTCTTATGCCTTTGTGGTTATAAAGAAGTTTTGTAATAAAATGATGGTTTAATTGGGATAATGAAGTTAAAAAGAAGTAATAAAATGCAGGGTTGTGTTAGATTATAATGAATCATGTGTAACATAAGCTTATGGGACAGGATTCAGGCGGTACCCGTTGAGGCTGAACTGCTCGACATTTATAGAGCAGCGAAAAAATCCCTGCAAGAGGCTATTGCCCTCGCAACTCTCGCGGCAATCGTGGGAAACGACCTCTCCTTGCCAAATGTAGCCTCTGCTATGGTGAGCGAGGAGAGGTCTTGGATTGGAGTGTCCAACTTTTGTGAGGTCGTACTCTCGCAAAAAAAAGCTGCGGAGAGAGAGCGCGAAGCCCTCCCCACTAATACTATTCGCAGCAGAAGGTTGGGCAGACGGAAGCGGGACTACCACTTTGTCCTGCAACCGCCATACGCCCGACCTGCGGCAGTGATCCCCGGGGGGAGATCCACTGCCGCCATATAGGCCTCGAGGTGGCGCGCGGTACTTTCGGAAGGGGGTAACTCAACATCTGTCGCCTAGAGCTACATTCTAGCTAGGCGGAGAAACCCTTAACAGGGTAGAGGTGCTGTCCGGGATCGTAGTAGCGTGCAGCCGCGTTTCTTCCGGTTTCGGCCATAAGCGCAGAGGTGGCACACCAAGGGGTTTTAGTCGGTAAGCGCGTCGCCGCTCTATCTTTGCGGCGCGGAGTCCGACATACCTCGTCGTTCCCCTGGATAGAGGAAAGACGTAAAGTCTTCCTCCCAGAAAAAAAGGATTCAAGTGATTCACGAGTCAAAAGCTTTTCTGGAGGAAAATTTAAGCGTCTTTTGTAGAAGGAGACTTGCTTCCCACTAAAAAATTGAAAATAAAGTTAATTTAAAAAAATAAGAAACCGACTTCATCACTAAAAAGTAAGAAAATAATTTAAAATAAACGATATTATTAATACATATTTACAATTTATAATTAGTTACTTTTGAAGTCGGTGACAGCCAAATCCTTCATTAATTTTATAGGCGCGTCTCGTGCTATCTTATAAGGAAAAAAAACTATCCTGGGCTGGCACTGACTTCAAAAGTAACTAATTATAAATTGTAAATATGTATTAATAATATCGTTTATTTTAAATTATTTTCTTACTTTTTAGTGATGAAGTCGGTTTCTTATTTTTTTAAATTAACTTTATAATCTTAAGAGTCTTACCGAAGATATTTGTTTGAATTTAACTAAAGCTGCAAATGGACAAGGAATTAAAGTTACTGAAATAAGTCAGCTGAAATTTATTAAAGACAGCCATTTTTATTACATCAAAACTTCATACGAAGGTGATTGGATTGAAGTAGAGCGTAATCAAACAGCAAGACGAAGCTCAAGAGTACAGCAACCTCAAGAACTTACATTAAAGCAGGCGTATGAAAACAAAATTCCCCTAGCTGCTAAAAAGCAGGCCGATATTCAGAACTTAATTGAAACCAACATTATACCCCAAGTTTATAAAACTACTTACGATACGATATTTTAATTTTTATTTCTTTTTATTTCTTCGGCATTTTTTTATTTTTGTTTTCTTTCAAGTGTTTTCTTATTGCTTAAATATTGCTTTTAGACTGTAGGTAATTTGATCTTACTAGAAAAACTAATTCAGTATTACTTATTGTATTGAACAAGAGCTATTTTTAGATTTTTAGAAAGATATTTTTGAGAATGTGTAGACTAAGTTTAATCCCACCAAAAACATTCTGTAAAAAACTAGCCAAGTCTCGATGGAGCTGCTTGTTTATCTCTAAAAAGTAATGAAATCTAGACAGACTCGTGCCAAGTCTAAGGTTCCTTACTGAGATTTCTTTATTATTATAGTTAATGTTGTGTGACTTGGCCGTTGAACATTGTTTAAAACGTTAGTAGTGGGTACACGTCAATTTTGTTTACACGTAATGTTATAACATTATTAAATTACGCAGCTTTATCAAGCCCACAATTGACTGGATATTGAACTAACATTTTTCAAGAGGCAATTTTCTATCGTCAATGCGTCAATCGGTTCTGGTTTTTTTAAGATTGGTGCAATAGCGTCATGGAGCACCTAGTTTTGTACCCTTGTGTACATACATGTGTACCCTTCAACGGCCAAGTTACACAACATTAACTATAATAATAAAGAAATCTCAGTAAGGAACCTTAGACTTGGCACGAGTCTGTCTAGATTTCATTACTTTTTAGAGATAAACAAGCAGCTCCATCGAGACTTGGCTAGTTTTTTACAGAATGTTTTTGGTGGGATTTCATTTCTTTTTGTTAAAACTTGTTTACATTAATTTATTTTATTAGATTTTCTTATTTGACACATTTTTTTCTTTTTAGAAGTAGTATTTTATTATTAAGCGCCCCGCGGTTTCACCCGCGTAGTTCTCGTTCGCTTTTCCGTGGGAATTTCGAGATAAAAAGTATCCTATGTGCTTTTCCTGGTTTTAAGCTACCTCCCCACAAATTGTCAGCCAAATCAGTTCAGCTGTTCTAGAATTATAATTCCCGTTCCCATTCCCGTGGGAATTTCGGGATTAAAAGTATTCTATGTTCTTGTCCTGGTTCTAAGCTTTCTCCCCACCAATTTTCAGCTAAATCAATTCAGCCGTTCTTGATTTTTAAATTCCCGTTCCCAATCCCGTGGGAATTTCGGGATAAAAGGTATTCTATGTCCTTTTCCTGGTTCTAAGCTTCCTTCCCACCAATTTTCAGCTAAATCAATTCAGCCGTTCTTGATTTTTAAATTCTCGTTCCCATTCCCGTGGGAATTTCGGGATTAAAGTATTCTATATTCTTGTCCTGGTTCTAAGCTTTCTCCCCACCAATTTTCAGCTAAATCAATTCAGCCGTTCTTGATTTTTAAATTCCCGTTCCCAATCCCGTGGGAATTTCGGGATTAAAGGTATTCTATGTCCTTTTCCTGGTTCTAAGCTACCTCCCCACCAATTTTCAGCCAAATCAGTTCAGCCGTTCTTGAGTAATAAATTCCCGTTCCCATTCCCGTGGGAATTTCGGGATTAAAGTATTCTATGTTCTTGTCCTGGTTCTAAGCATCCTCCTCACCAATTTTCAGCTAAATCAATTCAGCAGTTCTTGATTTTTAAATTCCCGTTCCCATTCCCGTGGGAATTTCGGGATTAAAGTATTCTATATTCTTGTCCTGGTTCTAAGCTTTCTCCCCACCAATTTTCAGCTAAATCAATTCAGCCGTTCTTGATTTTTAAATTCCCGTTCCCAATCCCGTGGGAATTTCGGGATAAAAGGTATTCTATGTCCTTTTCCTGGTTCTAAGCTTCCTTCCCACCAATTTTCAGCTAAATCAATTCAGCCGTTCTTGATTTTTAAATTCCCGTTCCCATTCCCGTGGGAATTTCGGGATTAAAGTATTCTATATTCTTGTCCTGGTTCTAAGCTTTCTCCCCACCAATTTTCAGCTAAATCAATTCAGCCGTTCTTGATTTTTAAATTCCCGTTCCCAATCCCGTGGGAATTTCGGGATAAAAGGTATTCTATGTCCTTTTCCTGGTTCTAAGCTACCTCCCCACCAATTTTCAGCCAAATCAGTTCAGCCGTTCTTGAGTTAGAATTCCCGTTCCCGTTCCCGTATAATTCCCGTTCCCGTTCGATTATCCTAGTTTTTATAGTTTTCCCTTTATGTGGCCATTAAACCCTAACTCTGTACCAAATTTCAGCTCTCTAGGTTTATGGGAAGTACTAGTTCTATTTTGATGATCATGAGTGAGTGAGTGAGTGAGTGAGTGAGTGAGTGAGTGAGTGAGTGTCTGTCATAAATACGAAACTTTGCTTTCGCTTAACTTCGGAACTAAATGACCTACAGACTTGAAATTTTATTTTAAGTATATGATTGTATAGCTTACTGGATGACGAAAATTTCAGCGTTCTGGGCTTATCCAGAGGTTCTCTAATAGGGGCCTGAAAATGCGGCGAAATGGTTCCTGTAAAGGATGGTACGGCAGTGTTTGCTTCGCGCTCGACTTGGCGGGGGGCACTGCCGTGCCCCCAGATATTTTTTAATTTAAGAGTTGTTAATGAATACCTATTCAAACGAGCATTTGATATTGATTTTCTGTATTTTTAATTTTGCTACCAAAGTTGTACCTATGTACTTCCTACTAACATTATAATATTAGTATTACTAAGTCATAGTTCCTAATTCGATAAATACTGCTGTGAAAATGTGATTTAGACTTATTACTGTAGGTATATAATTTAATTTTATGTCATAACGTATAATGGCGTGTACAGATTTACGCAATGTAACACACTACGCATGCGTAGTGTGCTCTCGAACGCACTCGCGTGCACACTACGCATGCGTAGTGTGTTACATTGCATGTTACATTGCGTAAATCTGTACACGCCATAATATGAAGAGGTTTAAGACTAAGATGATTTTGAGACTGATTTCACTACAGACATTCCAAGACAAGATTTTGTCAATTAAGTCTTAAGACTGACAATGATTGATATTAGTTTACGATATTATTGAAATGATTAGGCTATCCCCATTGTTGTTAAGATTTAGTATGCTGTGTTATTTAGATATTGTTTTCATTCTTTAATTAAATATTGAGTACAACTTTAAGTTCAACTCAATATTTTACTGATATCATGCATTATCATGGTATCGACCTAGAGTTTTATAACGATTATATAATTATTTGTACTATTTCGAGGTTTTTGACAGTTATATAATAACTGACTGTTATTTTTTGATTTGTTTTAAGTTTAAAATACAAATATTTTATAATAATACCTCTATTTTTATTAAAAAAAAATCCTCCTTTTATAGTAAAATCAAATAAAATAAATTGATTTCGTTCTTTTCTGTTACATTTATATTGTATTGGTTTCCAATTATATACAGCTTAACTAAAATAAACTAAAAGTAAAGGAAAATTATCATAACGCATATTTTATTACGTTTATTAAGAAGTTTATTATTTTTCTAAAAGGTCACATCTGCAGATAAATAATAAGCAATTTGTAACAGAAAGACACTTTTGGTACCCTTTCTTCAGTTTATGCCTTGTTTTTAAAAACTGTCGTCACGAATGTTTCTTTTTTAGGAGTTATGTTGTTTGTGTTGAATATATAAACGTAAAACACTGACAATCACGGTAATATTTTATAACGTTCCAAAAATATTTAAGAAAATCGAACAAAAAAATCTTTTTTTGTTTCTCCTGTAAAGTTGAGAATCATACAGAAGTGACCCTTTGTTCCCAAAGGTGCGGTATGACCTGACAGATATTTAAGATGCATTGCACAGCATTGTTTTGTTTTTACCTTTGCATAATGGCCAGTACTTATTTTATTCGAAAAAAACAAAAACATTTCTAAATCAGGAAGCTGTATAAGAGTTTGAATTTAGAACCTTCCAACCAATGTCAAATGAATCATTAAAAATCCTCAATTTAAATTTGAAATTGGAACATACTTAGTGGCGAATCTTCATTTAAATAAATATTCGATATTCTGAATTCAAATTTGAACTTGAAACCTGGTCACGAATCATGTCAAAAAGCGTCACCAAGTCAAATATAACAGATAATACGAAACAACTGCTTACGTATTGTCAAGTATTACGTAATTACTTCCTTCGACACACGAATGTTCGGAAGTCGTCCATTGGCTCGTAAACCCGGCAAAACTGAACTAGATTATTGTAATAGTCCATAAACGATATTGCTTGCGTTCTTAGTCATTTGTGGTGACGGTATTGAGCGCGACTCGTCGTGCCCTAGAGTACCTATGTTTAGTAGCGGTTGACCACTAGCGCGATTATCACAGACATAATATTATGTATGACAGAAGATGTTTTTTTTTATTATTTTTTTTAAGCTGCCTGGCACGCTAGATATCGCGGTTTAGATTCTGGAGTAGAATAATCTGTGGTTTCTAAGAATTGATTTAAACATCATTGTGCTTGTAAGTGGGCAGATTTTCGTAATTACACCTCTCTAAATTGGGCTTACTCGCTTAATTGGAAATTATCATAACTTTCTGAAGTATACAATAACTGAACCTATTCTCAAAATCCTTAGAGTAATGGAACGCTGCTTAGCCATTACAAAATGTGCTTTTTCACCGGGAAAACCGCAGCATACAGTTGCTAAGTCATAGGTTCAATGATACTATAATCAAATTATAAAAGTTAATAATGGCTTGCAGGACGACGAATCGATACCTTACAAAATAATATTATTTTTTCTGTAGCCATAATCAAAATTTATTTTCTTTTATCTCCTTAGCATCTTATGATCTCGCGTGTTTGAATTAAATTACAAGTTGTATTATCAAAATGAATCCTTTATTTAATGTTATATAAACCTATAGCAAAACTCGCTTTAATTATCATAATACCTGTAATTGAATCTAGGTATAAGTGTTTCTCAATAATAATTAATTATTATGGTCAAGGCGTGTATGTATTATAATTTATAACGTACATTGAAAGCCTGAAGCTGTATTTTAATTTAATTATAAATGATGGCGGTTTTAAGTGTAACTAGTATTTGCGAGAGCTATAAGTAATCTTTTCACTTGTGATGATGATATATAACTGTTACTAGCGGCGCCCCGCGGTTTCACACGCATAGTTCCCGTTCCCGTAGGAATATGGGGATAAAATTAGGCTAAAAACCTTTCCACTGAATCACTCTATTTATTAAAACAAACTGCATCAAAATCCGTTGCGCAGTTTTAAAGATCTAAGCATACATAGGAACATAGGGACAGAAAAAGCGACTTTGTTTTATATTATCTACATAATATAAAAATATGTGCCAAAGTCAAAAAATATGTGCTTAAAGAAAAAAAATATGTTTTATAAATAAAATGACCGTCTTTTTTTTTCACAAAATTAAAAAATATAAGTGTCACCTACAGCCTCATTAGTAGAAAAATAAAATATATGTACTTCGACTCGCTATTTTTTTCTGAATAAAATGATTGTGAAAATTAACCTTAATATTAGGTACATAACGATGTAAATTATAAAAAAAATAAACAAAAAATACAATATATAAAGTTACCGTTATGTCAACATTTGTGCCTATTTAGCACCCTCTCTTGCGGTAAACTCGTGTGGAAACCAACATGTCCTAGATACAATACAAACACATAATTTAGAAGAAATTTGCCTAATATTCACCAATGGTCAAACATTCAATCTTATGAGCAACTCTATGTGCTAACTCTAAATGTTGTAATTAAATCTGAAATATAATGTACATTTGAAATTCTAGCGAAAAATGTTTAGGGAAGGTTTATATCTGACAGAACATGCGTCGCGTATTATCGGTCGCGTAACGCCAGAACAGACAAATGTATAGAAAAACACTTGACTGTTCACACTCAACCGGTTTATACGTTAGTGCGTTGAATGCGTTCACATTCAACGCACTAACGTATAATTCAATTTTAGTCAAATTTTTTTCTATAAATTTGTCTGTTCTGGCGTTACTCGACCGATAATAAGCGACGCATGTTCCGTCAGATATGAACCTTCCTCTTTCCCTGGAGCTCATAGTATTATTTTTGCACTATTCAGTTCACTTAAACTAACAATAACCATGCCATAAGAAAAGTGCATTTCATAAGACAAAAATAAAATTTATACATACACATAATACATACACTACTCAAGTACTCACACTAAACATTACAAAATTCGTATTTATGCATTACTCACTAATATAACAAATGTTTTGTCATATGCTGAATAAGCTCTATCACAGATCATAATTACTATTTAATAAAATAAATTAATAAATTGATTGGACTAGGATTAGTCCAATCAATTTATAGTTAGACTTTGATATATAACGTAAAGAATGACTCACTAAGACAAAGTACACAATAACTAATGTTGAAAGGTTAAAATAGCCATTGAATAGATCCCACTGTTCGCTTCCTAGTTCTATTATATCGGGTCAAATGGATGGAACAAAATTATTATGGTTCATCCGCGACGCAACAGCATCGATATAAGTATAGGAAACTTCAATGTACATAGAAAATATCTCGTAAAATTATTAAATTGAGATATTTAGAAATATTCAAGTGCTTTTTAATCGATAATACAGTTAGCTAAGTAGATTTTGTTCTACTTCAAAGCCTAGGTTACTTCCAAGCTAAGCTAAATGTGATCGTTATCAATTAATTATCTCAACAAATGCAATATTATTTTCCTTCCATTGCCTAAACAAAGCATGTATGCTTAGAAAAACCTTAAACGATTCACATTGTGTAAAATTATAAGTTAGGAATTAATGTCAATAAATGTGATGTGCAGAGAATACAAAATACTTAAATTGTTTTATCTATATATCATTGTTTCGACGTAATGACTACACATACGTGGGTAATTACAAGTATACATACATATATTAAGTATCTCGTTCTCATAAGATACTCCAGTGTATTTGTAAACAGATCTGATAGTCACATCACTTCATGTATAACTTTGTTCAGTTCAACAAAAGAAGCTGGTTCATGAACCTTTAGTAAAACGAAGTAATAAAGTTGAAACTTAAAATTAAACAGGTCTCATACAGCCTCAGGTTTTATAGGTTAACTACTATTATTATTTAAGTACTTTTATCCGGTTGTGTTAATAAAGTAACAAAAATTTTAATACTTAGCGTTTTACCTGTTGTTTTACATTGTAAATAAAAATAAACTAAGTACTTACATACTTTAAACGTACTCAAGTTAATCATAATCAGCCAAAAAAATTAAGAATATTTTGTCATCTACATATATATACTTAGCTCAAAGGTGACTGACTGACTGAGTAACTGACTGACTAAGTGACATAGTGATCTATCAACGCACAGCCCCACAGCCCAAACCACTGGACGGTTCGGGCAATTTGGCATGCAGGTAGATGTTATGACGTAGGCATCCGCTAAGAGAATTTTTAGAAATTCCCCCCTAGAGGGAGAAAAGGGGGAAAACCCAAATTCTGCAGGAAGTTATTATTCCACGTGGACGAAGTCGCGGGGCGCTGCTAGTTGATAATATCATTGAATAAGCAAATAAGTTTCTAACTCTATAATGAAATGAATATGTTTCCAATAATTTTATTTCAATGTAGTGTTCGGATAATTACAGACCATCAATGCCTATAACTAATCATAGATTTTACAACATCATACCAATCATAAATTTCCTATGAACTTGAAGAAGTTAATTGTTTTTATAGATAATTATATCACATTTGATGTGGCCTCAAACGTGATAAACGCAAACCAATAGTCCTTCATTTAAATTGATTTAGTTTTATTAAGAAAAATAATATAATTATTTGATAAACCATACGTTTTTAATTAGTTTTTGTAGCCACATAAATCAATGTCCTAAATTGATTTTGCAATGCTAAAAAAATGATATAATATATGAGTTTTAGGTATTATACGTATACAAAAAGAATATCTATATCTAGTCCATTTAAATAATATTAAACCTGTTTAAACGAAATACGGAGATTTCCACGTCATAAGTATATTTTTGTACTATTTTAGCAACAACAATTTTATTCAAACATCATTTATCTTTCTATATTTAACTATAATATGTATTTTCGTCATAACTAAATTTATATACAAAACAAAATGTAACAAAACGTACACAAAAAAAAAACTATGTTACATAACCTTTGCTCTTATTACTCCACAAAAAAGTTTAAATTTAAAATAAAATACATATTTATTAATTAATATATTTATGTAAACGTTTAGTGATAGATTTTGCAGTACCAAGTTACGAATCTTTTGAGATCGCGCGCGACTTCGCGACTTTTTCGAGCGGCTGGCGGGGCGTGTATTCCTTACCGCGGAGATTACGTTCGAATATTGTGCAATTTGTGCAGTGCTACATTGCGCAGTTCGAAGCCCGGATCCTAAGAGTTATGTTATGGTATAGTTTTGGCCACAAAAAGGTCTTGTTGCAAAAACTCTGTTGGATAATAGTTATTTATGGTACAAGCGAGGTAAGTTGGTGATTACTTCCGAGGCGCTATTGAGGCCCGAGCCGTCAGGCGAGGGTCAGAAGATAGCCGAGGATAGTAATCATCAATACTCGCGTGTACCATACAACGTTTTTCAACACATTTGCGAAGAAATTATCATTTTTCGCTAATAAATAAACAGTTTTTCTATTCGCGCGCATCCAACACAACAATGGTGATCGCCAAAGACGAAAAGAATATATTTATTAAAAAAAAATCGAATGAATGAATGGAATCGACCATAAACCTACCAAAAGTAAGGCAACATAGTTGAAGTTTGTTTTTAAAATGTATGGACACCTTTTTTTTGGTGTCGAAACTTTTTTTAAAACAAAGCAATTTAAAAAAACAATATATAACTCACTAGTGAATAAAACGTGTCATTATTCAACTGTTTTTGCACAAATAAGAACCCCTTTATGAGCAAGTGTGTTGAAAAAAATATAAAAAACAACATGTTTGTGTACTAGATCACGTTACGGATTAATACATTTCTGGGAAATTAAATGCATTTTAAGTGTTTTAGGAACAAAACTATTCCACTGTTACGTAACTATGTATATAATGTTCAAAACATTTACCTGTCACAGTTCAGAAATAGATTTCTTATTAATATCAGTATGGATGTTATATGTAAATATTTAATGCTTTAAACACAACATGGTTATTAAAAGTTATATAATAGAAAGGCACCAATAACAAAGTACCTAGTTAGGTGTTTTTGTAAAGGAAAAAATATATTGACTACAAAACAAAATAAAAAAGGAATGCCCGCCTACCAACCGAACTAAAAAGATGAAAAACATCCTGTATTCGTTAAACAAACCGATTTATTTACTAGCTATTATGAAAATTTCATAGCCGTTAGGTGATAGTTTTGTGGCATTTTTTTTTGTCTTATAAGCCTCGTTTTGGACAGTTGTGTTTAAAAAATACTTTAACAAAAATATACAACAAAATTTAAATTACATTCATTAGTGCGGTAAAATGATAAGTGATACTAAGTTCACTCAAATAATTGAGTTTCATTTTCGTCTACTCAAATAATTTGAAAAAATGTATCTTCTCGTGAACTTAAACACACAATCGCAAACAATCATACTTTCGCATATACAGGGTGTCCGGTCATCGATGTCGGATACTTTAAGGGGGTAAAATATGGTATTTTTTATCGACAAATCACGATTACAATTTTCTCTAGCTACCTCCATTACAAAATGGCAGCCATTTTGTTTTTTTTCAAATCGACGCGCGGGTGCTTGTACTGATTTAGTCATAGCTATCCATGTAAACGTCCTAGGGAGATGAAAGATGTTTCATTTGAAAGTTAATAATGTAAGGTATTATTGAATGTAAGATTTTATTCCATATCTTTATTATAAAATAACAAAAAATCATTACAAAAATAAAAAATAATATTTTTTTTCAGATTTTTTCTGCATTTTTTTATTTTTTGTTAAAATTTGACCTATTAACCTACGTTTTTCATCTTGTTATTTGATAGTACAGAATATTTACTAAATAAAAATCATACATCTTATAGCCTTATGTATGATAGTTCTACAGATACGATGGTTTGAATATGATCCTTAGCCAAGAAAATCGTCTCGTATTCGAGGAGTGCTCGACGTGCTCGTCCATGGGACTGCGTTGTTGGGATTATCTGACTTGGACTATTATTTAGTCCGTCTATGTGAAGGTAATTGATCAAAAAATGCTACATTTTTTCCATATCTTTATCATAAAATAACAAAAGAGGATGATAAAAACAAATATCATTATGTGTTTTCGTATATTTTTTTAGATTATTTGTCTTTTTTCTTAAAAACTGACCCATTAGGCTAATTGTTTGTTGTTGTTTATTAATAGTACAGGATATTTACTCAAAAATAAGTCGTACATTTACCATATAAAATAGTCTAAGTCAGATAATCTTAACAACACAGTCCCACGGACGAGTAATCCTAAGAATACGATGCGATTTTCACGGTTAAGGGTCATTTTCAAACCGCCGTAACTTTTGAACTATCATACATTGGGCTATAAAATGTATGACTCATTTTTGAGTAAATATCCTGTACTATTAATAAACAACAACAAACAATTAGCCTAATGGGTCAGTTTTTAAGAAAAAAGACAAATAATCTAAAAAAATATACGAAAACACATAATGATTTTTGTTTTTATCATCCTCTTTTGTTATTTTATGATAAAGATATGGAAAAAATGTAGCATTTTTTGATCAATTACCTTCACATAGACGGACTAAATAATAGTCCAAGTCAGATAATCCCAACAACGCAGTCCCATGGACGAGCACGTCGAGCACTCCTCGCAATACGAGACGATTTTCTTGGCTAAGGATCATATTCAAACCATCGTATCTGTAGAACTATCATACATAAGGCTATAAGATGTATGATTTTTATTTAGTAAATATTCTGTACTATCAAATAACAAGATGAAAAACGTAGGTTAATAGGTCAAATTTTAACAAAAAATAAAAAAAAGCAGAAAAAATCTGAAAAAAAATATTAATTTTTATTTTTGTAATGTTTTTTTGTTATTTTATAATAAAGATATGGAATAAAATCTTACATTCAATAATACCTTACATTATTAACTTTCAAATGAAACATCTTTCATCTCCCTAGGACATTACATGGATAGCAATGACTAAATCAGTACAAGCACCCGCGCGTTGATTTGAAAAAAAAACAAAATGGCTGCCATTTTGTAATGGAGGTAGTTAGAGAAAATTGGAATCGTGATTTGTCGATAAAAAATACCATATTTTACCCCCTTAAAGTATCCGACATCGATGACCGGACACCCTGTATATATTAGTGAACGTATATCCTGTGGAAAAATTGGTATTAATAATAACCTGTCTGAGACAGATAAATTCTGATAAAATTACTCGTTGATTCATCTTTCTGGTGCTGCATTAAAGAACAATGAAACAAACACTCGCATTTGTAATGCGATGACTACTAAATATTATTAAAACAATTGTGTTTTTGTACGTTTGCGAAGTAGATAAACTGCTACTTAGAGCCCCCAAAAGTCAGTGAGTAGCGAACTTGCTCTAGAAGGTCCCACAAGTAGTTTCGGAAAACTGTGTAGTTATAAGTACGAAACACAACAATGTTTAAATTAAAAATCTACTAATTTGATGGTATTTTTCTTCACCAGTATAATTATTTATTATCCCTTAGTAACATAGACTTGTTTTACTATAATTTCTCTACATAAATATCGGTAAAACCACGACGTATAAATAGTTTTACGTGTAGAGCAAGAGTAACCGTGTAGAGGAAAAACTACGACAGTAAAATCAACTGCGTATATCCTTAAATGTTTAAAAAGGCTGGTTTTAAATTTCTTTATGTTATAGTTTCAAGTACTTTTATGTGAGCACAAGTATTTGTAGTATGTTACATGTATTTTTATCAACGACAATCGTCTTTAGCTTATATTTAAAAGAAATTTAAATGTTGTATTAGGCAGAGTATGTTTTCCTTTAGACATTTGGGGTTGAACAAATACTAGTAAATAAAGTACTTCTAAAAATAAACTAGAAAAATAGTAATACTATTTTCTTAACTCTATAATATTCTTTACTTTAAACCAGTCACGGTCCACAAATCTTTACTCTATTCTCTTTAGCGAAAATTTAGGATTCAACATATCCTAATATGTTGCTATATTTCTCAAGGGACCGTTCACAAGGTTTATTTCCATTAAAAGAAATGTTTAAAAACGTGTTTAAAAATGTACTCCAAAGTTTCTATGTCATAGACATACCGTATATGAAAGCTTTTGTTTTTATTAGCCGAACACAAGGTCATGTTACTTAATGTCTAGATTTCCAAATATGATAGCCCCGGTATCGTAAGACGTATAAGTAGTTAACATTTATTCACGATTAGCGTGTGAATAATTTGTTTTCTCTATAGACTACGAAGATAGTTTTATAATTTTTAGGGTTCCGTACCCAAAAGGTAAAAACGGGACCCTATTACTGAGACTTCGCTGTCCGTCCGTCCGTCTGTCACCAGGCTGTGTTATTTTCCAAACAAGGCTTGTGTTTGAAGTCACCAACACGTATTGTGAAAATGTAATAATTATGCAAATTCCTTCTTAAAGTATTAATGATAGTAGCGGTTCCGCGGTTTCACCCGCGTAGTTCTCGTTCCCGTGGGAATACGGGGATAAAATATAGCCTATGGCACGCACTGATAAATTAGCTTTCCATTAGTGAAAGAATTTTTGAAGTCGGACCAGTAGTTTTAGCCTATTCATTACAAACAAACAATCAAATCTTTCCCATTTATAATATTAGTTTAGACATAAAAAAAGGCTTTGCTCTACAATGAGTCTGATCTTTATTACACGGCGATACTTAACGCAAAATTTTCTACATAATATTTTAATTTTACAGCCTTAAAACAGTAATAAAATAAAGGAAATATATATATTATGTTATACAATATTTTCAAATAAATCTTTATCTCAAGTGTAATAGAGTTCACTTTTATTCAATAAAATAAAAATCTAATAAAAGTAAATTTCTTTATAGCTATAGTATACATAGTTTAGTGTAGCATCACCCAAAACAGAGTGAAACTCTTTATCTTCTCTATTACTTACGATAAGATCAAAGCTTATCATCAAAAACAAGAAGCTAATTATGAATGTGTGTATGAATGAGTTGGTGCGTAATTTCTGATAGCTTAGATACAGGTCAAAAGGTCACTGGCTATAAATGATATTGAATGATTATGTTTTGTTTTATATCACTGGCCGATGTTGACGTATTATAATATACACAAATGATCCTCGCTTATTGATCTCTCCATTAGTGAAACCGTATCAAAACCGTTTTGTTTGAAGAAGTTAGCGGAATAACAAATAAAGGCAGCGATAATTTATACCGTTTGGAGAAAATAATAGGTTTAATAAAGTCAGCATCAGTAGATTAACGCATTCAAAATATTCAAACATTCTTTGACTTTCTTAAAGCGAACTCCATGTGTTTTTATTCTAACTAGTGACCCGCCCCGGCTTCGCAAGAGTCCAAGTTTCCCGTTTGCTTCTCCAGATTTTTTTTACATAAGAACCTTCTCCTGACTATAATAAACACAGCAAAAAAATTGCCAAATCGGTCTAGTTATGGCGTGACAACGGGAACGGGTTTCATTTTTATATACTTATTATAAGTACTTATAGATAGAAAGATTGAAGAAGTACAATTTGATAAAAAATAGAATCGAAAAACAAATGTAATTTTTAGCAAGTCTTAAAAAGGTTTCATCATTTGAATGTATTAATCTACATTTGATGTCGACTGTACTTAATCTCTATCCTACGTAACGTTTTATATATGTTATTTTTCTATTAAAATATTAGATTAATTACTTTGAAATTAGAATAAATAATCAAATTAATGTATAGATAATAATCTTTGAGATTGTACAAGCGCCAAAATTATAATCAAATCGTATAATGTAACGTAAAGAACACATTAACCTTTCGATTCGACGACACACTTACATTTTAAATTGCAAAAACTAGACGCAGGATGTAAGCCAGGTCGTTATTGATGACTTTAAAATTAGGTCTTATCTTGTAACATATAAAGTTCAAAGTAGTTTATCAGTTAAATCGGTTTAATTCCATATACTTGGAGAAAGTGAGATTACGCAACTAAAATTAAATTGAAATATTTATGTTGTAGTATTTTACGAGTAAATAACATAACCGTAACAACGAGTTCTTATCACAAGTTGCAATAAAAATGTAATTAATTTTGTGTTCAATGTTAATTTATTATCTTTATTTAACAGTTTTATTCAATTTTAAATTATTTGTTTTTAACAGAGGTCTGTTATCTAGAAGTTTTATTCGGGGACACGTTTGTTGGTCACGGAACAATGATTCACAAGACGCTCGCTGTTGTTATCAATAAAATGGTGACGTCAGTGTTGAAGTGCAGTCGAATAATACAGATGTTTTATAAAGGAGCGTGTTACACTTTATATACACCACTATTGATGGGCGTATTCTCATCAATAACAAAATTACATATAATATTTTACGATACAGTTCTTAAAATGTCTTACAAAAGAAATTAGTTAGACTTTCGCACGACACCATATTTATAAATAAAATATTAGTTTTCATTTTGATTCGTTTAAATTATTATAAAATAATTATGTATCTGCTATTTCGTTTGCTAAGTTAATCTACATAGTGCTTTAAACTGTTAAATTAGTTGAATATGTTACCGTGTCATTGCCAACAGAACAATCTATCATTTATATTTCTACTCTACTATTGGACATCATAAACAGTATTTATACCACGCCGTATATGAAGTTCTTTTATTCCATAATACAATACAACCAGGCAGGCAATTAGACACAGACATCGCTTACTTACAACTTATAAGTTTCTGTTTATTTTGTTTTCAAGTCAGAATAGAACGAATTCAAATTTAATTGAAAATTAAAACGTTATAGAAAAGTAATGGAATAATACTACACACATTCTTGTTAACACACTTACGCATTTTATTATTATTACGAAAAGTAATTAAATTATTGTATTACACAAAACAAGGCAGGGTCCCAAATATTTTAATTTTGTAATCCATCTAATTCATTCACTTAAATATTTTATGTAACTAAAACGCAACGTTTAAATACTTACTCGGAAAACGTTCTGATTAACTCATAGTTAAGTAATTGTTTGGATTGTTAAGTTTTTGTTGACCGAAACGGAAAAGAAATTGGTTTTAATCTTCAAATTACCTTTATAAACGTAGCTACAGATTCTCGTAAAACCCAGAAGGTAAGTCTGTAGTATTAACAACTTAATTTAGGCATTCGGACTAAGGATCCAATTGTAAGAACTCATTAGAACCCCAGGATATAGGGATTTCGCATATTACGTCACGGCATTTTTTTAAGTAAGTAATGTAACTGTACAGTAATGTAAGTTCAATCAGCTTTAGCTCTACTCTTGGTGATCTATAGCTTATTTAGCCTATAGCCTATTTTGATGAATTAAAATTTGTGAATTAAAGTTTGTGTGATTGGTGGTGGAAATATTTTTTCAATTCGCTCCAGTATTTCCTGAGAACGGAGCGTTCCATCTACAGGCTTATATTCATAATATTAGCACAGACACGTAAGCTTTTCAACGCAGAGGTAATATAGAAAACAGGTGTTTATGATATTGGCTATTCAGTGTATAAACATTTACCCTCCTATTCATAAACGAGGAATAAATAATCAATAAAACTTCAAAAATCCAAGTTTCTTTCGTTCATACAAGTTGTGTAATTCATAAAAATGTCTAATTAATAATTTGAAAGAAACTAATGAACGTTGTTCTTATCATGCTGATTAAGACGTAGGTATCTACTTAATTTTAGACTCGTTGTATTGTAAAAAGTCAGGTAAAACTAATTGTCCATAAATACCTGTTGTTTAACAGACAAGAAACAATACTTCTTATCCTATCCTATCTACACTTCTACACTAATATTATAAAGAGGAAATATTTATATTTTAGTGAGTAACGATTAAACTTAAAAAGTACTGAACCGATTTTAATAATTCTTTTTTCATTAGAAAGCTCCATTCACCCTGAGTAACATAGGCTATATTTTATCTCCGTATTCCCACGAGAACGGGAACCACGCGGGTGAAACCGCGAGGCGCCGTTAGTTACGTATTTTTCAAAACATGAGTAGTGAAGACCAACCTTTTATGATCACTAATTCAAGAGGTTTCATACATAAATTATAGTTTTATAAGCAATTGTTTTGCAGTATACTATCTGTAATTATCTAAATTATTGTCCATTGTTTTAAAAAAATTGACATAACACGGGTTTCACGGAAAGTGATCTGATGTAAAAGAAAGTAATTAGGTCTGTAAAGTTATGTAGGTAAAGATAAAACAATAAAATTATGAAATAATTTACAAAAATATACTTGTATCTCTTTGAGCTCTCTCTTATTCACTACATAGTATAAAGCAAAGTCGCTTTCTCTATCCTTATATCCCTATGTATGCTTAGATCTTTAAAACTACGCAACGGATTTTGATGCGGTTTGTTTTAATAGATAGAGTGATTCAGTGGGAAGATTTTTAGCAATTTTATCCCCATATTCCTACGGGAACGGGAACTACGCGGGTAAAACCGCGGGGCGCCGCTAGTCAGGAGATAAACAATTGATTACCTAGATACATTACGAGTATATCTACCGGCTGTCAGCCGCTGTTTTAGGTGGATTTTCTGTGTTCGTATTATAAAATAATACATGCACACAAATAATGTAGCTTTCTAATAGACAAAGATAATAATTAATTTAATCTAATATTGAAAATATTAAAGTAAATCCATACTCTAGGTACAAAGAATATCAACGCATATCAAAACATATACCTAGTACCTACCTAAATCAAATGAAATTTGTTTTTATCATAATTATTTTATGTAATTCAATGATCTTTAATAAATATAGGATACTTTTTATCCCATTATTTATAAAAAAAAATATACCTACCTAACAACAAGAATAAAATCGCAGGTGTTGTTTCAACCTTTTTAATATTTTATTAAATCTATTGTTTTTAATTTTTATTGTATTTTAACGTAACAATTCACTATCAATATGTAAATGACATGTGTCCATGTAAATTGACAGTTATATTGTTAAGAATTTATTTGCGTTTAAGATGTTATCGGAATCGAATATAGATAAAGTTTTACAAGTTTATGTTACACAATACTAAATACTTATGTGCATTATAGAAATATAACTCTTTGTATTTCATTTAAGAACTTGATTTTTTCAATGTAGAGCTAGGTAAAGCTGTTTAATACAGAACGGTGATGATATTGTGATAAAGAAATAGCTGGATATATTCCACCTATTTCTAGTTTATAGTATTTATTAGTTCATAATCCAAATAGCACCCTAATTCAGGGTAGGTTCGAGCCCCTCGGTGGAGACATTATATGAGCTGATGAAGTAATCCAAATATAAGAAAGGTATAAGGTTCTAACTACCCATAACGTTCATATGCTGAAGAAAATATGAGGTATGACTCAACTTATGTGACTGATCTATTTTTCAAAAATCTTAAGAAGAATTAGTTCTTCTAAATAAAAAAGAGATAAATAAAAAATCAGAGAGAAAACTTATAAAATTCGGTAGAGATTCCGGCTTTAAGCATAATGACTAAAGTTCATATTAAAAAATATTATAATAAAATAAATATTAGACGAATTACGATCATATATTTTTCTATAAAGTTGATTCAACGTTTAGAAGCAATAATTTCTATTTTCATGACGTCAGAAAACAGCATTGTATTGAGATCTTTTATTCTCTGATACAATTTACCTAGGCAGATATTTCTCGTTTGCAAGCTATAAACAAGGTATAGTTAATCTTCGTATTCTCTTTCATTATTTTCTATATTAAAGTAGTAGAGGTAACGTGGATTAACTATACCAAACTTATGCATCATTCTTAAGAGAGTTGGTTCTTTATTTTTTAGAGATCGATATAGAGCGATTGATGTGGTCTTTTGAATAAAAATAGTTTAAAAACTAGAGTACAAAAACAAATTTTAAAATACTTACAAAAAACATAAACAAAAGTGGAAACTAAATGTTTTTAAGCAAATAATACACTAGTTAATTAAAATTGAATAAAACGCTTAACTGCATTATAACATGTCCAACGCATACCATTTTCACACTCATTCATTGGTGTACAAAGAATAGCAACGATATTATCATTGGATACTTTTCTATTGAATAGGCATTATATCATAATAATAAATTGAAAACATCGACTATCGGAACCGTGAATGTGGTAAAATCAAATAGACCGTGAAAACTGTATCAAGATTACAATTTGACTTTATAATATTTTGATAAATAGATTTGTTTCACACCATTAAATTTGTAACACCTTTTCAATAAATCTGTTCTATTATAATAAATCTGAGAGTTTGTTTGTTTGGATTGAAAAAAATGTGTTGAATAGTCCATTATGGAGGTAGGAAAGAAAGAAAGAAAAAGTATTTATTCTATGAAGGCTACTAAACATGCTACGCATCAATAGGAGCAAAGCTATAGCGGGATAAATCGCGGAACGCAGATAATTTATAGCAAAAAGTCTGTTCATATCCTCTAAAATCTACTTGGGAGACTGCATGTCTGCAAGAATACATTACAAAACTACAAACATTAATAATTTGGCACCGTCTGGCTTCGCAACATCTCGTTATGGAATCCTCAAAATAGCCTCAAAAGAATCAAGTGTTGAGATAGAGCAATTGAGTAAAGTTAATATCCACAAGGATACCGAAGTAATATTTAAATACATATTTAAATGTTTCGATATATTTATAAGTCATGTGACACTCTCATACAACATTTTGTATTTAAATTAGGTAAATAACAATGACATTGCTTGTGACGTTGCTTATATTTAAACAAGTGACAATCACAAATATTTCAATGATATCCTCTCGAGGAAAAATAATGAATTCCTCATTTTTTAATGTCATTTATACAAAGAAAGTCAACATAAAAACAGGACGGAACATTCTAAGAATTATGTAAAGAGCGTTTTCGGATCTAGTTTTGAATGTGAAACTAGAACCGACTGTCAAATCTGTTATCCAACGTCTGCGAAACATAAAAGAGAAAACGAGTAACGTTTGTTTGTACACAAATATTTCGTCCATTTCGCGTCGTCGCATCGCTCGTACAGGTTTTAAAAGTCGCCCGTCCAAGTTAGTGAAAACAGCTAAAGGCACGTTGCGTGATGTATACACCTGCTCATTGCGTCGAGCCTTGTGCTACCTACCGCTACTATTATCGCCCATGAGGTTGTTGTGCCGAATTTGTTCTCATTGCTGATAAAGGTCAAGACCGTAGTTACTTCAACGCTCATCGCAAAAACTACATTTACATCACATTCAAACTGGTCCTACTCGCAAACAGACATCAAGGATTCCGAGACGGTCGGTCGATCGCTACGTTCTTGTTTGTTATCGTTAACACTCACCGATTGTTCTTAAACAATTTCATTGTGTTCATTGTTAATAGAAGGAGAAGAAATTCATTAACATTCAATTGCATTCCGATAGGGTTTTCGACATACCTGGGTCCTGGGCATTTTGCAAATGGTGTATGTGATGCAGGTGCGCATAATAATGGTGGTGATGCAGGATGCATTCCAGATCGGTGCAGTTCAACATTGTCACGGAGTGCGGCCGCGCTCACGCTCAGTGCACACTTTCACAAAACTATTCCACTGGCACCAACACGTATCGCTGTCACATCACGTTATCTCGGGCACAACAGCACGGGCACACATGGGAATGGTCAATCGGCGGTCAGAGCGGCGCCGAACGGTCTGCTGATGCCGCCGGCACTGGTCACGGCATCACGTGTACTCAATCCAGCAAATGATGCGGCGTCACATCCATATCGGAATTCCGAGGCGATCGATAAGCCGTTGGATAGGCGCGGGCGCGGGTAATGCAATGGACGGCGCGGGCGCGCAACACTTGCGGCGCGCGATTGTAAACTGAGTGCGTCGAGCGGCCGGCTGCCACCTCCCGAGCTCCCGGCCTCGACCGCCTCGGGCCACCACGAGCCACGGAACCACCAGTCCTGGCTATCATATCGCGACACCTATGCCCTCGCAAGGATAATGCGACGTTCAATGCCCGTTCATTATCATCTTGATAATATGCTAATGCCTCCAGATGCACGTCTATATCTGGAACAATTCAAATAAATAAAATTTATTTTTCAATCATTAGTGGATAAACAACGTGACTTGCGAGCGTTACTAAACGATGTTTACACTTTTATATTTATTATTTTAATATTCCTGTATAAGAAAACTGTACACAAGTAGAGGAGCAATATTACTCGTAGTTAGCAGTTACATTATAGCTAACCTAAGAGGTTCAATATTCGCAAGACCACAGGTCACACAATACTAGTAAACGTAACACGGAAACAATGTTTGGGAAATAATTTTATTTGAACACGGTTAGTTATTTCAAATAGTACGATTGAATAATTGAAAACAGTTCAAATGGCATAACATGAAACACGCCGATGATGATAAGATTCGCGATTAAATGGCAAAGTGTAGATTTGCGGAAAAAGGGAAAAAATACGAGTTGTAAAATATCCGCAGTAGGTTCCAAGGTCGCGACTCGATCACCGTGAGCTTACACACTTTCGAGATACTACCAGCTTGTGAACAAATACTGTTTATTGTCTCATATAATTTAACATGTGAATATTTAATTGTTCTCCGTAGTTTTAACTGTGCATTCAGAGTAAGCCGATCGACTCGATATTAATATTAAAAAGAAAATTAATGTTATTTAACTATAGAAAGTTTTGCTTGCATATTTTCTTATATTTGTCAAAATTTCGAATTTGTTTATTTTACTCCACGCAGCCATTTTTGCATGACTTAACTTTCGAAAATATTGATTTTTGGTGCAGTATTAGTATCATTTTTATTTGCAAAACAAGAAACTGTTTATACAAATGTTACTTTGTCTAGTTCGTACTATGCTATTATTGATGACTTCACTGGTATCCTTGAATGTATAAAACCTTAGGAGACGAGGCCTAAATATTTAGTTACACAGCTTGTGAATTAAGTATTTGATTAATTGTCAATTTTATATTCGGTCCAATTAAATATTTTTATCACTTTTTCAGCCTTGTCCCAAATTAATAATAGTTAACTTTATATGTTTGAATATTGGTTCTTACTAATATAGTTAAGTTCTATTAGTTGATGACTAATTTATTTTGCGTTGTTATTAAACTTTTATAATTGGGTAGTTTTCCATACCAACACTTTTCCATATAATAATGTCCAATACGAAACCCCCTGTGTATTACAACCTCGAAGGGGGGGTGGCCGATGGGAATAAAGGCTTAATAAATATACTACAATCTTTTTAATAAAACCTACCTTTTCTTTGATTAAACTTTTTATGTGCTCTATCTAACTATGCGTAACTACTGTTGATAAATAATACCACTAGGGATCAATGGCTTAGCTTGTGAATCACGGAAACTCTCATGAAAATAAAAGAGGGAGCGAGAGAGAAGAGAAAGATAATAAAAAAACTGATTCATTTAAAATATTATTCATTAAAAATAACTCCTCATATTACAAATATTATGGCTCTCTTTCATATTGATATTGAACCTTGTTATTCCATATCTCCTTGTTACATAAACCTCAGTCAATTAATAAAACAGTTTTATTTATTTCATTTACGTTAACAACTTTTAAAAATAAATAGTTTTATAATACAAAAATGTTTCCGATATTTTTTTCTATAAGACTTGACTTACTTACAAGTAAGAAAAACGATTATTAACACGTTCCCTGTGCAGCCGACATTATGGAGTCTACCACCTACGTGCAAATGCTTTATGTGGATATTATATTAGGGTAGCATATAAATGACTGTGACAAAACATTATTTTTAATTTTTTTGCCCCCCTTTATTAAAAAAAACAATATTTGTAAATGAGCCATCCGTGGGTCATGCACGTATGAGCTCTTTACTTCATGATTCATCCGTGGGTCATGCACGTATGAGCTCTTTACTCCATGATTCATCCGTGGGTCATGCACGTATGAGCTCTTTACTCCATGATTCATCCGTGGGTCATGCACTTATGAGCTCTTTACTCCATGATTCATCCGTGGGTCATGCACGTATGAGCTCTTTACTCCATGATTCATCCGTGGGTCATGCACTTATGAGCTCTTGTCGCCATGTCCCACATAAACGTCATACGCGTTTGACAGGAAAAAAAAATTGTTTTCAATATCAGCCTAAACGAGCCGCCTTCTAGGCTCAGCCACTCCCTCACAAAAATCCCGAGGCGCGACCCAAAAAAAATACAGAGAAAACGTTGCACTGGCTGCTACAAAATGTTGGTAGAAGAAGGCCAAATACCAGTTGAAGCAGCCCGTAAGTCTAAAAAAACGGACATGGAGTGCTTGAAGTGCCGAAAAGCTTTTTGCCTCAATTGTTATAACCTTGTTCATTAAATAATACTAAGAATAAATAAATAATATATAATGCATTTTTATTTTAAATTTACCCATAATACTTTCACTTTTGATGGTAGGATACTGGCAACCCTAAATGAAAAGTCCACCGGTTTTCTTGTCAATTTAAATTTTAGTTTATTGGCTACACGTGTATGCGGATAAAAGTGGATAAACTCATACGTGTACATTTTTACGAGCCTTTAAACTTGCAAGTGCTCTTGCCCCATATGTGTGTCATGCACGTACGATCAGAACTTCAATATGCACCACCGATGGGTCATACACAGGGAACGTGTTAAACGCATTGTAAATAAAAGCTATGTATTTATTTATGACTTAACCTGATTCTTTTGTTTTATTGATAGTGACTATATTTATTGTATTATGTAGTAAAACAAATAAATTCCTTTGAGTATTAACAGTGTTTTTATTTGTTTGAAAGAAATATAGGGAAATCAATCGACCGTTATAAATACTAAGTAGAGTACTACCAAAATACATTACATTATATAAGTACTTACGTATTTTTTATAAGCCCAAGAGTTGTATTTTGCAGATTTAACTCCCGGGAAACTCAAGGGAAAGCTTTGGATGTCAAGAATATAAAAAAAGCTATTAGAACTTCCTTTGAAAGAAATTACATAATTTTTCCTAAGAAAAAAAACTTAAACAATTTAAGAAATACAGAAAATGGAATAAACATACAGAAAGAATGAAACGTCGAAATAAATAATCATTCACTACATCATCTCATTATAGTAACTGACCCCTAACTAAGCTCGAAGCTTGTATCTAGGGTATCAGAAACTACGCACACACTCATTCACACACACACACACCCAGACCGAGACGAACATTTGTGGTTCACACAAATATTCACCCCGCACGGGAATCGAACCCGCAACCTTACGGATGGCAGTCCGGCATGGTGACCACTCTGCCATCGAGGTCGTCAAATAAAGAAACTGAAGTTGTTTTAACTATACAGAAAACGGTAAAATATTATGTTCTTTTGTTCAACAAACATACCTACTATTATGTATACTTAACCAATTACATAAATCGTATAATTACGTTGAAGACAAGAAGTTATTTTACAATTTGTCTGTCAATACGATACACAGAAAACTTGAGAAGGTATGTACCAGGTACCTAGTTAAGTTATTGAAAAAATGTTTTATTTTAAACGTTGCTTAGATTCTGTCTACAAGCATAGATTACTAAATAGATACTACGTCTACAAGTAACAAGTTTTTAGAGTTCCGTGACTCTAACAAGGAACTCTTACACTCCCCATTTAATCGATACAATATCCTTTTGTCTTAGACTATTTCTAGAAAGCAGCAATGTTGCTTAGATTACACCGAAAACGTTACCGTTTTATCCCTGGGAAAATGCATTTTGCTCTTGAGCCCGTCACTAGCTGCCTTATTTGCGTTGCATCTGGTTTAACAAAACCTGGTAAGCATTTGACACCTTGTCAGTCAAATCTGTCATTTTGACAGTATTCAAAATTGATTACAAAACCTGGTTTAGTGCTAAACCAGACTAAAAGGCAACGCAAATAAGGCAGTAGGTGTAGAGTGAGGTGATTTTTTCTCGTGTCTCCCATAAATCTCATTACATAGTTACATAACGTTGGTTAGGTCCTTTCAAAACACAGTAGTATTGCAGAGACCGTTATCCTGCTAAATATTAAATTATTATAGGTTCATACATTTTTACTCTAACAAAACTTTGACTCTAACAAATTGAAATAATTTTATCTTAGTACTTTTGTACAATTATTTCAACGGAACTCTACACTGCGGTACCCGTCACGCATTTGACTGTTGTTACTTTGAGAAGTTGTAATTCATATAATTTAGACGTAGAATAAAATAACAACGAGCATCTCTTTTATGAATAAGGATGGAATTACCTAAGTAGTTTATAAACTTCAATTGCAGACGATGACATGACATTACAGAACAATAAGTTGAACTTGTAAATGATGAGTAGAAAAAAATACCATTTATTGCAAAGATACAAGCAAATTATCGGTCTGCAAGATCCTTTAGAGCAAAAGACTCTTTGAAGATAAAATTATAGCAACGAGGATTAGACGCAATTACTATGCTTATATAATGAGAGTTGATGATCTTAAGCCCTATCAAGAAATGGGTTAGCATTAATTTTGCCTATAGAGAATTTTCGCCTATTAGCATTACGATAACATTGAATTTGATGTTCATAAAGAAGTAATCAATGTCATTTACATACATATCCTTCTAGAAAACTCTACATAATTCTAGAAAAATTCAAAAAATAAACATAAAAACATTGATACAACGGTACATTTAAAAGTAATTATTTATTTATTAACACCTGTAGACACCCACTAGTCGTGCTACACACTTTATTGGCCGTCGAGAAATCCTTGAAATGAGCCGATTGAACAGCGTAAGTAATTAAATAATTATTATGTATTAGTGGTTCTAATAAAGATTTTTGCCAATTCAATAAGCCTATACTGTTAACGAGCATTAATGTAATCATAAAGTAATGACAATTAACTGTTTTAAGTGCTTATTACTTAATTAAAGACTGAATTGGTCTTATAATTTGGTTCTTTTGTTTGTAACGTTCTTTACAATGTGAGATTGATTTTGTAGCACAATTTAGTGTAAAATGAAAAGGTGATAAACTTCTTAAATATTTAATTTGTGCCTAAAATTAAGCACTTGGAAACGTCAAAGAGTCGAGCGATACATGCCGGTTAACTGTGTACAGTAAAATGGAGTTTACACCTAGTCTTTGACGACCTCGATGGCAGAATGGTCACCATGCCGGACTGCCATCCGTAAGGTTGCGGGATCGATTCCCGTGCGGGGTAAATATTTGTGTGAACCACAAATGTTTGGTTCGGTCTGGGTGTGTGTGTGAATGAGTGTGTGCGTAGTTTCTGATACCCTAGATACAAGTTTCGAACTTAGTTAGGGGTCAGTTACTATAATGAGATGATGTAGTGAATGATTATGATGTAGTCTTCCCCGTATTTATATCATCACTTGATCAATCATGGCCATCAGATGTATTAGTATCAGGATTTATTAGCAATAGCATTATAAAGGCCGATAAAATAATGTTAATTTTTAATAGCGTGAATACACATAGTTTCTCATTAAAGTACAGGATATTTGTTTCCTTATTACACATTCCTCTAACGTGATTTCGTTTTGTTATAACACGATTAGCTAATAGTTGTATATCGCTATTATTTACGTAAATATTTATGCTGAGGATATTTTTAAGTAAAATATTTTTTGTGAGATAGGGGTCAGACAGTTGGGTCACTTGATGGAAAGTGACTACGTCTTGCCGTCATCCATGGATTGGACACCTTTTCTTTCTGCATAGAAATGCATTAAACGGCTTACACTAGCTGCCTTATTTGCGTTGCATTTTTAGTCTGGTTTAGCACTAAACCAGGTTTAACAATCAATTTTAAATACTGTCAAAGTGACAGATTTGACTGACAAGGTGTCAAATGCTTACCAGGTTTTGTTAAACCAGACTAAAAATGCAATGCAAATAAGGCAGTAGTTGTCTTAGAAAGTAGGAAACTCGGGGCGGTGATGTGGGGCCCTCCCCGACAGAAAGGAAAGATCTATTCATTTAAAACCTAGCGGGTTTTCTTCCACGCCTCTTCACGTCAGGCGCCGGAGGAACATGATGTCATAATCGCGACGTCAAAATGCCGCTCATGGACAGGTGCAACTCAACAAGAAGTATCACAAAACGCGTTGTATACGGAACGCAATATACTTACGTGATGAAAAATAGATAAGTAGATCATTATTGGGACCCTTACCTAAAACATTTTTAGTATACTTGACTCTGTTTTATGCTTACTTGCAATCTCGTAGGCCCGCCGGTAATCTGGAGAAGCTTATAGTCACTGGCAAGGTAGAGGGCAAGAGGTCGAAAGGTCGCAGTCCAAAAAGGTGGTCTGATCAGGTGTCAGAACAACTTGACACCAAACTGAGACGCATTGCACATAGCCAAAGACCGTAACATCTGGAAGCAAGTCCTCAATGGGAAAATTGGTTGGGTACATCACGACGCTCAGCAGTGAGCAAACGAATGAAGGAGGAGGCAATCTAATAACATAATAAATTATCTACTGCTTTATTAGTATAGTTTTAACCTCAGTAGCAGTAAACTGTTTAGTAACCTGTGTTAATACAAGTCTAATATCCTAGTTTATGTAATATCCACGTCGATCAACCTTTGCCTATACTCTATTACATGAACTGCATTCATGAATAGTGTAATGTATAATCCCACCAAAAACATTCTGTAAAAAACTAGCCAAGTCTCGATGGAGCTGCTTGTTTATCTCTAAAAAGTAATGAAATCTAGACAAAGTCGTGCCAAGACTTCCAAGAGTTCCTTACTGCGATTTCTTTATTATTATAGTTAATGTTGTGTGACTTGGCCGTTCAAGGGTACACATGTACACAAGGGTACAAAACTAGGTGCTCCATGACACTATTGCACCAATCTGTCGCCAGAACCGCTACCCATTGACGATAGAAAATTGCCACTTAAATAACGTTGATTCAATATCCAGTCCATTGTAGGCTTGATAAAGCTGCGTATTTCAATAATGTTATAACATTACGTGTAAAAAAAATTTACTTGTACCCACTACTAACGTTTTAAACAATGTTCAACGGCCAAGTCACACAACATTAACTATAATAATAAAGAAATCGCAGTAAGGAACTCTTGGAAGTCTTGGCACGACTTTGTCTAGATTTCATTACTTTTTAGAGATAAACAAGCAGCTCCATCGAGACTTGGCTAGTTTTTTACAGAATGTTTTTGGTGGGATTTCATTTATTTTTGTTGAAACGTGTTTATATTGATTTATTTTATTAGATTTCCTTATTTGACACGTTTTTTCTTTTTAGGAGTAGTATTTTATTATTAAGCGCCCCGCGGTTTCATCCGCGTAGTTCCCGTTCGCGTTTCGGTGGGAATTTCGGGATAAAAAGTATCCTATGTTATTCTCCTGGCTCTAAGCTACCTCCCCACCAATTGTCAGCCAAATCAGTACAGCTTTTCTTGAGTTATAAATTCCTGTTCCTAATCCCGTGGGAATTTCAGGATTAAAAGTATTCTATGTTCTTCTCCTGGTTTTAAGCTACCTCCCCACCAATTTTCAGCCAAATCAGTTCAGCCATTCTTGAGTTATAAATTCCCGTTCCCATTCCCGTGGGAATTTCGGGATTCAAAGTATTCTATGTTCTTCTCCTGGTTCTAAGCTACCTTCCCACCAATTTTCAGACAAATCAATACAGCCGTTCTTGATTTTTAAAGTCCCGTTCCCAATCCCGTGGGAATTTCGGGATTAAAGGTATCTTATGTTCTTTTCCTAGTTCTAAGCTACCTCCCCACCAATTTTCAGCCAAATCAGTTCAGCCGTTCTTGAGTTACAATTCCCGTTCCCGATCCCGTATAACTCCCGTTCCCGTTCGATTATCCTAGTTTTTATAGTTTTCCCTTTATGTTGTCATTAAACCCTAACTCTGTACCAAATTTCAGCTCTCTAAGTTTATGGGAAGTACTAGTTCTATTTTGATGATCATGAGTGAGTGAGTGAGTGAGTGAGTGAGTGAGTGAGTGTCTGTCATAAATACGAAACTTTGCTTTCGCATAACTTCGGAACTAAATGACCTACAGACTTGAAATTTTATTTTAAGTATGTGATTGTATAGCTTACTGGATGACGAAAATTTCAGCGTTCTGGGCTTATCCAGAGGTTCTTAAATAGGGGCCTGAAAATGCGGCGAAAGGGTTCCTGTAAAGGATGGTACGGCAGTGTTTGCTTCGCGCTCGACTTGGCGGGGGGCACTGCCGTGCCCCCAGATGTTACATATTACTTATTTACGAATGTATAAAACATGGTATGACTAAAATGGTGTTCTAATAATTTCATTCTATTCTCATTGTTTGATACATTATAGATAATTTATTAGTAAGATACACTTTTGTGCACTGTTAAGCAGTGCAATTTTCTATGTATCTACTAGTCAATTTTAATACATATCCTATAGACTCAATACAAATGCTTAGGAATGTTTTTTTTTTTCAACAGACTCTATTTTTGACTGAAATATAGACATTTCCCTTTTTGGATTGTAGAAGTATGAATGCAGGTGCTCCACGTAAAATACTGGACATGCCGCCAAATTTGACTACAGACTAACCACAAAAAAGATCAGAAGAAGAAGATTGAAATTAATATTTATCTTATCTTTGCTTGAAATAAGTACTTTTACCTAATTTTGTAACGTTAGTATTTTATGATCCGTGGTTCAAATTGATATTTACGATATCTATTTACGCGAAACTAAAATAACTATAATTAATATCAGCTTCCTATTACAAACTAAAAGACCAAGAAGGTTAATTGTGTGAATATTTATTTTGCAATTTTTTATTGATTCTATGAATTTTAATTAAACTAACAGGATTTTATTGCCTTTAATTGCTGATAGTATTTTGTCTTTAGAGCATAATTAATTGCTGCGTTTGTTCCGGTATTATCTATGTATTTAATTAACATGATAATGTTCTATTAATGTTTTAAACCTTTGTTCATTGTTACAATTTATATGTTCAATTGACTTCAATACATTTAGGTTAAAATAGAATCAGGCGAGTTACAGGAAGTGCAAGCTTAGAAACAAAATGGCTTTCTTATAATTTTCATCAAAATTTAATCATCATCATCACCAGCCTGTTTTCGTCCACTGCTGGACATATGTCTCTCCCAACTCGCGCCAATGTGCCCTGTCGGCGGCAATGGAATCATTTTTTGTTAATCAATTAAAACCAGCAACCTAAGATACACACACACTCCGTCTGTATTTCCTAAGCGGATAATCGACTAAGCAGTTTCTATATAACAATTAAGTAAAAAGGATTCCTATTAGAAATCCACGTTCATTTATACACAAAGCATTGTCTAAATGATAATGTGACCCAGTGTGTCGGCACTTGTCATACAATGTTCGCACACCAATGCAGGTGAAAGGGTTACATGCTAGGCTAGCCGGTTACAACATATAAGTAGGTTTATTAGTTGCACCCCGTATTTTTACCAGCGACAAACCCTTTTTGAATTCGCATGGGAGTTATGATAAGCAGTATCGTAGGTAAGTTGTTCTCTTTTGTTCGAATATTTGTCTCGGTCTGGGTGTATGTGTGAATGAGTGTGTGTGTAGTTTCTGATACCCTAGATACAAGTTGCGGACTTTGTTAGGGGTCAGTTACTATAATAAGATGATGTAGTGAATGATTATGTTATGTTTATTAAGGAGTTATATAGGTTTTGTTTTATATTGATTTCTACATTGATTATTAGAAGGCAGTCTCCTGACTGACTAATATCTGCCTAGGAAAGCAGTAAGTATCGGACTGTGTTATCCCGTTACGGGCCAAAATCGATATTTATTTATTTAATAGTTACACCAACAGTATTTACACAAAACATTCTTATAAAATTGATATTAGTACCTACCATGAAGGAATAGAATTTAATCATCATCATCACACAATAATGCTACAACAGCGTGTAATCTGAAATCCGGATCACGTTTAAAATAATCTTAATTGTCAATCTATCCATCATCTCTCACCAATTTCCTGATCACTAACTATAACGTGTTACTTATAAAATAATTATATAAGTAAAAATTACTTCCCAAACCAATTTACATTATATCGAACAAAATTACCGAAACGCTGCAATCGTTGACTGATCGACGTCTACCCAATTCTCGGATCTGGTTTATGGCTCATACGTGTAATGACCGGCCCGTTTGATAACTACCTTTTTCTTTCACATCCATCCGCAGAACTTTTTCATAGAATAACTGATGAAAGTTTGATGGCAGATAGGACACTCCATTAAAAAAAAAACTAGAAATAATTATTCAGAAACTTTCTGCGGTATTTTCGGATTGGCACTCAGAAAAAACAAACCTTCGGAAATACTTCCTACCTTAAAGGCAGGCTATGCCATTTTGAGTCAGGAGTTTGGTGGCAAATCTAACTAATTTAAACGGTAGGTAACCATCTTATGATACATCTGTTCGTTAGCCCATAATGATACATTTTCTTGCTTTGTTTCCAAATAACAAATCCTAATCCGATATATGGAAATATACAATTTCAGTTGCCTTTACCAAATTTATTCTCACATTTTTTCCTCACAAAACCTAGACAACGTTCATACGATATTGAAACTCAATCGGGTCCCTTCACTTTTAGGCGTAATTTGAGTGAACGATACCTATTTTTAGTATTTACTTAGTGCTAAACCGATATTATCTACCTAGGTAATAACAGCAATAGTCTTAATGAGATGTGAGTCACACTACGGACAGACACTAAAACGCGCTGCAGATTGTATTTTGTCCACTCTCTTTAAAATTTAACAGTGCCGCACACTTTTGGTTATTTAGGTACTAGTGGCCATGTCTGACAAACTGTTAGTAAGCTAGTTAGTACCTAAGTTTTCTAAAAATTAAAACAGTTTGTCAAACATCCAGAAAAGGTTGTTTTAAGAAAACAGAAAAATGAGCAGGCATAATAAGATATTAAGAACAAGAAGGGACTTCCTACTCACTCACAATAGCTTAAACTTCACACAAATATTCTTTAAACATTTAGTAAGTCCCATTGGTACCTAGGTACTGACAGTTTCACTCTACCAGTATAAGGTTTCACAATCATCCTTATCATCTCAGCAAGAACTTAGAATAAAGAAAGAAGAAAAGGAAGAAACTGGAACCAAGAAAATGTATTAACCCCCGACGCAAAAAGAGGGGTGTTATAAGTTTAACGTGTCTGTGTGTGTGTGTATCTGTCTGTCTGTGGTATCATAGGTCCCGAACGGATGAACCGATTTCAATTTAGTTTTGTATTAATGGGGACTTACGTGCGAGTGTTCTTAGACATGTTTGATGAAAATCGGTTGACCCGTTTAAAAGTTATGGGGGTTTGAAAGTAATTGTGTTGGAGGTTTTTTTAAATTATTATTTTGTGTGAAGCGATCAGTCTGCTTTTGGTTCTTATAACCTTTGCCGCACAGAGCCTGCAACCTGCAGCCTTCTAGACTGACTTGACGAGTTTTTATTGTAACTACTGATCTGAACCGAGCATGTCTGTGATATTGTTCAACATTTACGATTGTTTTTAATTAAAATTTGTATTGTTTTAATTATTGAGACTATCTAAGTTTGATAACAAACAGTTTTTTGTGTTTTGTATAAATAAAATTGATTTTTCTGATAGTTGTACGTTATACGAAAACAACTCCACTGTTTTCCCAAAACTTTATTCTCAGGAACATGAATGAGTCATTCGTGAGGCAGCGGAATTGAAAATATGAACCATAAAATTTAAAAATATGTTTGTATTCAAGCAACTTCAAACATTAATACAAAAAATTATTGGTGCTAAAACATGAGTTGAATCAGTTCACACTGACATAAGTCACATCTTTATAGCAAGGTTTACTGCTCAGACATTTAAACCATTTCCTTTCAAATTCTTTTCATTAAAATTAAACAGTTAATCGCAAATTGTTCCGAATTCCACAATAAATGGCTAAGCGAATTCAATTAAATGGACACAACCAAGTTAAGAAAACGGAAAGTAGGTATCGGGAGAGAGTAGGTCGTATAAAACATCATTGGAAACTATGGGAAACCTAGATAAAATACATTTCGATACAGCTCAGCTGGATTAAGGTATTCTTGAAACACCGTGACTGAGCTAACTAACTAGACAACAAACAAACATGTACTATGTAGGCGGATGTTGGAAAGTGCAAACGAATGTGCACTTGCATGAAACGAATGTACAATAAATGTTGGCGATTTTTGGACCTGGGGATCAACCCTTAGAATATCTTAATAGTACGGGATATCAACGAGAATAAATGAAAACACTGGAAGAGCTAGATCAGAAATCTACATATCTCTGTCTGAAGACAAAAAGTTCTCCTAGTTCATAAAAATTACGAGGATTTTGAAGAGTAATTTAGCACTTCCAATGGTTTGTAAAATGAAATAACAACTCTTGTATGACTTACCTTCAACTCTTGCTCGGAGTTAAGAAATGGCTAATTATGCATTATTTTAATTCAAGTGCTTTGAAACTTAACAAGCTAAACCTTTCGCAAGGTATTACAAATACTAGTAATGATAAGTACCTGTTTTGTATTCAAAAACATGAACTGAGCATATGTTCAATGGCTAACATTCAACACTAAGTACTTCCTTAAAACTTAATGGCTCACTCGAAAAACGAGATTTCTCTAAATTTCGGTGCTAAAACTAAGTGCAAACGTTCAAATAGAAAGTGAATATGAAGTAAACACTTTCATGCTAGAAAATGTCTGTGTCTAGTAAATATTTTAGGTTAATAAATTTCGAAACGTCAAAGTATTGTTTTCTCTGTTAGATAAATTTGCTAGCTGCAATAAACTAGAGAGTGTTCTGTCCTACGAGATTGTTTATAGGTAAATTCTATTGTATAAACATTTTGTTAATTTATCACATTGCATTGAAATTTATAGGGATGGTGATGACCTTTTATGGGTTATGGTTACATTGTGTATTGTATTTGAAAGAAGGTTTGAGAGAGTTTTCCACAATTAAACCTAATCACATTAGATATTTTGTGCGAACTGCGATTATTTTGTTAAATCGACTGTTATTGCCTTGAAGAGGCTCTATTTATCAAAATTAAAGACAGTCGATAACAATATTAGGACGACAATCAAGACCGATCAAAGCTTAGCATACTATTGGAGGCACGGATACAGTCACCTATCACGGGTGCAACGGTGCCAGACTTTGTCTAACCATATAGAATGCAAATAATTACCAACAGACTTACTGATGATAATAGAGAAGACGGAGTTGGCAGAACTGAGATTCTTGACCAGACTCAGAACATCTTTATTCCACTAGTCTGGTAGAGAGATAGAGCTAGAGTATCGAAGTCTTGAAAACTGTCTGGCAATAAAGGTCATTCACCCAAACTTTTAATTAACAAGTGCTGTAAAAAAAGTATTTTATCAAAACGCAGACACATTTCACTTACATCCAAGTTAATTACTTTAAATGCATCACTACTTTCACCGGTGCATCGTTGGTTTAAAAATCTAATCTGTTACTCTAAATGGACATTTTAATTAGCCTTATTTTTACAGCAATTAGCAGACGATAGTTTGGCTTGCCACGTTTTTTGGGAAGCAAAAACTAACACAGAATACCTGCATACATTCTAGACCTCAATTATTTAATGTATCCAATCTTTTAATTTATATTTAATAGAAAAATGTAGGTAGTTATAATATTATTAAGAAGAAGCAAACTTGTCAATTCAAACACATTAATGTCAGAAATATCAAAACAGATTTAAAAGAAAAAAAGTTTATCTATGATTTAGAGCAGCCTATTACAGGAAAGTTACCGCTACCTGGTTTTTTTAACAAAATTCGGAAAATTTTGGCATAAATTCGGGACCACTTTACTGTGCTAAGTCCGACCTGCACATACTTAACTGTAGCCAGTATTGACTTCATAACGTTTGCGACAATAATATACTTAAGTATAAGTACTTATACGTTTTTATCCAAACTTTGCAGGTTTTTGCCCTTTCAAGAGCTAAGTACATAATTAGCACTTCGCACGCTTACAATGAGAAGAGCAATATCCTTCTGTAGTAAAATCAACATCAATAAACCAATTAAACAGACATTGCCTTTCAAGTTTAAACAATACTAACATTTATCGTACAATCCTCTTTGAGTTGACCAACCTGAGAAGTGCATAAATAAATACAGAATCGCGTAAAATGGATCGCACCAAAAACATTCTGTAAAAAACTAGCCAAGTCTCGATGGAGCTGCTTGTTTATCTCTAAAAAGTAATGCAATCTAGACAAACTCGTGCCAAGTCTAAGGTTCCTTACTGCGATTTCTTTATTATTATAGTTAATGTTGTGTGACCTGGCCGTTGAAGGGTACACATGTATACAAAGGTACAAAACTAGGTGCTCCATGACACCATTGCACCAATCTGTCGCCAGAACCGCTACCCATTGACGATAGAAAATTACCACTTGAAAAACGTTGATTCAATATCCAGTCAATTGTAGGCTTGATGAAGCTGCGTATTTTAATAATGTAATAACATTACGTGTAAACAAAATTGACTTGTACCCACTACTAACGTTTTAAACAATGTTCAACGGCCAAGTCACACAACATTAACTATAATAATAAAGAAATCGCAGTAAGGAACCTTAGACTTGGCACGAGTTTGTCTAGATTGCATTACTTTTTAGAGATAAACAAGCAGCTCCATCGAGACTTGGCTAGTTTTTTACAGAATGTTTTTGGTGCGATTTCATTTATTTTTGTTGAAACGTGTTTATATTGATTTATTTTATTAGATTCTCTTATTTGACACATTTTTTTTCTTTTTAGGAGTAGTATTTTATTATTAAACGCCCCGCGGTTTCAACCGCGTAGTTTCCGTGGGAATTTCGGGATGAAAAGTATTCTATGTGCTTCTCCTGGTTCTAAGCTACCTCTCCACCAATTTTCAGCCAAATCAATTCAGCCGTTCTTGAGTTATAAATTCCCGTTCCCAATCCCGTGGGAATTTCGGGATTAAAAGTATTCTATGTTCTTTTCCTGGTTTTAAGCTACCTCTTCACCAATTTTCAGCCAAATCAGTTCAGTCGTTCTTGAGTTATAAATTCCCGTTCCCATTCCCGTGGGAATTTCGGGATTAAAAGTATTCTATGTTCTTCTAATAGTTTTAAGCTACCTCCCCACCAATTTTCAGCCAAATCAATTCAGCCGTTCTTGATTTTAAAATTCCCGATCCCAATCCCGTGGGAATTTCGGGATCACAGGTATCCTATGTCCTTTTCCTGGTTCTAAGCTACGTCCTCACCAATTTT
This sequence comes from Timandra comae, assembly GCA_958496195.1. NCBI lineage: Eukaryota > Metazoa > Arthropoda > Insecta > Lepidoptera > Geometridae > Timandra > Timandra comae. The sequence continues at coordinate 3,810,768 of OY292360.1, forward strand.
CAGCCAAATCAGTTCAGCCGTTCTTGAGTTACAATTCCCACTCCCGTTCCCGTATAATTCCCGTTCCCGTTCGATTATCCTAGTTTTTATAGTTTTCCCTTTATGTGGCCATTAAACCCTAACTCTGTACCAAATTTCAGCTCCCTAGGTTTATGGGAAGTACTAGTTCTATTTTGATGATCATGAGTGAGTGAGTGAGTGAGTGAGTGAGTGTCTGTCTAAAATGCGAAACTTTGCTTTCGCTTAACTTCGGAACTAAATGACCTACAGACTTGAAATTTTATTTTAAGTATGTGATTGTATAGCTTACTGGATGACGAAAATTTCAGCGTTCTGGGCTTATCCAGAGGTTGTCAAATAGGGGCCTGAAAATGCGGCGAAAGGGTTCCTGTAAAGGATGGTACGGCAGTGTTTGCTTCGCGCTCGACTTGGCGGGGGGCACTGCCGTGCCCCCAGATTAAAAATTATTGTTTGCATAGTGATTTATCTTTGTTTCCTGTTTATGTATCTTCAAATGTGAGAGATTGTTTTAATGGTTTACTTAATTTTAATTACTTCTAGACTTTCATAATGTAATGAAGGTCACCGAAATCTCTGGCGGCAGTTTCCAGAGATTTCGGTGAATCCGACTGAGTCTCTAACTGAATTAAACATTTATGAAAAGACATCCCGCTTCCCAAATATGATATGAGAGCGTTCTAACCTAGAAATTGTACCTACCTATGTAACTTACTAAAACATTAACTTACCAGGAAAGAGTCCAATATATTTCGTACCAAATTACTTAAAAATAGTAATAAATCTTAATCATAATTCTCAATCTTAAAATAATATCTACACCTTTTAAAATTCCACGTAACAGGCATGTTACATTGATTGAAAGCTCATTAAATGATCAACAAGCTCACGACATGTGTGACCATTAGATACCTAACAAACTAGACTCACACAATAATAGATTTTAAGTATTTACACTTAAAATCTAAATTACTATTTTCGTAATCTAATGACATGCCTGTGCATTAGATAGCCTTGCTCTAGATGTGAAGCACCTTTTTATGCTTTAGTGTATTATGTATGTAGGTTTAGATCGCAGTACAAAATATTGTTAGTGTTCAACTTAATATCAAGTTTTTCTATGTATTTTAACAGGCTACGTCCTAAATACATAATGTTTTACGTTATGTAATAGAGCATGTTATGTCACACATTATGCATTTAAGTCAATGTTTTTGTGATTTCTTGTAACTTTGATTAAGATAAGATGTGTATTTTGTTTCGAAATATGATTTTAAAATAACATATTGGATTAACATGTCTTGTCTCAACAACGGAAACATTTTCTATTTAGCCCGTTAGGAAGGCAAGCTAAGCTATATCAACGCATGTGAAATCGCACTGCACAATATGAGATTTCGAGAAAACTTGCTATTAAAAAACTTGCGATCGATGACAAAAGCGATTAAACATATTCACTATCAAATAAAAGCCGGACCAAAAAAATTTACTAGATAAAACAAAGAGATCGCGGAAAAACGCCAATGCTAAACGATTGCGGAGAAGATGTCTAACAATCCATAATAAAACTTAGCAAAGGATTACATAGAAATTATAGTCCTAATAAAAAATAACCACACTGACGAAGTAATACGTTTAATCAAGAACTAAAACAACCGGCTGAAGTGAAAGAAAAAACATGAAGCCAGTCATTTCTATGAATCAATAAATAACGCCTGTATGCTTACTCACTGCAGTTAGTTCGAGGAAAATTATCCTACAGTATTCATAACGGTAATTAAGGCAAGTAAATAGTTAGTAAGTATATGTTTCTTCTCCAAATAGAATAAAAAATAATTTTCAAAATTGTTTAAAGTCCATGTTTCAAAGCATTTGCTTAAGTACTTTTTTTCTTATATCTTCTTTTCCGAACCTTTATCCCATGTCTATTTGGGGTCGGTTTTCAGTTTAACCAGATTTGGCGGAATGTCAGTATTTTACGTGAAGCGACTGCCATCAGACCTTCACAACCCAGAGGGCTATACGACATTCTTGGTTAAACTGAATGTTAGACTTTTGAGGGCTCTAACTACCCGTAACGACTGTCGAAGATGTTAGTACGACAACCGGGACCGACGGCTTTACGTGCCCTCCGAAGCACGGAAACGCTCATGAAATTAAAAGTCATTTTTAGTAATGACCCATCACAGTCATGACGGTGCCAGACGTTGCTTAACCGCACGGATCACAAGTGATCCGCGGGTAGCACTGGGCCATGAGCGCTTCACTACTTTTTTTCTTATAAAACTCGAAATAAAAACCTTTCCTATCCATTTTGTAGAGGTAGAGGGTAACTGTAATGTAATTATCACAGTTAGAACATGGATATCCTGCTATTCCTTAGTCGGCAACACAATTGAGATGCTTCGGAATTGCAGGCGTCTCCATAAGATAAGGTAAGTAGTTAATTCTTTTAGGTGATCCGTCAACTCGTTTGCTCTTTACATTTATGACATATTTTTAAATATAATTTTCAACACACTTGCTCATAAAGGGACTTTTATTTGTGCAAAAACAGTTGAATAATGACACGCTTGATTCACTAGTGAGTTATAGATTTTTTTTTTTATTGTTTAGTTTTAAAAAAGTTTCGATATCAAAAAAAAATCGTGTCCATACATTTTAAAAACAAACTTCAACTATGTTGCCTTACTTTTGGTAGGTCTATGGTCGATTCCATTCATTCATTCATTCGTTTTTTTTTTAATGAGTATATTCTTTTAATCTATGGCCGATCACCATTATTGTGTTGGATGCGCGCGAATAGAAAAACTGTTTATTTATTAGCGAAAAATGATAATTTCTTCGCAAATGTGTTGAAAATCGTTGTATGGTACACGCGTGTATTGATGATTACTATCCTTGGCTATCTTCAATAGCGCCTCAGAAGTAATCACCAACTTACCCCGCTTGTACCATAAATAACTATTATACTTAAATGTTTTATTTTATTACACGCCATCTTATAAATAAAAAGACAATAATTTACTACTATAATTTTCAACCCTGAAACAAACAAATTGTGGTTAAATAAAAAGCGTTATTATACTTAGTCATTCTTAACTCTGAGAATAAGAAAGGCCGTGCCAAACCGCAGAGGAAATCTAGTAAGTAATAGTCACATTGTAATCGTTTAGAGGAATACTTTTATCTAAGATCGAGCTTAAGCTTACTAACCTTGACACAGTGGCATTACTTTGAGTACTTAAATCTTGTTTTCATATGTAATTGGTCAAGGTGGGATTAATTTGACTACGGGCCAATGAATCTTAGTAATTGATATCTATTATTACTTACTAGTGGCGCCCCGTGGTTTCACCCGCGTAGTTCCCGTTCCCGTAGGAATATGGGGATAAAATATGCTAAAAACCTTCCCACTGAATCACTCTATCTATTAAAACAAACTGCATCAAAATCCGTTCCGTTATAAAGATATAAGCATACACAGGGACAGAGAAAGCGACTTTATTTTATACTATGTAGTGATGATTAACGTCTGTTGTTTGCCATTTTGCGTCATATGCAGCACGATTATAGGATCCAAACTGGAGAGGTCTTTTTGCGAGAAACTGCCAGCCTTCGTGGAAAACGCAAATTTTCATCTGCCGTTGAACTCATACAAATCCATACATAAGTGGGAAAATAACTCTTGGTTTATAAATCAGTTTGTTACGTGTAATCGATTGAATTTAAGAAAAAAATGGCTAGGAGATAAATAAAATTATATCACGCGTAAAAACTTCTCTCATTATATTTTACGAGTTATTAACGAACCGAAACCAAATTATTTTTTTGTTTCGCCGTCTGAAAATTTGCCACATAATAGAGACAAAAATGTAAGAAAAACAAATCTAAGTACTTAATTTAAATCATAGCATAGTTGTGTTTCAACAATTTATATCGACAGGAAAATGCCAAATGTAGTAACTACGTACTAAATAAGTAGAGTGATTCCCACGATAACAATAAACTTTTTAAGGTTGCTCCAGTTTCCTTAAGCAGATATTAAAAATGCTGAAGAATGATTAAGGTATTGTATTTTTCTTTTAATTATTCAATATCGAGTAAATTGCAATACCACAGATCATAAATACATAGTTTTATTCTATTCAAATAGATGGTATTTTTTATCTACCATGCTACTTAACTTAGTACAGTACACGAGAAAAATCGAAGAAAAATGTAGACTATACTGAAAGCACAAACTTATGTATATGCGAGAGTTTCAAGATTAGATCAATCGTGCACTTAAAACAGACATAATGAATAGCATGTAGGCTTTAGTATTCTCTACTAGTGTTAGTACACTTCACTTTAATTTCGCTAACTACTTATCAACTGAATTTTCTTCAGTTATCCTGAATAATAGTCGTGTATAGTATAGATGACATTGCGTCTGAGTGACGTCATTTTAAATTCATTATGCCGGGACCCCAATCATGGCGGTCAATTTTTATGCACTCACATATGAAAAAAATAAAGCTCAAGTGCACAGACTAAGTAAATAATTGTTCTATTTACTTACATATTTAAATTACTTGTATTACCGATGCGTATAGATAGAAACAGATTGATTTCTTAGAATGATAAGTAGTTAAACCATGGAGGTCCTTATATGTTCATAGATTCTACTAAGAATAATAGTCATTCCTCGCCGATTCCTGACATTAATCACCTGCTTAGAGTTTAATTTAAAAAGAACTTACATTCCCAAACTTAATAACGAAAGTGGCTTTTACGTGAAACGGTGAAAGTTAAAGAATACTTATCATAATGTGCATTGTTTATTGTTGTTCGTTATATTATTAATTTGATACACTTACTTAATTGTTATATTTAAAATAAGTCGTAAATATGTTTATTTCATGCTAATTGAAATACATAATAGTTATTTATGGTACAAGCGAGGTAAGTTGGTGATTACTTCCGAGGCGCTATTGAGGCCCGAGCCGTCAGGCGAGGGTCTGAAGATAGCCGAGGATAGTAATCATCAATACACGCGTGTACCATACAACGTTTTTCAACACATTTACGAAGAAATTATCATTTTTCGCTAATAAATAAACAATTGTTCTATTCGCGCGCATCCAACACAACAATGGTGATCGGCCATAGAATAAAAGAATATACTTATTAAAAAATATCGAATGGAATCGACCATAGACCTACCAAAAGTAAGGCAACATAGTAAAATGTATGGACACGATTTTTTTTGGTATCGAAACTTTTTTAAAACTAAACAATTTAAAAAAAAATCTATAACTCACTAGTGAATCAAGCGTGTCATTATTCAACTGTTTTTGCACAAATAAGAGCCCCTTTATGAGCAAGTGTGTTGAAAATTACATTTTTATGTAATTTTGTTTAAGTATAACGTCTTAGAGCTACTATTAGAGTAATAGTTGTTACCGACTGTTTCACTATCGTTAATTACTACTGCTTCGCTTCTGTTCTACGATTAACAGGTCATGTTACATACATAGGTAACCTATTTCTTTCCATTATTTCTTGATCATGAAACTGCCAAAAATCAATTCGTACCGCTCAGTATGAGAGTAGCGCGTTCAATCAAGCAAAACAAAATTTCTTCAGCTCTAGGTATGTGATTACTTATATTACCCGTAGTACAGATTCAAATCGGAATAAACAATATGTTATGGAAATTTTCACAGGCAACATTGGCAACATAAAATTAATAAAAACAATATATAAATTAAATTCTATAGACGTCACATACAACCTTCTAGACGAGCATTTAATAACATCATGCTCACACGTAAATATCTGGAGAAATCTTCAGATAAATTAAATAAACCGGATGAACTGCGTTGTCGGATATTTTGCTTGCGTATTTTAATTTATGGTGTCATGTTTAAGTACCGGAATCTTCCTGTACTACGAATTTTTTTATGTTTACATAAAATACAACGATTAAATAGCTGTTTTAAGTATGAAATAAGGTTTTATTTTTTATATGCAACATTAATCTTGGAGAGATGATAATGGCGTCGCACCTCCGAAGATGTATAAGTTTTTCTACGCAGACAAAGGCGTAATTGATTGTTAAGCGTTTTGTTGTTTAAGAGACTACGTACAAACATGGTTCGATTTACGGTTAAGAAGATAACTTATTTTTTAATTAACTTTACTTTTATATTTATTTTCCAACACTTAACTTTATACTAGTAGTAGGTATTTAACAAAGGAAAAGGAGTGCCGGATATTTATTACTTACTTGGACATAAGTTTAAGTAAGTTATTTCATCATTAGCCCTTAGTCGTCCACTGTTAGATATAAGTTTAAGTTAATTATTACAAATTATTATTAACCCCCGACGCAAAAAGAGGTGTGTTATAAGTTTGACTTGTCTGTGTGTGTGTGTATCTGTCTGGCTGTGGCATCATAGCTCCCGAACGGATAAACCGATTTTAATTTAGTTTTGTACATATTAAAGGGGACTTACGTGCGAGTGTTCTTAGTAGGGTATCGAGAACCGGTATAGATTTAAGAACCGGGATTTTCGGTACCAGTACTAATCGGAACCGGGATTTCCCGGGATTTTCGGTACTTTCGGGATTTTTTTCTTCTTTTTAATTTTGGAGGTAAATATAGTCTAAAAAATATTATTTATATTAAATAACACATATTGCGCATTCTGGCATGGCAAGATAAGCATTGATTGCTTTAACACAATAAAATAGCATCACGACTGAGCCTCTTAGCAGTTTTACGATGTCATCCACTCCGGGAGAACTCCAAAAGGAAGAAACAGAAGCGTGATGGTGCTCTACTTCAAAAAAAGGGATAAAACCCTGCTGAAGAACTATAGAACCATCTCGCTTTTGAGCCATGTTTACAAGCTGTTCTCGAGGGTTGTCTTAATTCGTCTATCAAGAAGACTCGACGAATTTCAACCCCTCGAACAGGCCGGGTTTCAAAGCGGTTATGGCACCACAGACCACATCCACACATTGAAGTAAATTATACAGATGATCTAAGAGAAGACTATGAGAAGGGTTGGGCTATTCTGGAAACTTTGCAGCGATGCCAGATCGATACTCGTTATGTAGAGGTGTTGAGATGTCTGTACGATGCCGACCGTTCAAGTTCAGTGCCGACAGTTAAAGTCTATCCAACTGTGCAGAGGTGTAAGACAGGGTGACGTTATATCCCCGAAACTCTTCACCAACGCGCTGGAAGACGTATTTAAGACTTTGCTTTGGGCTGGATGGGGCATAAACCTAAATGTCGAGTACATCTCACACCTCCGGTTTGCAGACGATATCGTACTAATGGTGAAAACGCCGCAAGAGCCACACTGGATGCTGAATGACCTAGCAGATGCCTCTCGTTGGGTCGGCCTCGGCGTGAGCTTTGACAAGACCAAGGTCATGGTTAATAATAAATAATAGCCTTGTTATGCTGGAGCCGATCCTAGTACACGGTACCCCTCTCGATATTGTTCAAAAATACAACTACCTCGGGTAAATAATGTCATTGGGTAGAAACAATCTGGAGAGTGAGGTTAAGAAGCGAATACAGCTGGGTTGGGCAGCGTTTGGTAAACTTCGACGAGTCTTCTCATCGCAAATTTCACAGTGCCTAAAAACAATAGTTTTCAATCAGTGCATCCTACCAATGATGACCTACAGTGCCGAGACGTGGACACTCACGTGGCTGTTCCACCAATTTAAAGTCGCTCAAAAAGTACTGAAGAGGGTTATGCTCGGAGTTTCTCTGAAATATCGCATTCGCAATGAAGTGATCAGACAGAGAACTCAATTCACCGACATAGGACTCATGGAATTAACTCTCTGAAGTGGCAGTGGGCTGGCCACATCTGTAGGAGAACCGATGGTTGTTGGAGCGGAAGAGTTCTCGAGTGGACACCGCGACTCGGCAAAAGTAGTGTTGGACGTTCTGTGGCTAGATGGAGCCATGATTTGCGCAGGGTAGCCGGGAGAGAGTGGATGCGACGTGCCGCCGACAGGGCACTTTGGCGCAAGTTGGGAGAGGCCTTAGTCCAGTAGTGGACGTAAACAGGCTGTTGATGATTAAAATAAAGTTATAAATTCACTTTTGATAAAGTTGTACACATAAAACATCAACGTATATCGTAGGCCGATTCTCCTAAATAGTATCTCCATTTTGGTCCTCATAATTAAACTTTCTTGTTCTCTTGGCAATGTGTCTTCAAAAAGATCATTGCATCTCATTAGATGCATCGAGATCTAATTTTGTTACAAAAAAGGCCAGCTGAGGAGAAAATTCTTTCTGGCTCCACGCTAGTAGTTGGAATTGTGAGAAGGTGTTCGTAAGCTTTTTAAGTACCACATTTTGTCTTATGATGGAATAATGATCTACCACGTACCTACAGATACAACGTTTTAATGAGAATATGGTTTTAGCTTGAATATTTTGTATAAAAAAAATTAATGCTGTTAATAGAAGATTAAAATCAAACAAATGATTATATAGTTAACATGATTCGGTATTTCCCGAAAATACCGAAAATCCCGGTTCTTATTCATTGAGAACCGGTTCTTTGACTACTATTAAAGAACCGGGAAATCCCGGGATTTTCGGTTCCGGGATTTCCCGGTTCTGAACCCTAGTTCTTAGACATGTTTGAAGAAAATCGGTTGACCCGTTCAAAAGAGTTGGGGGTTTTTTTAATTTTTAATTTAATGTTTTTTCCTTCCTTTTTCTTAATATAGGCGGGTACTTATTTGAAAAAAAAACGTACACATATTTTTAAGTAGGAATGAACTAAGTATGGCATAAAAACGCTAGACAAAAATACGTACTTACCTATAGAAAGATAACCAATTACTTAATCCAATTCTGCCATAAAGCGGCAAAATAAACCAAACAATTGTTATAAAACTTATAAATTATAAAATACGTAATATTTTATTATCGATCAATCATTCATTAGCACTCACGTTATAATAACGAATGCTGTGAACGAACGTGTGTAGGTCATCTGTGGATCACCTCGAGAGCTACATGTCTTTATAGTCTAATTAGCACGAACGTAGGTATCTAACATGTGAAATGTCCCCCATATTGTTTGAATATAATATTTGTTTAACCTTATTATTATAATAGATAGTGAACTGAACTTCATATTAATTAGATATAGGTCAATAGTAGACCTAACATATTAAATTAAGGCTGAGGAGGTTTCGGTTTCACTATATTGCATTGTCAGTTTCTAAGTTTGCAGTATGATTAATTGATTAGAGCCTATAGCCTTTAACGATACTTTCTGAGAATACACAACAAAACTGGGCCCGAGCGAGTCAGGGCGAGTCGCTATTCCCTAAATTTTTTTCACAAATTTTGACGGCAATTTCATCGATGCGTTACAATAATTTATTGCAAGAATTTTAGTAGGCGTTTTTATGTTATAAATATGTGCCCAGTTTTCACACCTTAAGTACGGGTAATAAAGCTAATTAAAATATGAGACAATTGAGTGACATATTACTTTTTAAATAAGTAAGTACCTAATTTACTACATAAGTATTAAAAGACCAAAACTACACTAAACAAAACCGGACATTCAAATAACAATTTACTGTCGTTATCAATTTAAAAAGATAACCTTCTTTTAAAACAAGTGACAGAACGCTCCCCCCTGAGAAGTCAATTGATCAATTGATACGTTGTTTCGCACATCCTGATCGAGATAAAAGGGGTTGGCGTTGAGTCCAAAGGTCAGTCAGATGAAACGAATTATCTAGTCAGTGTCACATGATATATCACATGTTATTGAACACAGTATTTACTCGGCAATTTGCTAAACGTATACTTATTGAGGTGTTATACTGACCTTTGAGTAGCAGATGGTAATTATTAAGATACGCGATTATTAACAAACACTACTTGCCTTGTATCCTTTAAATTTTAACGGCGTCAATGATGAACAATGTTTGATGTATTATTTTGGCATTAGGTATAAAAAGGGGAATCTATGAGGCAAAATAGAGTCAAAAGGTTTACTTTTTCTTTCGTTTTAATAGGTATTATTAGATAAGTATTTATTGGATTAGATTGGCTCGATTATTTGCACAAAATCAAATACTTTTATGGTTTACCACTATCCGTAGGTATGAGGAGTTCTAAAGTGTTGGCTACTTCTAATATGTACGAATAGGTACCTAGGCCCATAAGTATCTAATTAATAGATCATTCCTGATAATCACCTGCTCTCTCTTACAATGAAAATGGCACTATGGCTTGTTACATAATTATCAAGGCAATATAAAGTTAAATTACTATATTATACCTAATGTCTTTAGATAATTACCTACAACAAAACGGTAAATAATTTCTAAGACCAACATAATCCTTAATCGACAGAACCTAATTCGTAATTATACCCAGTACCCATCGTAGCTATCTACTATCTTGGAGATTATATCTCATAATAATTGACAGAAATTTAATCATAAACTAACGATTACAACATAAGGTGCACACTTTAAATTCACATCGCGATTATTTCTAACGTACCTAGTGCACCTTGATAAAATTTCGTGTTCCAGAAGTCAAAGGCGAGTTTATAATTTACGTAGGCACTGCGGAGGTCACATGAGTTCAATAGTCTTGTATTACCGTTTGAAAGGAGCACCCAAGGCCGAAGGATTAGAAGATCTTTCTAGAAACTTTAATGCACCGCAAATGTATTAGGTATTAGTTGTAAGTAACAGGTTTGGTCACTGTCACTTTATAGGTAGTCATAGTCACACGTTTTTGCTATGGAAATGTTTTGTGATCAATAGTCACAGCAGTACAGGTATTCGTAGTATTTTTTTATAGTTTACCTGGTGAAAATACTCAATAAGAAAAATACTTCATATTTTATTGCCATAGCTAAACTCGGTCATGTCTAGCTAAGGTTTTACCAAAGCATAAAGTTCCTATGGACCTTGTGAACAACAATAATTGTTGAAATGTAAGACCTCACTAATGCGAGTCCTTTTATGCATACATTTCTTGGGCACCACCATATTATTTTCCTAACATTGGTATAATGAGAATTAAGTAGTTATTTTTTATAATAAATATTGTAAACGCCTAATAAGAACCTACAAATGGCAATAAAATAAACTTTACTTGTACCAAAGTAGGTTAATTCCATACAACCTTAGAAGCAATCTAACTTAATGTCGTCTTTCGCTCCAAAATAAGGTACGTAAAACTAGGTGTTTTCCATTTTAAGTTATCTGATAAATTAAAATTTTTACAGTGTTATCGAATGGAATACTATAAAAACCATTAATTAAATGTGGTTTTTATTTAATAGGAATAGGGTACAATTTTGTACTACGTAGGTCGGACCTGGGCACAGCATTATAAAGAGCACCAGATGCTTATACAAAATGTATAGTCTTCTTCTCTATAGATAAAATATTATTTATTATTTACTTAACAGATTCCTACTTAACGCCTGAAATTATTATTATAATGTTGTTAGCGCTATGTTCGCTTTTTATAGGAGTACTTAATGTATATTTACGTATTTAATCGTAGTTACTATTATCACTGGTATCTTAGCTGTGCATGTGCACAATGCTAATATATTTCACCGAGAAAACAGCAATTTGGAATGACATAGGAACATATATTTTAAAAGATTTAAAGGAAAATACTTAAAATGATTCAGTCCCCCTAAAACATTCAGATTATGAAATAATGGGTAACCTACTTGGTTGTATGCTTCTTTATACTGCCACTAAAAAGTCAATTGGAGATTTTTTTATACTTACCTCAAAACCACCTACTAGGTATAGGTATTTTAGATAGACTCTACCTATTAGTACCTACTAATTATCGTACCTACCTATATTATCAACATTTATGTATATTATGATGGATTTAGACATTATGAATCAACACAACACACAGTTCTATTTTATGCCAAGATCTTTATTTTTAAAGTTTTAATAGCCTCTATATCGCTTTTTTATTAACGAGTTTACTACTTAGGTAGGTACCTAATAGATGCGTAGTTTATTTATATTTACTTCTTATCTATACTAATATTATAAAGAGGAAAGATTTGTTTGTTTGTTTGTAATGAATAGGCTCCGAAACTATTGGTCCGATTTCAAAAATTCTTTCACTAATGGAAAGCTAATTTATCAGTGCGTGACATAGGCTATATTTTATCCCCGTAATCCCACGGGAACGGGAACTACGCGGGTGAAACCGCGGGGAGCTACTAGTGTACTATAAAAATCTAATTAACAATACATAACTACTTAAGAACGTTTGAACTCATTAATCACAGGAAGTATTGAACTATAAACTATCCATTACATTAATATCCTACTTATAATCTATCACTTGGGGTTGGTACATTTGTTTTAGACACATTCATGGTACTTATAAGTAATTACAAAATGATTTTGATTACCCACAAGACCTTGAGAGTTATGTTTATCAGTTGCATTGCAACACAACAAAAATTAGATCACATCTTTATTTGCTGTTGTCATTTTTAGTAAGTAAATATTTAAAACTGAGTATGTAATTAACCTTAATTAATATATGTAAATAACAGTTAGTACCTGCTTATGTGGTTCAATGCACCGTGCAAGGGTGAGTTCTCAACGAATTACACCAAATATGGTATAGAGAACTCTTTAGGATTTTCATTCCCAACGATGAACTCGATGAAACTTTTTTTTAAGTAAGTAAGTACTTACATAAAATTAGTAACTTACATAAGTAAGTACCTAGGTTACTTACATAATATTCTAAGCTACTGCACTAGCTAAGATACTGCATCTAAAATGAAAAAGTACCTAGGTAGGTACATAGGTATAACAATCAAGAGTATCTGAAATCTGAAATGACGAAATTTATCATCAAATAGTTGTGCTAGTAATAAAATTCATTTTATTATGTACACCCATGTTGGTACTGTTAGTGTTCTTTTATTCCCAATTTCGTAAGTAATAACTACTAATATTTACATTTGCATCTTATTTTGCCTAGTTTACCATACCATAGTTTCGATAAGATAAATCTTATTTATTCATAAACACATAATACTGATAGTGCAATAGTATAAAATACCATGGAGGTGAGAAAACCCCATCAGAATCACAGTCAAAGATTGCAATATGAAGTCCCACTTTGGAACCCTCTTGCTCCTTGCCCTGGTAAGTTAAACTTTATTACCTACTAGTAGCGCCCCGCGGTTTCACCCTCGTAGTTCCGGTTCCCGTAAGAATTCAGGAATAAAATTATACTAAAAACCTTCCTCTTGAATCACCCTATCTATTAAAGAAAACCGCATCAAAATCCGTTGTAGTTGTAAAGATCTAAGCAAACATAGAGACAGACAACTGGAAGTGACTTGGTTACATTGTACTATGTACCCAGTGATAGTGATTACAATGTCGATTCGTATATTTCCCGCTATGCCAACGGGGAATAAGCTGCTAAGCTGAATCTGCTGCAGAGAGCAAAAACTATTCTAATTTGTCCGCCCCTACACTTTTCTCGCCTTTAAATTTTTGCGTCCATAAGTATGCCTATTCAGCCTGCTGGTAAATCCGCCATTGCGCTCCCAAGTTAATGCCAACTCTGAATCGTTTCGATACACTATAGGTACTTATTTATTAGTACAGTACATTGCAGTAGGACAATAACTTACTGAATGTTATACCTGCCCAAGTAATATATTTAATGTCAACAGCGTTACCATTATTTTGATAGAAAATAATAAGTAAGTAAGTTACCTACTCGTGAAACGTAATAAAGTTTCAATCTTAGAAAGTAGTGTAATATAAGCTGTACCTAAATTCCATTTACTGTCTCGATTATCTGGGGGCACGGCAGTGCCCCCCGCCAAGTCGAGCGCGAAGCAAACACTGCCGTACCATCCTTTACAGGAACCATTTCGCCTTTAACGATACTTTCTGAGAATACACAACAAAACTGGGCCCGAGCGAGTCAGGGCGAGTCGCTATTCCCTAAATTTTTTTCACAAATTTTGACGGCAATTTCATCGATGCGTTACAATAATTTATTGCAAGAATTTTAGTAGGCGTTTTTATGTTATAAATATGTGCCCAGTTTTCACACCTTAAGTACGGGTAATAAAGCTAATTAAAATATGAGACAATTGAGTGACATATTACTTTTTAAATAAGTAAGTACCTAATTTACTACATAAGTATTAAAAGACCAAAACTACACTAAACAAAACCGGACATTCAAATAACAATTTACTGTCGTTATCAATTTAAAAAGATAACCTTCTTTTAAAACAAGTGACAGAACGCTCCCCCCTGAGAAGTCAATTGATCAATTGATACGTTGTTTCGCACATCCTGATCGAGATAAAAGGGGTTGGCGTTGAGTCCAAAGGTCAGTCAGATGAAACGAATTATCTAGTCAGTGTCACATGATATATCACATGTTATTGAACACAGTATTTACTCGGCAATTTGCTAAACGTATACTTATTGAGGTGTTATACTGACCTTTGAGTAGCAGATGGTAATTATTAAGATACGCGATTATTAACAAACACTACTTGCCTTGTATCCTTTAAATTTTAACGGCGTCAATGATGAACAATGTTTGATGTATTATTTTGGCATTAGGTATAAAAAGGGGAATCTATGAGGCAAAATAGAGTCAAAAGGTTTACTTTTTCTTTCGTTTTAATAGGTATTATTAGATAAGTATTTATTGGATTAGATTGGCTCGATTATTTGCACAAAATCAAATACTTTTATGGTTTACCACTATCCGTAGGTATGAGGAGTTCTAAAGTGTTGGCTACTTCTAATATGTACGAATAGGTACCTAGGCCCATAAGTATCTAATTAATAGATCATTCCTGATAATCACCTGCTCTCTCTTACAATGAAAATGGCACTATGGCTTGTTACATAATTATCAAGGCAATATAAAGTTAAATTACTATATTATACCTAATGTCTTTAGATAATTACCTACAACAAAACGGTAAATAATTTCTAAGACCAACATAATCCTTAATCGACAGAACCTAATTCGTAATTATACCCAGTACCCATCGTAGCTATCTACTATCTTGGAGATTATATCTCATAATAATTGACAGAAATTTAATCATAAACTAACGATTACAACATAAGGTGCACACTTTAAATTCACATCGCGATTATTTCTAACGTACCTAGTGCACCTTGATAAAATTTCGTGTTCCAGAAGTCAAAGGCGAGTTTATAATTTACGTAGGCACTGCGGAGGTCACATGAGTTCAATAGTCTTGTATTACCGTTTGAAAGGAGCACCCAAGGCCGAAGGATTAGAAGATCTTTCTAGAAACTTTAATGCACCGCAAATGTATTAGGTATTAGTTGTAAGTAACAGGTTTGGTCACTGTCACTTTATAGGTAGTCATAGTCACACGTTTTTGCTATGGAAATGTTTTGTGATCAATAGTCACAGCAGTACAGGTATTCGTAGTATTTTTTTATAGTTTACCTGGTGAAAATACTCAATAAGAAAAATACTTCATATTTTATTGCCATAGCTAAACTCGGTCATGTCTAGCTAAGGTTTTACCAAAGCATAAAGTTCCTATGGACCTTGTGAACAACAATAATTGTTGAAATGTAAGACCTCACTAATGCGAGTCCTTTTATGCATACATTTCTTGGGCACCACCATATTATTTTCCTAACATTGGTATAATGAGAATTAAGTAGTTATTTTTTATAATAAATATTGTAAACGCCTAATAAGAACCTACAAATGGCAATAAAATAAACTTTACTTGTACCAAAGTAGGTTAATTCCATACAACCTTAGAAGCAATCTAACTTAATGTCGTCTTTCGCTCCAAAATAAGGTACGTAAAACTAGGTGTTTTCCATTTTAAGTTATCTGATAAATTAAAATTTTTACAGTGTTATCGAATGGAATACTATAAAAACCATTAATTAAATGTGGTTTTTATTTAATAGGAATAGGGTACAATTTTGTACTACGTAGGTCGGACCTGGGCACAGCATTATAAAGAGCACCAGATGCTTATACAAAATGTATAGTCTTCTTCTCTATAGATAAAATATTATTTATTATTTACTTAACAGATTCCTACTTAACGCCTGAAATTATTATTATAATGTTGTTAGCGCTATGTTCGCTTTTTATAGGAGTACTTAATGTATATTTACGTATTTAATCGTAGTTACTATTATCACTGGTATCTTAGCTGTGCATGTGCACAATGCTAATATATTTCACCGAGAAAACAGCAATTTGGAATGACATAGGAACATATATTTTAAAAGATTTAAAGGAAAATACTTAAAATGATTCAGTCCCCCTAAAACATTCAGATTATGAAATAATGGGTAACCTACTTGGTTGTATGCTTCTTTATACTGCCACTAAAAAGTCAATTGGAGATTTTTTTATACTTACCTCAAAACCACCTACTAGGTATAGGTATTTTAGATAGACTCTACCTATTAGTACCTACTAATTATCGTACCTACCTATATTATCAACATTTATGTATATTATGATGGATTTAGACATTATGAATCAACACAACACACAGTTCTATTTTATGCCAAGATCTTTATTTTTAAAGTTTTAATAGCCTCTATATCGCTTTTTTATTAACGAGTTTACTACTTAGGTAGGTACCTAATAGATGCGTAGTTTATTTATATTTACTTCTTATCTATACTAATATTATAAAGAGGAAAGATTTGTTTGTTTGTTTGTAAT
Organism: Timandra comae; assembly: GCA_958496195.1. Taxonomy (NCBI): domain Eukaryota; kingdom Metazoa; phylum Arthropoda; class Insecta; order Lepidoptera; family Geometridae; genus Timandra; species Timandra comae. The sequence continues at coordinate 3,827,584 of OY292360.1, forward strand.
GAATAGGCTCCGAAACTATTGGTCCGATTTCAAAAATTCTTTCACTAATGGAAAGCTAATTTATCAGTGCGTGACATAGGCTATATTTTATCCCCGTAATCCCACGGGAACGGGAACTACGCGGGTGAAACCGCGGGGAGCTACTAGTGTACTATAAAAATCTAATTAACAATACATAACTACTTAAGAACGTTTGAACTCATTAATCACAGGAAGTATTGAACTATAAACTATCCATTACATTAATATCCTACTTATAATCTATCACTTGGGGTTGGTACATTTGTTTTAGACACATTCATGGTACTTATAAGTAATTACAAAATGATTTTGATTACCCACAAGACCTTGAGAGTTATGTTTATCAGTTGCATTGCAACACAACAAAAATTAGATCACATCTTTATTTGCTGTTGTCATTTTTAGTAAGTAAATATTTAAAACTGAGTATGTAATTAACCTTAATTAATATATGTAAATAACAGTTAGTACCTGCTTATGTGGTTCAATGCACCGTGCAAGGGTGAGTTCTCAACGAATTACACCAAATATGGTATAGAGAACTCTTTAGGATTTTCATTCCCAACGATGAACTCGATGAAACTTTTTTTTAAGTAAGTAAGTACTTACATAAAATTAGTAACTTACATAAGTAAGTACCTAGGTTACTTACATAATATTCTAAGCTACTGCACTAGCTAAGATACTGCATCTAAAATGAAAAAGTACCTAGGTAGGTACATAGGTATAACAATCAAGAGTATCTGAAATCTGAAATGACGAAATTTATCATCAAATAGTTGTGCTAGTAATAAAATTCATTTTATTATGTACACCCATGTTGGTACTGTTAGTGTTCTTTTATTCCCAATTTCGTAAGTAATAACTACTAATATTTACATTTGCATCTTATTTTGCCTAGTTTACCATACCATAGTTTCGATAAGATAAATCTTATTTATTCATAAACACATAATACTGATAGTGCAATAGTATAAAATACCATGGAGGTGAGAAAACCCCATCAGAATCACAGTCAAAGATTGCAATATGAAGTCCCACTTTGGAACCCTCTTGCTCCTTGCCCTGGTAAGTTAAACTTTATTACCTACTAGTAGCGCCCCGCGGTTTCACCCTCGTAGTTCCGGTTCCCGTAAGAATTCAGGAATAAAATTATACTAAAAACCTTCCTCTTGAATCACCCTATCTATTAAAGAAAACCGCATCAAAATCCGTTGTAGTTGTAAAGATCTAAGCAAACATAGAGACAGACAACTGGAAGTGACTTGGTTACATTGTACTATGTACCCAGTGATAGTGATTACAATGTCGATTCGTATATTTCCCGCTATGCCAACGGGGAATAAGCTGCTAAGCTGAATCTGCTGCAGAGAGCAAAAACTATTCTAATTTGTCCGCCCCTACACTTTTCTCGCCTTTAAATTTTTGCGTCCATAAGTATGCCTATTCAGCCTGCTGGTAAATCCGCCATTGCGCTCCCAAGTTAATGCCAACTCTGAATCGTTTCGATACACTATAGGTACTTATTTATTAGTACAGTACATTGCAGTAGGACAATAACTTACTGAATGTTATACCTGCCCAAGTAATATATTTAATGTCAACAGCGTTACCATTATTTTGATAGAAAATAATAAGTAAGTAAGTTACCTACTCGTGAAACGTAATAAAGTTTCAATCTTAGAAAGTAGTGTAATATAAGCTGTACCTAAATTCCATTTACTGTCTCGATTATCTGGGGGCACGGCAGTGCCCCCCGCCAAGTCGAGCGCGAAGCAAACACTGCCGTACCATCCTTTACAGGAACCATTTCGCCGCATTTTCAGGCCCCTATTTGACAACCTCTGGATAAGACTAGAACGCTGAAATTTTCGTCATCCAGTAAGCTATACAATCACATACTTAAAATAAAATTTCAAGTCTGTAGGTCATTTAGTGCCCAAGTTAAGCGAAAGCAAAGTTTCGCATTTTAGACACTCACTCACTCACTCATGATCATCAAAATAGAACTAGTACTTCCCATAAACCTAGAGAGCTGAAATTTGGTACAGAGTTAGGGTTTAATGGCCACATAAAGGGAAAACTATAAAAACTAGGATAATCGAACGGGAACGGGAATTATACGGGAATGGGAACGGGAATTGTAACTCAAGAACGGCTGAACTGATTTGGCTGAAAATTGGTGGGGAGGTAGCTTAGAACCAGGAAAAGGACATAGGATACTTTTAATCCCGAAATTCCCACGGGATTGGGAACGGGAATTTAAAAATCAAGAACGGCTGAATTGATTTGGCTGAAAATTGGTGGGGAGGTAGCTTAGAACCAGGAAAAGGACATAGGATACTTTTAATCCTGAAATTCCCACGGGATTGGGAACGGGAATTTAAAAATCAAGAACGGCTGAACTGATTTGGCTGAAAATTGGTGGGGAGGTAGCTTAGAACCAGGAAAAGGACATAGGATACTTTTAATCCCGAAATTCCCACGGGATTGGGAACGGGAATTTAAAAATCAAGAACGGCTGAATTGATTTGGCTGAAAATTGGTGGGGAGGTAGCTTAGAACCAGGAAAAGGACATAGGATACTTTTAATCCCGAAATTCCCACGGGATTGGGAACGGGAATTTAAAAATCAAGAACGGCTGAATTGATTTGGCTGAAAATTGGTGGGGAGGTAGCTTAGAACCAGGACAAGAACATAGAACACTTTAATCCCGAAAATCCCACGGGAGTGGGAACGGGAATTTATTACTCAAGAACGGCTGAACTGATTTAACTGAAAATTGGTGGGGAGGTAGCTTAGAACCAGGAGAAGCACATAGAATACTTTTAATCCCGAAATTCCCACGGGATTGGGAACGGGAATTTATTACTCAAGAACGGCTGAATTGATTTGGCTGAAAATTGGTGGGGAGGTAACTTAGAACCAGGAGAAGCACATAGAAAACTTTTAATCCCGAAATTCCCACGGGAATGGGAACGGGAATTATAATTCTAGAACAGCTGAACTGATTTGGCTGACAATTTGTGGGGAGGTAGCTTAAAAACTATTTATGTATAGATACTTTTTATCCCGAAATTCCCACGGAAACGCGAACGGGAACTACGCGGGTGAAACCGCGGGGCGCTTAATAATATAATACTACTCCTAAAAAATAAGTGTGTCAAATAAGAAAATCTAATAAAATAAATCAATATAAACAAGTTTTAACAAAAAGAAATGAAATCCCACCAAAAACATTCTGTAAAAAACTAGCCAAGTCTCGATGGAGCTGCTTGTTTAACTCTAAAAAGTAATGAAATCTAGACAGACTCGTGCCAAGTCTAAGGTTCCTTACTGCGATTTCTTTATTATTATAGTTAATGTTGTGTGACTTGGCCGTTGAAGGGTACACATGTATGTACACAAGGGTACAAAACTAGGTGCTCCATGACGCTATTGCACCAATCTTAAAAAATCCAGAACCTATCCATTGACGATAGAAAATTTGCTTAATTATAGCCACTTGAAAAATGTTGATTCAATATCCAGTCAATTGTAGGCTTGATAAAGCTGCGTATTTTAATAATGTTATAACATTACGTGTACACAAAATTGACATGTACCCACTACTAACCTTTTAAACAATGTTCAACGGCCAAGTCACACCACATTAACTATAATAATAAAGAAATCGCAGTAAGGAACCTTACACTTGGCACGAGTCTGTCTAGATTTCATTACTTTTTAGAGTTAAACAAGCAGCTCCATCGAGACTTGGCTAGTTTTTTACAGAATGTTTTTGGTGGGTTTCATTATCTGGGCCCTTTACATCAAATTCGGGAGCGGCCACGCGAAACTGAACTGCTATTTATACTAGATATAGAATACTAGCTGTGCCCCGCGGTTTCACCCGCGTAGTTCCCCTTCTATGTTCTTTCTCGGATAAGCTACCACTGTACAAAATTTCAAGTCAATTGGTTCAGTAGTTTAGCCGTGAAAAGGTAACAGACAGACAGACAGAGTTACTTTGGCATTTATAATATTAGTAGGCATAGTAGGGATACCTATACATAATATGTACTTAGGCACTTACATACATTAAATTTTTCAGATATGCGTCACTTGCTCAGCTTTAGCTACTCCAAAATCCGACAATGCACTGGTTCCGACTCGACAACAGATTGATATCTTTGGAAGTTCTAGGTAAGTAAGTTGTTTATGATCATAACGTTTTTAAACGTACATTAAGCAAAAGTCCGTTGATTGATACGTACAAATTTACCTCCAGTTCTAGTGCCGCTTTTTAAAAAGAATAATCTAACTTAAGTTTTCTATTGTAACAACTTTAATCCCTACGTACTTTATCATTATCGCAATTTAGTAGGCACCATTGAAACTTAAGCTTTAAGTACTCAACCCACAGCAAATAGGTACCTAGCAAACAGTTTTTAGGACGCAACATAGCCATTAACATCAGCTATTTACCCACCTCTCGAATTATTTTAGGAGACTGATAGAGCAATTAGTAGAGAATCTCCGTAAAATTGCAAGAGAAGCCGGTGATGCCATTGGAAGCTTCACAAGCGGTATACAACAAGAGACCGAACGCATCAGGGAGAGGGTAGTCGAAGACATTCAAAAGCTAAGAGCCCGTGTGTCTGAGGCTATTGATAATGTTACCAACAGGCTGATCGATTCTGGTGTTGGAGTACTGGATTGTGTTATGGTAATGTATATTTTATCTCTACTAGATAATATTATGCATAAATAGGCAGAGTTTGTTTGAACGCGCTAATCTCAGGAACTACATAGTAATCCGATTTCAAACAATAATAGGCTAATGTAAGTGTGAAGCATGTTTTTATCGTCTCGCAAAACTATAATAGGAACACAGAATCAGACGACATAAAAATAAACAACTATTAAATAGCTAGACTACACTACACAGTACGACATAGGTAGATATTTGATAATAATGCTAATTCGTACGTGAAAAAAAATCACTAAACACAATTCAAACTACTTCTATGACTCAGCGATAAGATAAACAAGTCAAACTGGTATCATACTTCGGCCAGCTTACTTAGTATGTAACCTTATGTCCTCTACCAAGTAATAATTTTAACCTTGAATTTCGCAGGCTCATAGAGGCGACGCCAACGTTTTTTTCAACGAAACCCTGTCTAAGACAATGTCATGCGTGGACTCCAGAATAAATGAAGTTAGCGACCAGATAAATGGTCTTAGATCCATGGTCAGTGGTGCTGTAGATTTTGCCAACAAAGCAGTTGAGGATATGAGGTCTTGTACGGGACAGAATGATGGTTTCTTAAGTACTGGATCGTGCTTGGGAGCTGTTGCTGTTCAAACTGAAATGAAAGTTATTGTTTTTGCTACTCAAAGTGGACTTTCTGTAAGTGTCAAATCAGTTTATCATATCACGATAGTTACGTAATTAGAACATAATACACTATCTTTGTAAGTGGGTAATTAAGCATGTATAGAGATAATGATTAATGATATTGATAATTATATTTATAAAGTAAGTACTTATACTTAGGTACCTACTTCAATTTGAGAACCCACATAATGAAAGGAATTTATGTTGTACACAAGCTGGTAATTCACCTAAGACAATAGTATCTATCTATTTACTTAAAGCTTATACGCTTACATAACTGAACTGATAAAGCTGATACCCAAAACTACTTACGTTAAATAAGAATGACCTTTCTATAAAATGCAAAGCAATAAGACGTATATTTATATTTTAGATTGCACGTATCAATTTATCCTTGGCGACTCTCCCAGCAACTTTGGAAATCTGTGCCGGTACCAGACTAGTAGAAACAGGATTATCCACAGCAAGAATCGTTATGGACATCGGAACCTGTTCAGCTACGTCAGTCTTCACAGCTATGACAGGACAAGTGCAAATGCAAATCGACAACAGTCCTTGAATTTAAAATAAATCTTTTTCGTTAATCATTTTATCAAAGTTGTGGTTTATTTTATGAAATCCTAAAAACATTACTTAGAGATATGGGTGGACACATAAAACAAATGAATCTTAAAAGTGAGAAGACCAAATTTTTCACGCTAAGCTTTCAAACGGTTTGAATAAAAAGGCTAAAAGTACTTAAATTAATAGACGTTATATAGATTTAAAAGTAGACATTGATTATTCTTATAAGTAATGAAAATTCATTATAAGTACTTATCTTTAGCAAAATACTATCAGCTAAGTAGCCAAAAAGATCAAAGTTTATCTTATCATTTCGTGAGGTAATAAATGTAACCAAAATGACTGGCCACAAATTATAAATAAAAATTGAGATAGAAATTTTAATAAGTAACCACATATTAATGTACTTACTTAATACTTACTTTTTAAGAATTTGGACCAAATGGGACAATAACATCCTTTTCGTTGGGAAAATGCGTAGCATCGCATACCTCCTGTAACTGAAGGATCCTTCCTTCCCAGAAGATTATATGGGGCTCTCAACGTCTGACGGACGACTTCTAAAACCCAACAACTTCCATCCACGTTACGTGAGGGTGCCGTAGGATCCCATAGAATTTCTATCACGTCATGATAAAACATACCTAGTTATAAGATAAAGCATAAAGGACCTAAGAAGTCCCTTGCGATCACAATGAAATTAATTAGGTAATATCTTTTAGGTGCACACTTAGGTAAGTGTAAATAAGATTATATTGTGAAACAATGACCATGAGTCGTTTAACCAGGTTCGTCGATCGATAACTAAAAACTTATTAGATTAAGCAGTTAGTTCTTAATTGATGTTTAATTAAACACTTAAGATAATTGTCACTATAAAACGGACCTAAACACTAATGGACTCAGAGATCACTCTCAACATCACAATGAAATTAGTTAAAACTTTATTAGTTGTTCTGCTGGTGGTCTGCATAAAGGTAAGTACAAAAGTATCATTAAATATGAAATAAGGTAATATTTAGAGTAAAAACTTCACTGTAGTTGTTAATTAAGTAATACTCGATAAGTGTTACAGAGGTACCAATTTCTTCTTTACAGACCATCGATTGCAAAGGTCTCGGAGACATAATTGATAAAAATTCTCTGGAAGATAATTTGAACAAACCATCTGCTCTAGTAGAAAGTAATAATAACCTGCGAGGGTTAAAAGACGTTTGGAATAAAATAAAAGAAAGTGCAATTTCTTCATGGAATTATGTAAGAGAATTAGCTCTGAGTACTCAAGAGAAACTTGGTAAATACATAGAAGATGTAAAAGAATATGCGAGCGGACTAGGGGCCGCTGTAGGAGAACAATTGCAAAAATTAAAAGAAAGGCTCCAAGAAATCATCGAGGATATATACGGAACACGTGAACTTGTGACTCAATGTATTCAAGTAAGTAAAAATTAATAAGTAGTAAGTACCAACATATTTTGAATTATCTTTTCTTGTACTTAAAAATGACATAATTATATTACAGAAAGAAAGAGACACAATTGATGAGTTAATGAAAGGTTTACTTAAACAAATGAGTGATTGTATAATGAGCGAAATAAAAAAACTCATGCAAATTGGTTCTCTTGGTAGTAAAGCGGATTTGGCACTCAACAATACGGAATACCTTGAAGATTTGGATAATAAATTTGAAGCATGTGAAAATGATTTAGAACATGTAGAAGAGTGTATGAATAATATCAGATATAATGTTCTGGAAGATGTGTCAGAAATAGAAAATGACATCTTGAAAAGTGTAAGTATACAAATGCCTATTTTTAGTTACTAGATAATTTACATATTTACTTCACAATGAACGAATACAACCTTAAACAGTCAGTGCTTGTTCAATAAATTAGTGATTCTACCATTAAATCGCAATATCCTAAATAGTAAAAAATGCTATACTTACTTAATGTTTTGTTTATTTCCCAGAGCGCTGATGTTAGGAACTTAGCCGATGACGTGAAAAATACTATAGTAACTTGTTCAATGGACAACATAGCCGATGCATCTTACTTCATTTCTCACGAAATTATGGAGATCGCCAAATGTGTCTTAGATAGCAGTAGTACAGACATAGAGGCAGAAAATAAACCTATTGAAGAAAAAACTAGTGAAGAAAAGAAAGAATGAAAATAAACAAAAAATACATTTATTGGTGTTCATATAAAATTTTACAATACCTAAATACTCGAGAGTAACAATTACATTTATGTTTAACAATAAAGGTAATCGTAACATACATTAAAATATATGTTTATAAGTAAGTATAAGTATTATATATTGACTATATTAAATAGTTTCATGTACATTGTATGCGTTTTGATTTATATTAACGAGGGCACATAGCATGGCGTCCTCCGTCAACAGAAAATGTAACACCGGTGATGTTACTTGCACCATCGCTAGCTAAAAACGTAATCGCAGCTGAAATTTCATGCGGGTACCCTGCTCGTCCAATCGCATGAGTCTCCTTGCATTTCTCAACATACGCTTTATATTCTTTTTCAGTCATAGAACCCTTCAAATGTATTCCAGTAAGTACAACACCAGGATTAACAGCATTTACTCGAACACCTTTTGGCCCCAATTCTAATGCTACGCATCTTGTGAATTGATCCAACGCGGCTTTCGACACGCAGTAACTAAGAATGTTCGGGAACGATCTCAATCCTGCTACACTCGATACATTAACAATATTTCCTTTAGTTTTTAGTAGATGAGGAGTCGCTAGCATAGTCAAATGATATACACTTCGCATGTTCGTGTTCATAATTCTATCGTATTGATCAATTGTCGTTGTCTCAATAGTTCCAGATTCCAAAATTCCAGCGTTATTTACGAGGACATCAAGTTTTTCAAAGCGATCAATAGTTGCTTTAATCAGTTTCTCATTATCGCTTTCTTTCGTAACGTCGGCAACAATAACCAATGGAGACAATTTGTTAGGAGATACTTCCTCACACTGCTTAGCGACATTTTCAAGATTAGTTTGGTTTCTACCAGTTATAACTAAAGTAGCGCCGAGTTTAGAAAATTCAACGGCCGCATCGGCACCAAGGCCTGCACTAGCCCCCGTAATCAGTATTACTTTTGAAGTAAACATATTTATATACCTGGCCAGATACAAAAAAAATTAGAATATATTTATTTGATAAAATATATACCTACTTGAACACCCAACATAAAAGTGAATAAAAATATTATGACTATAGGTACATACACAATGAACAGAAAAGCACACACAATGTACATGCATAACCCCAAACAATTAAAATTTATAAGACTTATGGTAAATATTGTCATGGACTTTTTTTAATAATAATTGAAATAAGATACAATATTTGTAAAGTTTAACGAGGGCAACTAGCATGACGTCCACCATCAACGGGTAGAGTAGCTCCTGTAATATTGCTTGCAGCTTCACTTGCCAAAAATATGATCACAGAGGCAACCTCTTTAGCATCTCCAGCCCTCCCTATAGGGTGGGTATCAGCACATTTTTTCAAGAATATTTCATACTCTTGTTCATTCATGCTACCCTTCATATGCAATCCTGTAGTAATAACACCGGGATTTACCGCATTTACCCGTACTCCTTTTAGTGCAAGTTCCAGAGACACACATCTAGTGAACTGATCTAAAGCCGCTTTAGACATGCAGTATGCCAAAATGTTAGGAAAGGATCTAAGGCCAGTTACACTTGAGACATTCACAATGTTTCCCTTGGTTGCAATGAGATGTGGAGTGGCAAGCATTGTTAAATGATATGGTCCACGAACATTAGTATTCATAACTCTATCATATTGATCAAGGGAAGTGTTTTCTATAGTGCCAGATTCTAATATACCAGCATTGTTAACAAGAACATCAATCCTGCCAAATTTTTCAATAGTAGATTTAATAATATTTTCAACATCACTTTCTTTGTTCATATCAGCAATAACAATCAAAGGTTTTAGTTTATCTGGTGAGTTTTTCTCACATAGTTCAACAACTTTTTCTAAATTGTCTTTGTTTCGTCCAGTTATGGTGATATTGGCATTTAATTTTGCAAATTCAACAGCAGTTTCTGCTCCAATGCCAGAACTGGCACCAGTTATAATGACAACTTTACCGGAAAACATTGTTAGGTAGTACCTGATTGACAAATAAAATTATATTGTAAGAAAAAAAATATTCATCCTGCATTTATTATTAAGTACAAGTTTTATTTTATTGGACTAATTTGAGAAAGAATGTAACGAAAATATGTAACCTAGGTACCTAAATAGGTATTTAATAATTTATTTTTATGTGTATTCAATATTCTAAATTTAATGAATATGATGAAGCCATATATGAAAGAAATGTTAATAGGTATAAACAAACAAAACATGCCCATATACACAGAGACAGTCACAAAAACAGTTACATAATTAAGTCAACATTTTATGCAAAACTAACAATACACTTGCATTAACTATGTAAAGTAAAGTACTAAAATACATATTGGAGATAAGTATTGAGGTAAGTTTCTGAATTGTTTTAAAAAAGTTTAAAATAAAAAAAATATCTTGTAACATCAAAATTGTACTTTTGTGTTAAAGCTCAAAATCTTTATTTATATCAATAATTATTTATGTAGTTGGAAATATTAATGGTAGTAATATAAAACTTTATCATCACATCAAATGTGATTTAAACCGGTACCTAACTAAAATCAATTAATTATTTGATATTTAAAAAACTTACAAAAAAATTGGTAAGAAATGAATTTTAATTTAATATAATAGGTAAATAATAAAGTTCCCAGAACTTACCGAACTCAAAACTTTCGGCGAAACGAAACTCTTATTTCTTCTTTATGCGAGTTGAATAGAATGCTCGCAGTTCACGTATGTCGTGTCGTGTAAAGTAAGTAATGTGTACCTATTATGTTTATTCTATTTAGTGAGTAGTATTGATTGGTTAATTGGAAATAAAACAAATTCCAATCCAACAAGGAAAACGAAAATTTATGAAATTTAAAACTTCTTGCCTTGCCTGTTTGTCATTTGTCATGTCATTGACATTGGCATTAGCAGACATGTGTTGTGTTGTGTTGACATTGATAGTTTGATATTGTTTGCAGGCAAAGAGTGAATTGATCAAGAATTGAATTAAATTGTGAATTGATCACTATCTGAAACCACGGTCACAGAGAAAAATACTTCAATAGGCGTGTGTCTCTTTCTATCAAAGCTTAGGGTCATTATCATCATCACTTGCCACTTTGTTAATTTGAGTTTGAGTAACATTTAATGAAGTACATAATATTATTATATAAAATTCATCTAAAAATGTATTTCTGAATCAATAAATAATCGGGTTTAATCTCAACTCCAAGACCTACATAATAAAAAAAAGTTACTTAAAGTTATTTATGTCAATAGTTAGTGTAAAATAGTAATTTGGTCTAACCCAAATTACTATTCTACGCGGACAAAGTCGCTGCCAAAAGCTAGTAAAATGATATATAAAGGAACCGATGAACATACATACCGGTTAATCATTACCTTTCCTCAGGTTACTTTGCAAAAGCAATGCAATAGCTTTCTCACGATGCTCTCAGCCAATGACGATAGACACAAGCAGTTGAAGCCGCCTTACTCGACACTGTTAAGTGCTCATAATTTATAAGAGTCTTTGCCATGAAAATTGACTACTTCTACATAAGCATATCGCAAGTCACATGTGGGTGTATTGTACGAAATCGTGGCTGGAGTAGAACGCAGTCACTGTGGCCGAAAATCATTACCATCATCATCATACCGTCATCGCTTGATAATAAGTGTGACAAAGAAATAAACAACTTCGACCTCTCGACTATTTAAACATTTTGCTCTCATAAAATTTTAATGTCTTTGGAATTATAACTGATTGATTGAATGAATGTAAGTAAGCAGACGTTCCAGTTCATTCATATTTCATTCGTTCGTTCATTCATAAATTTATTTCACAAGAATCACACACAAGGGTTTTCATTTTGTTTTGCATCGATTTAATTTAATAACTTGATATAGACACTAGTTAAATTCAACCAAAGTGTTTTGTGTTGTTTGGACCGTTGTGGTAATGTATTTGTTTTAGTTTTATGTTCAGATTGCGAATAACTCAGTGTTTGAAAGAACTGTGAAGAAAATCACAAAATGGCATCTTCAACATCGACTGCACCTGGGGAATCTTTTGATGAATTTTACACTGAGGTAAGATATACATAAGTATATTATTTTACTCTCAAAATGTTACATTACCTATTTTACTAAAAATATTCGCAGTACAACAATTAATGTCTTCTTCAACGTAACCTAAAACTTTGTATTGCGTATCGACAGGTCAAAGAAATAGAAAAACGTGACTCTGTGTTGACCCCAAAGCAACAGATTGAGAGATTACTCCGGCCAGGCTCCACTTATTTCAATCTAAACCCATTTGAAGTACTACAAGTGGACCCAGATGCTACACTCGACGAAATCAAGAAGAAGTATAGGAGGTTGTCAATTCTTGTGCATCCGGACAAAAATATTGTAAGTATTAACGTGATATAATTTCGATTAACATCAGTAATTATCCTTTACAACAAACTATTGTTATTGAAGTTACATGTATCATGAAATTCACATACGAAGAGAGTAGGACCAAAACTTTGGACGGTTGTGTCCGTCAATATTTCATTTTCGTTGACAGATGGACTCTCTCCAGCGGCTGAGTGGGACTGCTTCCTTAGGTAAGGTCAAGACACAGTGCAGATAACAACATCATCTCAATCTTACAAATTAAAATAGGTATAATATATTATTGAAGTGTTTAAAATTCAATTACGATGATAACACTTCTTAATATTAAGAATGGTGTCAGAGTTTTCGGATATTATGGGCTAAAGAAACAATAACATTGTTATTTCATTACAAATATTACAATACTCTTAACTAATTTAATTAAAATCAGTGAGCTTTATGAAGGTATTTCGAACTGATGCAGCGTAAATACATAACACATTTATTGCTGTTAAAATTGTATTACACACTTCTTCTAATTATTCATAGGAAATTATGAGTTAAGTAATTTTATTAGAATTTTATCATAACTTTTTAGAAAAAAATTTCATGCGTAAAAAATGAGATTTAACTATATTGTTTGTTAGAAACTAAAAAGGATTAAATAGATCAAAACTCCAGTATATCTTAAAAGCTCACAGATTTTACATAAAAATATAATGTTCTGAGGTCAAATTTCAAAACAGCAAGTCCAGTACTGCAATGCATTGCTTCCTTTTGGCCCTTTTCTCTAATTCTAGTACACAATTACATGTATATTACAGTTTGCTCATAAGCAAGTCTTTGCCAAGAAGATAGGATACATCTGCCTAAAAGATTTTTTATAAATCTTATTTAACATTCACAACAATCTGTCCTTTGATATTTTAACAGCCCTTTTCTAGTACTTTTATGTACATATATCAGACTAGCTGTGCCCCGCAGATTTACCCGCGAAGTTCCCGTTCCCGTGGGAATATGGGGACCAAAAACAGCCTATGTCTTGCACTGAAAATTAGCTTACCATTAGTTAAGGATTTTTGATCAGTACTTTCAGAGCTTTGCCCAGCCAGATATTTGTTACAAACAAACAAATATTTCCTCCTTATAATATTAGTGTAACCTATTACAATAACTTCACACATAGTGTTATTAGATGCAGTTTTGCATTTTGGCCTTATTACCATCAAATTACTGGTAAATAATAATATTTTATTCCATCCAAATACTCAAGTTATCTATTTTATATCTTCATTTCAGGATGATTCGGAAAGAGCCCAGCAAGCTTTTGAAATAGTAAACAGATCTTGGAAAACGTTGGAAAATGATGAAACTAGAAAGAAGTGTATGGATATTTGTCAAGAAGCAAGGGAAAGGACTGATCACATGGTATGAACAAAATTTATAAATAATAAGAAATAATATTTATACTGATATTTCATTGTATTGGTAGTTGTGCTCTTCGACTTTTCTCGAGCCCTGTTAGCTCGCCTATTGGTGGAAGTATGATGTTATATAACCTATAGCTTTCCTTGATAAATAGGCTACCTATCCTACACTAAAAGAATTTGTATATAGAACCAGTAATTCCCGAGATTAGCATTTGCAACCAAACTCTTCAGACTTATGAAATTAGTATAGAAAATTATTAGGGCACGAGTTGGGTGAGGCCTATGTCCAGCAGTGGATGATGAAGATTACAGGCTGTTGATGATGATGATGAAAGAAAATTATTCATTAAAATATATGTTTTCAATATTTCAGATAGAACAAAAGAGAAAAAAGCTAAAGAAAGAGAATCGTCTAGAAGAAGGTATTCCCGAGGATGACCCACTGAAGTACAAACATGCCATTTATGTTATGACTATGAAGGTTTGTATCAATATCATTACTTTGGATTATTTTTATCACAGTGACTAAATGGTCAAAATATAAGTGCGCTTATGGGAAGGTTCATATCTGACGGAACATGCGTCGCGTTTTATCGGTCGCGTAACGTCAGAACAGACAAATGTATAGAAAAACACTTGACCGTTCACACTCAACCGATTATATGTTAGTGCGTTGAGTATGAACAGTCAATAGAGATGAACCTTCCCTATTACTTATTGCATTCCATAAATTAGTCTTATAGTATGTAGTTTGAAAGATCCAACCATACAAACATGGAGAGTGACTCTATTTTTATTTTTCATAATTCTTTGTTTTTATTTATAGTTATTTGCGGATATGGAGCGAAAACGACAGCACTTAGAAACTAGAGACATGGAGGAGAGAAAACGGAAACGTGAAGCGGAAATTGAACAAGAGGAGCAGAGGACGTTTGAGAAGGAATGGGCGAAAAACTTTGAGGTAATATATTACAAATATTTTTTTAAGTATTGCAAAGGCCTTAATTTACTACCTAGAGCTATATTATTTTTATAGATCTTTCTTTTTATCGGAATAAATATAAGCTTCAATATTTCTAGTGTACTGGTAGTAAAAATGAGTGTATCTTGTTAATTTTTCAAGTTTGTTATATCTTTGACACAAGATGATAAATACAGAAGGGTATCATTGCCCCATGGTTTTACCTATGTAAATTCTGAGTATAATAATTTTCGGGTACAAGTTACTTGTTACTTGTTGACAGGCTCTTCTCCGCAATTATACAAAGTTATCCATTAAAGTTATATTTACTTACTTATAATTGATTTAATTTTCAGGAATCTCGACAAAGCCGCGTCGACAGTTGGAAGACGTTCCAATCTGGTGGCAAGGAGAAGAAAAAGAAGAAGATTCTCGGGTTTAAACCACCGAAACCAAAACCCGAGAGCAGATAACTTAGCTTGTATATTTAGTATTTTAATTTAGTATATTGTTTCCATTAGTTAGTCTGCATATTGCAGTTTACTTCTGGTATTTGGTTAGATTAGACTAAGGTTGAATTTTTAACCCCCGACGCAAAAAGAGGGGTGTTATAAGTTTGACGTGTCTATGTGTGTATCTGTCTGTCTGTGGCATCATAGCTCCCGAACGGATAAACCGATTTCAATTTAGTTTTTTTTTGTATTAAGGGGACTTACGTGTGAGTGTTCTTAGACATGTTTGATGAAAATCGGTTAACCCGTTTAAAAGTTAAGGGGGTTTGAAATTAATTGTATTGGGGGATTTTTTAATTTTTAATTTAATGTTTTTAGAAAATATACTATTTAACTTTGCTTATCCATGCAATATATTATAATGTTGTGATGTCATTAAAACAATTATAGTACTTTTAAGATTATATCTTGGTAAGGAACATCTAGCGGCAGACTGAGAATATAACGTAAAGGCGAAAATGTCGTCATTAGTTTAACGAGAAAGTGAAACAAACTCGCTTTATTATTAATAATTTTAAGCCCAAGTGATGTGTTTAACAATAACTTTGGTCTAATCTAAGCACTTTAAACTTTAGGCTCCACGTCAACTACAATACTAAGTTTTATTAAGTAGTTCAATCCAGTTTAACGCTTCATAAGAAGCTATTTTATTTCAATGTTCATCTTGGTTGTCTCAATATCTTCATTATTTATAATATTATAGGTATAATTTAATGTCTCATTTAGGTTAAGATCCCGGCTAACGATAGCCTTCTATCGAAATTTAATTCTTATCGAAACTTTTAGTATACAATGTTACGTTAGAATTAACACAGTTTATGATACATTTATTGCGCTAGCGGTGGTGTCCAATTATTCTGTCAGTCAGTCTTGAGGTACCTACTTGTAATAATACATGCGTGTAAGATGAAATAATCCGGGATCTTTTACTATAATTTGTGCGAATATTAATATTGATAGAAATTAATTTAAGACTTGTATATTATAGAAACAAATATTTTACAGTTTTTTTTCTTGAGTTTCTTAACATTTCATTTAAACTTTTTTTTTAAACTACAAGTAAGGTCTAAGGTCCGGTGTACATTTGACGAAATGCAGCGCAAGCATTTTCCACTGACAAGCTATTATAGACATTACGTGCGTTGAAATAAGATCGAAAATCGATTACAACTTCCGTGCTAGTTTTCGTTTGTATGCTAGTTGTTGTGTTAATTGAATTTCGATATTATTTCAACGGGTATAATGTTGATAATAGTTTGACAGTTTAAAATGCTCAGCGCTGCGCTCCGTCAAATCTGCCCCCGCCCTAAGTAATAGATTTTTCTGATTTTGCATTGCCTAGCACAACTTTGGTCTCATGTATCACAATATTTATAATGTGTTAAAACAAAGATATAATGTATATGTTGTTCATTGGAAATTTAATAACTACACGTCGGAAAGTGTATAACTCAATAGTACCCAGCACAAATACTTATAAATATTGTTACTATCTATGTATATCAAAACTTGAATTAATACGAAAGCAATAAAGTTGTACCTACGAATATGAATATCGCCAGTAAAATATTGTTTAAGAAAAAATATTTCTTGATAATAAAGTTATGCTCTTGAAAGTGTATTTTCAATTGATATAACATGTGTTGTGATCAGTATGCAACAATTTTTTAGGGTGATTTTATGGTCACACGCTGCTAGACGCGCCGCTGGGCAGCGCACGGTGGGCTGAAATCCGCTGTAAAATTTAAATTCCTTTGTCTTATAACAGTCGATTTTCAGCCCACCGTGCGGCGCTGTTCAAGCGCGAAACACGGAAACGCTACTACTAAGAACTACTACCACCATACATCTCCAATCGCGCGCGCTCATAACGCGTGACCATAAAATCACCCTAGGACAACGTATATTTTTTTGTGCCAACGGCTGTCAGTGAGAATATGGGCATCAATGGGGAAAGTGAACAAAAAGTTCACTAATCCCCATTGATGGGGATTTGTGGAATAACTCTGTCTCAACTGCCCCCGCTACGCTGCCAGTTGCGTTTAAGACAGTTATTTTTTGTGCCAACAGCAGTCACTACCTACTGAAACTGGATCACAGACCATTCGCTCTTCAATCCACTAGAATCATCAATGCTCGAAGGTAGGTGGGATCTCCGTGATAAAGAAAACAAAATGTTATTAACATACAATTTATTTAAGTATCAGAATCATCGCACTCTTCGACCATGTCGCTCGGGGGTCCCGGTTGAGCCGGCGGCGAGAAGTTCAGGTACAAGCTATTAGTGTATATCATCATACAGAGCGAGAACAACCACCTGGATAAAAGAAAAAAGCTATTAATTTATTGTTTCATGTTTGTTTTATTGCATTCGATGAGACGAGCGAGGTGGCCACCGCGGTACGCAACACGTCTGCCTGCCTATTAAAGTAACAATGTAAAAACTGTACTGCGCACTCAGTTGGTGAGTCGGTCGTGAACCCAGTAATTTCAATGATAAAATTATCCTAAATTAATTAAGTTTTAATAGGGTTTGTTTTCTACCGATTGGAGTTGAATCGAGTTGTTCGGTGAGGGCGGGCTAACATTTGGTTTAACCAAAAATGTCGTATCGCTTTCATGAGTTTATTAAGGGTTCATGACAGTCTTTCTATTAATACTTAGGGTCTATTTCACCATCTTCAAGTAACGTTCCAAGTAGGTACTCACATGTTTTGTGATTGATATAAAGTAAGAAAGAGGCAAAACTAACTTTACTTGGTGAGTACCGTAACTTGAATGTCGTGAAATACGCCCTCAGTCCAATACTGAGCCCAATCAGACATGGCATAAAGGTCCGGAAGAAGAAAATACTTATTTTGTTGAGGACATTCTCTAACCTAAGTAAGTACTTACCTCTATATCTCTTATTTACCTAATATTGTTTTTAGGAATCTACTTACCAAGTTACTCCAAAAAACAGTACTTTGTTATAGTAACTCTGCTTGTCTGCATACCAGACGTCCCATGGACCACAGGGTATAGGCAACTCATTCATGTGAGCATCGCATCTTGCTGTAATTATAAGGACGTTAATAAATCCTATCACCTTCGGGATCCGAACCCCCATGAGCCCATGACCCTTTGCTAGCATTTTTAAAGGTATATGGACGACCTATATGGTAGAGTGGTCACCATGCCGGACTGCCTTCCGTAAGGTTGCGGGTTCGATTCCCCTGCAGGGTGAATATTTGAGTAAGCCACAAATGTTTATCTCGGTCTGGATGTGTGTGTATGACAAGTGTGTGCATAGTTTCTGACAAGTTTCGAACTTAGGGATCAGTTAGGTTGGTTACATCATCGTTTGTGAGATGATATAATGAATGATTGTTATTTTTATGTTATATAGCTCTCATTTCTCTTCTATTCATAGGTAGTTGCATCGGGTGATAGAAGCGTTTCCTTTAGTTGCAGTCAGCCGAAGCGTCTGCCACTTTAACGCGTGCTGTAACTTTTTTGGGACACGGCTCAAATGGCTTCGTGGGAGCTTATGTATGTGGATAAGTAAGGTATTTTACTTATGTAGTTCTAATTGCGTTTATGTAAATATCAACAATAGTGGAGCCCCTTTGATAAGTCACTGACTTATCAAAGTGGAGCCTATTGTAGGATTTTCGGGAGTTATAAGAAAAAAATATAACAGCTAAAGGTGCTCCTTCACCGGGAGCATTCGCGTGTATTATATATAGATTTGAGCATTATATCAGTGAAGGAGGAAAACCGAGCATTACAATGCGCACCTTGTAATTATTATACGCGAATGCTCGTTAGTCAGGAAGGCATTATTGTAATGTAATGCTCAAAGACGAATCTGTAACGTAACATTAAAGGCGAATGCTCCTGGTGAAGGAGCACCATAACAGTATCTCTTTAGTAAAGAAACTCACGTGGTTGTCCGTATAATCTCCTTGCATTATAATTAATAAGACTCTTTCTAATCGACAATAAAGCTCTAAGACGCATTACGAATAACAAAATTAATTAAATTGAAAATTTACAACAGTGAAAGCTCTTGAATAACAATTTTTGTTTTTGGCAGTAATTTGACACTTAGGGGCAAAATTTAAGAATAAAGTTTTACGTTGCAATTAAACTCTTTGCTTTTTGACAAAAAAGTACTTACTTACCTTTTGGGTTCGAAACCAGAACCACACAAATCTAGACAAACTTGTATCTTCATCTAGATTTGCGTCCTAAATTATAAAATTAGTACATAGTAGCTCTCCCTTCCAAGTACCTACAATTCGTAGGCAATAACTTATAACTTGTATACAACTTCATCATAAACTGATGACTTTGAAACTTGTAAAAGAAACATAAAAATGTTTAGATATAGCTCTTACTCCAATAAAAACTTCACCAAATCGCAATAAAAAATCTATGTTACGTAGCGTTAAATAATCTTGAACTTGTACAATAAAAATGAGCCGAATATATGTATGATGAGACTTCTTAGATTCCTTAGTATATTATACTTAACATAATATCTAAGTTTCTCTTATCTACACTAAATTTGGTATAAGTAAGCTAACTTTTCTGTCATTTGTTTTCCGCAAATAGGTCTCTCCAGATTAGGACCTATGCGCGTGCTGTGATATTTTAAGATAATCTCTATGTTAATAACTAAGGAAAATAAATAAAACTATAATTGTAAATTTTGAAAACAATATCAAATTTAATACATAAATAATATTTATGTACGTACTACACATAAATGTTTTCGCCTAATATTTACAATGAAACATAATTTCATACTAATTTTATCTAAGAATTTCTTTCGTTTATAATCTAATTAATAGTAAGCAACTGAAAAAAAAACAACAAAAATTAACATTAAGGTTCATACTCGAACAATAATCGCAAAACACAGAACAATTTTAAATGTTGTACAAAATAATTTACAATTTTTTAGTGGGGCATAACACCCAATATGCCTATAAATACCTACGCACTACCATCTCAATAACCATCTAATATTAAAATATATTATCTATTACGACCTAGTTTTGCAATACCCAAAGTTATAAAACCATAGGATTTCGCGCAGTATTGTGTTCTCAATTCAACGTTAATAACGCTGTATCGACTTAAACTGAACGCTTACATTATTCCACACAAGCATTTCAATTCAAAAATCACTGTGAATTTTAGCCAAATAAGTACTTTCGATTGTACCTTCCAATGTGGGTGAATTGACCCGTAGAAGTTCTTTAAATATGACTTAAAAAGTCACAATTTGTTAAAATTGAAGAAAAATTTGGCTTCAGAACTTTTATTTAGCTGTGCGCCGTGTAACGTTCAAGTTACAATTTGCATACCAAAAGCAGACACACAGTCCTGATAATTATTTTATGGATACATCCATTTTACTACAAAAATATTTACATTGAATTAGATGGTATTTGAAGTACTCCGGTTATTAAATCATATTACTTGGTACTACGTAGGAAATGTACATATTTTTGTGGATATGCGAAATGAAGACTAAAAGCACAGTACATTCTAAGCTGACACCATTCATTCGCATTAACGCTACGCCTTAATGGAACATTATTCGGTCCATACTTAATTGACGACAATTATTATGTATCGACAATAAACATGTCTCGTCAATTCAAAATTAAATTTCATTATAATTATATCAACAACCATTAGATAATAATAACTAACATTCTTATACTATACATGAGATAACTCCGAAGAGATTGATCAATCGTCTACAACATTCAATACGTATTATCGATAATTTATCGATTATTATTATATATTCGATTTTACGTATTTATTTTTGGCAATTTGTTTCTAACATAACCCTGCGGTTGATGTTTGAACATTCGACGAATTTGACTTACAGCCGCATAGAATTAACTATCTATGTAAATTATAGAAAAATGTGATCTTATAATTATAAGATTTAGGTACTAAACAAAATAATTGTACGAATTACACAATGTTTTGTTTCAAATTTGATGACACTCTTACACAACATGTTTTAAAAAAAATGTCGTAGCTATAGCACCAATACATCAGCTGCGGTTTATACGCGTAGTATAAAAGCACTGACTAAAACAATGTAATTGCAAATCGATGTTCAATTATTCACCACCATCGATTACAGTCCATTCGATAACTTGAAAAGAAAATCGATTTGAAATCACATCATTAAAATTGCATGCACAAATCAGAAGACAAAAGAGCTGTGAAATTATGCCTTGAGGTTTAAAAATGGACGCCAAAATACAAATTGACTTACATACACGTACTAAATGAACACTTATTGGCTAAAATCTATCACAAACAGTCCACTGAGGTATACAACAAAATGTTAGCTACTTCACAGATTCAAGTGGGCTAGCCCCTTGGTTCTTAACTATGAGTAAATTGAACTCTTTCAAAGTAGCTCATTGAAATAACTGAGACTAGAGATTTGACTATAACCTTTTGTGCGTGTACTATTGTATTACCTTACACCATTTTTAATTAAGTATCGGGAGGAACTGTTCTTAACGAAATACGTTATTTAATAAAATATATCGCTAATTATTTTAGTTTGGTCGGTCGACCCAACAACCTACATGAAGAAGAAAAAGATTTTCAGATGTAATTGTCTCAAAAGATGTTTTGATTTGTTTTGAGCAAATTAAATAGTGAAGTTATATTGTATTTATTTAAAAATGGCTTCTCTAAAGTAAAAAAATAGCAAACAATATGGCATTGAAAAATATTTAACTTATTCTATGTTTATATTGATGTTTGAAAACTAACTATTATTTAGTTCAGAAAAATATTTTGATTTTGTTACAAAAATTCATTCTATTGGCCCACAAATTACATTACGAATACAAAGCCATACAAAAATGCAAAATAGCTAATAGTTTCGGATTTGATTTTAATCAATCATTTTTCTTAGTTTTGAATTAATTAATCATACATTCTTCTTTATTACTATTAATTAGGTACTTACACAATAAAATGGAATTATGAATATAGAAAATAAATAAACTTAAAAATGTTTTGTAATTTTAGTTCGTTATTGTTGTATTCTGTTGGTATCAGTCGGTAATGCCTAGCTAAATACATAAATTACACTAAATTCCTCAGGGGACAACTGAAATATAATTAATTTATGGAAATTCTTCACGGGGCATCAAACTTGTATTACGCGAGGTCACATTTTAACAACAAAATATAATTCTAGTCACAATTCGATTCGCCAACAGTTTTAGAACACTTTATTATCAGTCTCAGTGATTCAACTGGTCAATTATCTTGTGATGAGTTATTTCAATTGTTGTAGAACTGGTTGCTTGATTTGAAAGCTTAATGTTCACTCAATCCTTCACTTTGTTCTCCAAGCGCACTATCTAACAGGCGCCAAGTAAGGGAGCTAAGTATATTTTTTGTTCGTTGATCGTTAGTTAAACACTAGACCGCAAATCTGTAACAAGAAAAGATAAAAATAAGTACAGTCTTATAAATATCGCTACCAATCGCTTAATTCATAAAACCGCTCAATCAGAAACGTATAAAGATACATCTATTCACGAGTAACGATCCACCTCAATCACCTAGATACAATGTCAGATATCAAACTCATAAAAATGGATTGCGATACAGGCATAACAAAGTCCACGATACAACATAATCATAAACCACCGTTCAATTTAGACTTCGCGAAAACCAATTTACATCCTAATTAATATCCCGGCAATAAAACGTTTCGCATATGGCTGTGTCGTAGTAATCTCGATGTAATTCTCGCGAGCGTCTGTGGATGTGGATTATCAGCGATTCTCGGTCGGGAGTTTCTGCTGAGTTCGTAGAGTGTAAATCCTAACCTGCCCGACATAGTGACGCCGCCGGGCGAACCCCTCGCCCCTCGTCTCGCAGGTGACGACCTCTAGGCACGGGACTACTACTTATCGATACTTTAATAATACAAGTATTATGTTACTTTTGTTATTATGTTCAAAATTAGAAATTATTACACAAAAAGGTTTTATTTTCATATGAAATCCAATATTTTTTTTCGGAGAAAACAGAAAAGCTTAGTAAGTTCTTTGAATTATTGATTTATAAGTATTTTTATTAGAAGAAATTACTTAAGTATTAATTTTTCAGTTAAGTGATCGGTCGCTATGGAAGACGATGGACGAATTAGGCTAAATGGTAATGATTAATTTGGTCTGTAATATAATAAGAAACTTGAACTGATTTGAAACTAGTTGAGCTTTTAAGTATAAATATTTAATCCAGGAAATCTTCAAATAAGTTGTTTCCCTTCTCTACGAAACCACGATAAATCTGTCGCATATTCAGCGATGTAACGGACTTTCTCTGCGTGACTCATTGCTCTGAATAAATTGCGTTCTTAATATGTGATGTAGATAATTGGCATACTTATCCCGAAATAAGTCCCGTATAAATGGAATTAAATATCACAAGTCTGCTGGTTTTATCGTTGGTTTTTCTAAGTTTTGGCAAGATAACTGCGTAAGAGCGAATTACGGTACAAGAATAAATTTGTATTTCTGCTACATAGTTGGAAAATGTTCTGCTTTGATAGTGAGTTGCGTTCGATTTTATGGTCGTTGAGATACTGAAAATACTTATATTAATATTTTTATCGTGAGTACAAGTACCTATAATAAGTGATTTGAACTGGATAAGAAAGAAGATTTCTTTTAGATTATTGCTAAGGTTTTTTAGTTTTAAGGCAACGTCTGCCGCCATCTTAATGGCACCGTTATCGGATTTCATAATTTTCATCTCTTGTATATTTGCTCTAATTATTTATTTAAACCAACCTTTGATAGAGTCATTACTGCAATTATATACCTAATTGCTTTTGCCTTGATATTGTATCAGATGAAGTGCAAATATATATGTAAATAATGTAATTCTCAGAAAATAGATTATCACTTATTATAATTCCTACAGTATGCAGTAGATAATAAACTTATGCCGTGACCTTTTGACTAGACTGAGATTAATCAAGTGCTAGAAACGTGAATCAAGAATATGAAATTATAGTTCGCTAAGTTTGTTTCAAAATTTGATTTACTTGCTAACTTACTTGCAGCAAGTTAGAGCAACACAGATCGAAAATAACTATTTGTATACTTAAAGTAAACTTTTGAATAATTTGATGATTTTGAATAAGTCGTTACTTAGCAATATTTAGCAGAATATTTAAGTAGAAGGCTTTTTTCTTGATTCAAAATGTTTATACCATGAGATGATGTTCGGTAGAAGGATTATAAGTATGTATGTAGTCTACTAAATTGGGCAATTTTCCGCAATTAGGCCTCACTTATTTGGATGATTCGTGCGTGTTCCTTATATTATATCAATTATAAAGGTTTCTGACATTGCAAAGTCGAAGCTTGATATTCTGTTATAAATAGAGGATCTTTTAGGTAACATTAGTACATTTCAAGCTGTTATTTCAGTAATTTATTATTCAGATTATTCGGAGTCTGACCACAGCCTCGTAGAGTGCTCCCCATTTTTTTCTTTGGCACGAAATAGTGTGACAATAAATCCGTTTTTCGGATGTCATGGGTTATAAAGCATAGGCGTTGTCGGTTATCGAGTGATTCCGGTGTTCACTGGGGACATAGTAAATTTATTCAAACAAGGGGAGTCACAACCTCCTAACTCTAGTGTTATTTAGGGCATACTTCCTTTACAGAGACGATTTCTCGACAAGATTTATTAACAATATCAGTGTATTTTTTAAATAGTTGCCTTTTTTTTGTAATTTATGGGTTTTTTAGTTAAATCTGGAGTTGTTTCGTTAAATAAATACTGATAATTGAAGATACAAAAATAATAGTGGTATGTTTTTGTACGTAAAAAGTGAATAGTTTTCCACATTCAGACCTTTATACTTTGGTTTCTTTGGGCGAGTTTTTTTTGTAAAACGAACTGTTAGATTTTTTAAAATGGGTAGTAGATATCATTAACTAAAAGCAAATCTCATTAAAATTATATAAAATAAATTGAAAATTTTGATAATTTCCACTTATGTTACTTACTCAAACATTATGTATCACCTCTCAACTCAAACGTTATGTATACCACCACATCACTTTGAACATCCATCCATCCACATCCACCATCCCTAATTATAAAGAACCAATAACCACTTTACTAGACATATTAGGTTACATAAACGTCTTTCAAGTAGAAAATCTTTTACCAATAAGTGGGCGTAATACTTCGATTTAAAATGTGAGTTAGATATTTTCTTTCATAAAAAGGATTGTCTCTGAAACCGCTTTGGGCGGGGGGAGTTCACTTGTTGCAGGAAGGCGGGCCGGGAGACGCCCAACGCCCACCACAACATATGCTACATGACTTCTAGATGCAAATCATTTTAAATTAATACTCAACATTTCAATACTGAATATTTGTCTCGAAATTCGTCTTTACAACCGTTATGTATGGCATAATAAGGTACTTAACATATTAAAGTTTGGTAACGTTTGGACATTTTCGGATATTTAATTTTGGATTTCTAAAAGTGATATACTTACGTAATTATATTACTTATACATTTCATGTTTGCTAATCAAGATATTTTTGATATAAAAATGGTAATTTTGTCAAAAATCCGTTAATGTGGGTGAGTTTTATTTCAACAATAACTAGTTAGAACGTTAACCATTTTTAAAACTCATTACTTAATAAAATTTATTAACATTCCAGAGGGTATGTTTAACGAACGCATTAGGGTTTCGGTGTAAAATCATAAAACCGTTACCAGCGGCCGAGGGGTTCCGAGGTCTAACAAGTAATCCAATTTACTGCTCGGCCCATGTCTGCGAAGAATTCTAAAACTCTGGCAAACGAAATTACTACTAATAATACACTTACTACATTCCTACAATGTTTTGTTCATTTAGTCATAGATATACTGTTTTTGTTGGGAAATTGTAAAGTACGGATTCAGAAAGAAACTAGTTTAGTAGATTCCGAATGTAAATTTTATGAGGCTCATTTAATTTTATGTATTTTTTGAGATTCCTGAAACTTTGTTTAATTTTAATCAATAAACCTTTTACCTTCTTCTTAGCGTGTCGACTCATATTTTTGAGAACCAAAACTCGGCCACCGATATGGCATTATCAGTGGCCTTGTAAAGGTCCTCGCGTGTGCACTGTGCAGGTGTAGGGACACGCACGCATATTTTACCTAAAGTAATAACTTTTAAGTAAATTTTAGTACTACGAGGGGGGGTCAAAAAGTTCGCGGAATGGAGGGGATAGCGGGGGGTGGGGGACCTGCCGCAGGTAGTAACTAATGAGCAACTCTTTGTGAGTATATATGCCAAGTTTGAACCTGATTGTGTCAATAACCTTTGACCTGTCGTCGATCAAACAAGTGAATCCGGAAGAAAAACTTGAACATGGAAAAAATCGAGTTTCGTGCCGTCATAAAGTTCCTCACTAAGCAAGGAAAACCACCTCAGAAAATTTTGGAAGAAATGTTATCAGTATACGGGGACTCTTGCCCTGGGAAAACCATGGTGTACAAGTGGAATAGCCTTTTCAAGCAAGGCAGAGAGTCTCTTGAAGACGACCCTCGCTCAGGACGGCCGATTGAGGCCACCACCTCAAACATCGTTGAAAAAGTGGAGAATCTTATACTGGAGGATACTCGTTTGAAGAAGAAACAACTTGCAGAAATGGTTGGAGTATCACCTACAACCATTTTAAATATTCTACACGACAATCTTGGGATGTCAAAAGTCAGCGCAAGATGGGTGCCAAGAATGCTCACACCACCACAGAAACAGCTGCGCGTCGAGTATTCAAAGGAGTTTTTAGACCTCTGTAGCGCCGACAAGGAAGGAATTTTTGCAAGACTTGTTACTGCAGATGAAACTTGGGTTCATCATTATGAGCCTGAGTCGAAGCAAGAGTCTATGCAGTGGCATAAAAAGGGTCAGCCCCCCCCTAAGAAATACAGGGTGTCACAATCGGCTGGAAAAATCATGGCAACTGTTTTTTGGGATACAGAGGGTATTTTATTAATAGATTATAAAGATAAGGGTGTTTCTATAACGGGAGAATACTACGCTAATCTACTAAGACAATTAAAAGAAGCAATCAAGGAGAAAAGGCGGGGAAAGTTGACAAAGGGTGTGCTGCTTTTGCATGACAACGCACCGGTACACAAGAGCCGCGTTGCGATGGCTGCCCTTCATCACTGTGGCTTCGAAATGTTAAACCATCCTCCCTATAGTCCAGACTTAGCCCCCTGTGATTATTTTTTATTTCCCAAATTAAAAAAAGAGCTTCGGGGGAAGAAATTTTCCGATGATGAAGAAGTCAAGTCGGCGATTTCGGCCTATTTTGAGGACAAAGACAAATCATTTTTTTTCGACGGTATTAATAAGTTAATAGAGAGATCTGAAAAATGTATTCGACTTAAGGGGGAATATATTGAAAAAGAAAAATAGTACAGTATTTTATTTCACCCCCCTTCCCCTCCGTTCCGCGAACTTTTTGACCCCCCCTCGTAAGTACTGAAATAGTAAGATGTAAAATATGTACTTACACAATTGACCCAAAAGTACTTATACTGGTAGTACAAATAAGTAATTCTAAAAAACTAGCATTTGTTCCTGTATTAATTCTAAGTACTTAATTATTTAAATGTTCTAAAAAAATATTTTATTTTAAGCCCATAGAAGTACCACATTATAAATAAACTAGCAGCGCCCCGCGGTTTCACCCGCGTAGTTCCCGATCCCGTGGTAATTTCGGGATAAAACGTCGCCTATGTTCTTTCCCGGATCATGAGCTACCCCTGTACAAAATTTCAAGTCAATCGGTTTAGTAGTTTAGCCGTGAAAAGGTAACAGACAGACAGACAGATAGACAGACAGAGTTACTTTCGCATTTATAATATTAGTAGGGATTATCATTACTCCTAAATAGAATATTCCATAATAAAAATTAAATTTTACTTCGAGTAATAAATGTCAAGGAGACAATTTTATCATCCCTGATCAGATAAAATATATATTCCACGAGGCTTTCATGGGTCTTGGTCACGTAAATCTCGAGAAAAATTGACATCCCTTAACCGCATCGGCTTTCATTTAAATAACTGATCAAACTCTCAAGAAAACTGTCAAACTGTAATCAAGTTGGTTCAGTATGCCGTTTGCATCATAAATATTTTATACGTATATTGAATGATGGTTTATATGTGTTTTAAATTATTTTCACGTATGCTATATTTGAATTAATTGAGTAAAATTCACGTATGGTATTATTTGGAATTAAAATGTGTTTAAATTTGTTATAAAATGTATTATAGGTAAACTATGTTTTTTACAACGTAAATTTTACGTTAAATATCAACAGTGAAGTAGTTAATAAAACCACTCCCCTGTAAATTGGTTCTTCAAATACCAATTTGAATATTTCTAGGAAATTCTACTTGGGATTATGAATTTAACTTCTCATTGTAAACAACTGTTAGTTAACTCTAGAAGTGAGATATAAAAAAAATCATAATATATTAATGAAACGAATATCTACAAAGATTAATCGATCTTTTTTTTCTAATCTAATTGTCTACAATAGACTCATCAATTAGAATGCATTATTTATACCAAACTCATGCAATCAACTGTCAAGTCACATCACTTTATGAAGTAAATTTAAATATTAACATCGTAATAAAAATCTTGAAATAAATAATTCATTTCTCATCAGACAGACCATGCGGCAAATATTTAAAGTACTTATCGGTAGATAGGTATATAAGGTTACAGTTGTGAAAACGCAAAAGGCAAAGGAGATTTTTATTAAGTAGAGAGGTGAGGGCGAATATAATGAATAAATTCCGCGTAAGGTCCCCCTCGTAACGCAATTGAAAACTTTTAACAAGTGCCAGGAAATCGTGTGTAAAGGTGGGCCCTACCTAATTACGTTGCTACTCGAATAGAATACGCGATGAGTTCGGAAATTTAAACGAGTACGCCTCTACCCACTTTATGAAAATCAGTTAGTTAATAAACATCTTTTGTGTTGACCAATGATTCTATATAAATGTCTTATGTACGGATATTATAAAACAGAGTATGAATGAACTGCATTTTTAATACTTACTAGTCGTTAGTAAAAGGAGATCCGATTATCGAAAACTTTGCGCAGTTGAATCACGTACCATTTTAAAAGCGATTTTCTTTTTTACTTCCCATTAACTGCGGGTTTTAAAAAATTAACAAGATTTTCATCGCGGCCAGCTCGCCGTCTGTCGAGGACGTATTCATTCTTTTGTAACCCTTAAAAACAAGTCATTACCGAGCGGGTTTACCAAGGCGTTAGGTTTGGGTGAATTTTTTCGTGTACCATTATTGTAAGGCGATCGCTCGACTCGACGCGACGGGCACCGTTTACGCTGAAATGATATGATTAATTACTGCCTCCGGTCTCCCTCATTAGCGCACCAGCAATAGGATCGCTCAATGGTAAAATTGAATCACGTGCACCAGTGGGCCGCTCAATCGCTTACTAATTATTATTTTATTCATACGATAACTTGTGCCGTGGAATTTTTTCGTTTTGCCGGTATATCTACATTCTACATATGCCTAATGTGCGTAAGCATGAAATTATTCGTGGTTTCGGTAAAATTAGGCATTAGACTAGTAGTTTACGATACGTGAGTAGCTATTTGCAACCAAATGGTATAATAATCAGAAATTAAAGTGTGTTCCAATATTACAAGTATCAATTCTTTCAAAGGTCGCGCTTTCAAGCAAATTATTCATAGAGCAATATAATTTGCAAGCAAACGATGAAACGTAACCTTAGATTTTTTCTCTACATTCATAAATAAGGAGGGGCATCACGTCTCATAATCCACGTACAAAGACGTAAACATGAGTGAAGAACTCATCTTTTGTAATACGTAATATCGTAAAGATGAATGTGTCACAGGACCCGTAAATGCAGATTTTTTTTGGGGAAATACTGAGATTTTTTGTCCTGTTTTTTGTGAATGTAAAATGATGAGCGCCCAAAAGTTTGCGTGTGATATATTTTCCTTGATTTAATGTTGAAATAAAATTTGTGATTTACTAAGTAGAATGAAATATTTTTCGTTGATTTTGCAAATAACTTGAACCGGTTCCAAAATGATACCTAAACTCGACTAGATAAATACTGGTACGTAAGTGAACCCCAAAAACATAACTCGAAAGAACAATCGAGATTCGCCATTGATACCGCAGTCCAATTCTTTTAAAAGCAACTTAAAAATAGCGGAAAAGTTTTCAACAGAGATATATTATAAAGCGTTTAACAATACTTTGTGGCAATAAATCTGGAAATATCAACGATTATACGAAACTTTGCCGTTGGAGTGTCCGGCAAGTTTGCTGTATCGTCGGAACTATCAACTTCATTGTTCCATGAAAACGAATGAAATGACACAACGTTTCTGAGAGCGCAGCTTCACGAATTTTGGAGTTATTTCTTATTACTTGAAGAGAATTGTGATGAAAATTTGTGTAATAGTAAAGTCACTCAATGATGATATTACAGTAAGGAAGAATAGACATAATTACCACACTTGCCCAATGCGTGTTGGTGATCTCAATCAGCTATTTTTCGAAAAATATCAATCACGCACGGTCGACCCAGAAATTGAACCGGGGACTACAGAATGCTTCATCATCATCAGCCTACCTCAGTCTACTGCTGGACATAGGCCTCTCCCAATATATGCCACTAAGCCCGAACAGAATGCATGTGTACCATTATAAAATTAAATATTATATTACAACTACAAATATTAGTAATTACCTTGCACATACATCCAGCAGTGCCCCAGCATTCCTCGCCCGTCCTCAGACCGCTTCCTAACTATATCACAAGCTTCCACCTAGCTTACACTAAAGCCCTAATTGACACAACGGTAACAGTCACTTACTACTAAATAAAACTTTAACTAGTTAACATGAACGAAAATCTCGACAACAAATGTATTTACAATAAGTAGGTAACTGGTTAGTGGACCCAGGATGGTGCGACTGAGTAGGGGGTCCGGGGGGCTCCCCCTCCTGAGAGGGTCGTGGGGACGGGGGGCGCTGGGGCCACGAACTGCTCGGCTTCGGCCGCCATCGCCGAGTGCTGCTGCGGGAAGTTGAAGTCGAGGGTACCTTCCATGCTTAATTCGTGCTTTATCACCTGTCAACGAACAACAAACTTTTGAACCTAAGGAAAGGATAAATATTATGAATTAATATTACACTTTACCTAATCCTTTCGTTTTAATAAATGACAGATTCTTGATTAAAGTTCTGACTTATTCACTTTGTGGTTAAAGTACAATAAGCCGTTACTAGGATTTTTATAGTGTCTCCACAGTCGGGTTATTTGAAAATATGTACATACAACATTTTGTTGTTGAAAAACATGCATGCTATATTGACTTTACGAGTACAGCAGCCACTAAACATCAAACGACATTGCTGGGCTTTAATACTTAATTAATGTATTTAACAATTACAAGGAAATTGTCTTACAGTTTTAAGTAAGTACATAAAATAATTTGCCTAGAATTTCCAAATTACTTTAGAGCTAAGTAAATAAGTAATATAAATTACCTCATCAACATTACAGTCGAAGCCGTTAGAGCACTCCAAGGCCTCAATGTTGAGATCCTCCGTGAGACCAGTGTTCAGTGCTCCCATAATCTGTCCCATGACCGTTGTGGGACCAATCGCGCCGGTTTGCACCATCATACCGCCGTTCATTAACGCCACATCCGATGTCGTCACCATTTGAGTTTGATTTTCTGTGTACATAATAATAACAATAACAAATTATAAGTTGATGTTGAAATATCCGGGCACATATCTAGACACAAATTAAGCAAAGAGTAACGGATAAACAGAATACAAACATAGAAATCTTAGAATAGATAGAAAGCGCCTAAGACAATTACACCTTGGTTAGACCAAGACAAATAGACATGTCCATGTATACAAATGTTTGTCTTAGCGGGAATCGGAACCCGTAATCTTTGACATGCAGCATGGTCATTACCAAATACTTATGTCACTTTCTCGTCGCAAGCATATAATTTGCATAATACAAAATATTATTTTTCTGTTCAGTTTTTCAGGGTATTCTTTCGAAGAAGTTCGATATAGATGAAACCTTTAAAGTGGCTTGTAGATATTGAAAACTTTTCCAATTATTGTTTAAGTAGTAACACGGGGTAGTGGTTCGAAAAAATATTAATTTTGTTTCGAAAATATTGTAGGTTTTCTTTTAATAGACTAAATAAATATAGCCAATAACATACGAATGACGTCATGTCATGATCATGACTCTTGAAAAACACTATAAAAGAACTTTCTTTGATTTAGATACAAGCTTCGAGCTTAGTTAGGGGCCAGTTACTATAATGAGATGATGTTATGAATGTTATGTTATGTTATATGTATATTTCTAATTTTTCGGGAAACTTTTCATAATTTTTATATTTTCCAAGATAAATAAACTCATTATTAGGAATGTAAAAAACCGCGCTATGACAATTAGCAATACATTTAATTTTATTTAGGTTACAAAAGGAATATTAAAAATGTAGGACACGTAAGTATGTTTGTAAGTTCAAATATGTATAAATAAGTACATTATACTAATTAATTAGACCGCAAGCATTGTTACTGTTGCTACATTCCTTTGTGTGGTCAGTTTATATTTATTTTGCGGTTTGTTCGTCTAAACAGTCATATACTCGTAACACTAAGTTCTGACTCTATTCATGAAAGTGTGATAAATCTTTATGTTTATAAATATTCTGGGAGTGAATCTACCTACTGAAAAGATACCTTCCGTACATGTCTTAACTCGCGTAGGATTCGGTTGTTGTTGGTTGTGTTGATTCTTGCTATTTAAAAAAAACTCCAAAACCAAGTTTGTTACAGTTTTGCGTTGTGCCAGTTTTTGTGATCATATAGGAGTTTTAGGATAAAAATATATCGTAACATTTCACCTAAATCTCAGGGTATATATTTTAAAATTTCATACTTCAAATCACTTCTCACGCTAAATGTTTCTAGAATGTGTGTGCGTAGTTTAGATACAGCCACAGAAAACATAGTATAACAGTTGCTATATGAAGATAAAATGATTGAAAGTTACATCATATCATACCTGCACGCATAATATCAGCAGGGTCCGCCGAGGGAGGTGGTCTGACGTAATGTTCAAGCGCATGTTGGTGTGGGTGCGTTGGATGCGCCGGGTGCGCTGGGTGCGAGTACATGGATGCGCACGCGCATGCCCCGTGGGGGTGTCGAGGGCACGTCCCATAAGACCCGTACCGGTAGCTGCCTCCCGACGATGACGATGACGTTGTTGGTACGTACCTAGTTTTGTTTGAAAAGGAGATTAATATATGGTTTAAGTGAGGAGTAACTGTATTCTAAATATCAACCATTCAAGATTTCCTTCCAAATACCATACAATCTTTTTCTTCCGGAACTTTATTTAAATCCTTTCAAGACTTTCTTCCGTATATTATACAGTCTTTACTTTATCCCAAATTGGAGGGAGTGTTCTACGTGGACTGGCATCAATCAGACATTCAGACCTTCACAACATAGAAAGCGTGGTTTTGGTTAAACCAAATATCATAGACTTTTGAAGGCTCTCCTACGTTATGATTGTCGACGATATATATGATATGTAATACTGTTAGTAGGTACCTTGAATTATTATAATTAGCTTCTTCCTGTGTCTAAAAGATCTAGACTATGCTAATACACAGGTTATACCTATGTAAAGCGAAGCGTTGTAGCTCTAAAGGTTCACATCGCTTGTAAAATTGTAACCTATTTTGATATTAGAAGCTCATATTCGTATGTTCCTAAAAGATTTTAAATCTATGAATAAGCCAAGCTTACTACAAATTTCTTACGTGTTTAGGAATGGATCTGCTGCGTGCAACTTCATGGAATCAGCCAATGTTCCTGCCAACTGTTCTTCTTGTGTGTAGTCAGTTTGTGAATAATCGCTGGGTGTCGTGTAGTCCCCAGCTGGAGTGTACTCCGAGGCCCAGTCGGGCTCCGTCGGGATCATCGACGGGATCGGCGACAATCGGCCACACGACGACGCGTTAGATGAAGCCCTCTGACGGAATTCCGGCGACAACTGGAAACTGCTGCTACGCCCAAGCGGAAAAAGCCCCAAATAAAAAATCTATCTCAACGGTCGAAATGGACTATTGAGACGCAAAATAAACAGCATAAAATAATCCTAAAGCTACCAAATCTATGATTATCACTATAGATGTCTCAAATAATGGGGTTTCATGCAAATCTAATGCCTATCATCGCGCTCTAACATAAATTCGTATGCTAAATGAAGCGATCACTATAACGGGGTTCAATGGTCAGCGAGAAATATCTTTATTACTACAAATAATGACAAAATGTAGCAAGATATATGTCATTGGTCGGTTTAGTAGGCCGGCGATGGCTCTTTGTGCACTCATCGCATATATATGTCAATGATTCGATAACTCGTATAAAATAAATCGGCAATAAAAATGTTAAATATGACGAGATTCACCATTCGCATAACTCATCATCTAATGGTTGTGAATGATTTAAAACCTTTTATCATAAAGTAGCAGAGTTGCAATAACTCAATTTTATTAGTCTGGTCAACGCAACGCAACTTTATGCCGATGGTTTTATTATATAGTGAACGTACGAGTATCATGTGCGGTTCACATTGTTTCAACTAGTCGTAAAATTTCAATATTCTCAAAGAGGCTCTACCCACAAAGCTGAGTATTTGTGGTTTTGGCAAAACTCTCATTGCATTACCCGTATTCGTAAGTTATACTACATTTAAAGTCAAATTAGTATCGTGAAGTATTGCGCTTTGACGATAATCGTTACTGGCTTCGTGCCATACATCTTTTGGGATGTGCGAGTCCAACTAAATCCTCTAATCTTGAAGAATCAATTTGATGTACTAATTCTACCTCTGATGCTTCTATTTTAAGCCTTTTATTACTGCGGCTATTTTTAAATAAGTATACGAGTAAATGTGATCTTTACCTGTGCATTGGTGAGTCTGGAAAAATGTCGAGGCTTTCCGAGATAGAGCTGCTAGGACTGGGAGTAGCATCCGCAGTGACGCCATTTCTTAACACATCCGCCTATAACAATTATACCAATACTACACACCCTAATAAAAAAAAGAAATGAATGAAGTTAATCAATATTTTTTGATTAAAACTATTGGAATTTGGTTTAAAAATTAGACATTTTACATTTTTTATTATTACAAATCTCTTCATACTTTTCCCTTGATTTGGAATAGGGCACTAAAAGCTACCTATTACTTAGCATAATTCACCCTATTATGAAGTTCTTATTAGAAGCTCAGCTTATTTTTACAACATTATTTTTATAACTTTCGGTTCAGTATTTTTGAGTATTTTCACATAGGTATATCTACATTCTATCTACTTAAATTATTTGAAAGGGAAACATAACTATCGTTTCCAATTCAAAAGAAAATAAAAATAACCTTCTTCTTTACCCTCCCTCTTCGTTTTTCAAATTTGGAAGTCTCCATCGACGCCGCTCGTCTCCTCACGGACTTTCCTGGCTTCGCATCTGGGTTGATCATCCACCATGATGACTTGCCAGTGCCCTCGTTCTGGACCCTCATAAACCGGTTGTGCAGTGACAGGTTATGTCTTATTGAATTCTGTAACAAAAATAAACTTCTTTAAATCCATGTTCGAAATTAGGTTATTCCCGTTTCGGCACTTTGCATTTCGTTACCCTTTAAATGTCGAGAACACTTATTAAAAACACGAATTAAAAACTTTTAATTTAATTATGACTCTCATAATTAAATTAAAAGTTTTTAATTCGAAATTAAAATCCAAATAAGAAAAACAAAGTTTTGACAAAAAATATTAAAATAATTATGATTATTCATTGATTAATCATAAAACATACATGTACAAAATAACAGAGAGTAACTCATTGAAAATATGAACGTAAAATAAACCTACCATACTTTTACAAGTATTCAGTAAGTAAATTATGTCATACTACGGTAGAATCGTAACATAAATATACGATATGAAATACCACCAGAGAGACTATACAGATTATAATAAACTTTCGACAATGAAACGATTATGTCAAACGATGATATAAAAGTTCATGAAAGTACTCGTCGTAATAGCTCTATTGGATACGTTCGTATGAATTCTTAGTAACATTATTACATTCATTGTATTTAATTTAATGTCATTAAGTAATCACTACTTATAAATTGCGCCTGAGTATGGAAGTATTTTAAGTTTAGAAATATTGTTTTAGTAAATTTCTTTAACATATTTTTTCGTCGATCTTATTTGGTAATTTTCATAATCCAAATTTAAATTATTTTTGATCAATATTGATCTCGAAACAGTACTTATTAACGTTATAGAGCTAATATTGCATAGGAATAAAAATAAAAAGGAACTAAACCTTCTTTCCGATAACGTTGTTAATCTTACAAAAGTAATTCTGAACTACATAATTGTTGATATCTTTGATTTACACGAACACTACACATTGAAATAAAACACTTAAACGGATTTAACGTCAGAAATGTAAAACAAAAATATAACCACGACAAAAATCCGTTTAAGTGTTTTATTTCAATACATAATTGTTGCTGATCTGCAGCTGTAAGCCTCATAATTAATGCCATTTCATACAGTGACTTTACGTTAAAATACACATAATGTAATGTAACCATATTATGGCTGTCGCACAATAAACCCTCAGTCATATGGACATCGCTCTCGCTGTGACTCTGACCGCAAAAATATCTATTTTAATTCCCACAACAGTTGAAACTTGGTGCAATAATGTGTCCTATTTCACACCGGTAATAAAATCTCGTAACTTTTTCTCGCAGGAATAAAAAGCCCGCAGAAACGAATGAAGTTTGGCTATAAAACAGGTCATAAATAATTTTCTGCTTTGAGAACGTCCGAACTATAACATCACAAGTAATTTATACTATTTTTCTAAAATAAAAAATGCAATGTCACAAGCGATGAAATGAAGGATTTCTTAACAGTTTTCACAGATAATTTAACAGGAATGCGCGGTGTAGACGGGATATACGATTATACCTCTAAGTACTATGTAAATCGGTACGTTTTTATATCTGCGTCTTAAAAATAGAATTCGTTTAGGTGTCAGCATATAAACGAGCATTTGGTACATATAAGGTTCAGTTTTCTATGGAAATTTTTAAAATTCGTTGATCGGACTTTCAAAATACGCCATATGAATTTCATGGTGCTGTCGAATTGTTTTCTAGAAGTCAACGACACACAAGTCATTCGTGTTTTGCTCTGAAAAGGCAATTATTTTATTTATAGATCTTTGAATACTACGTCCTTTATTACCAAAAATATTTGTCTTAATATTTTTTTAAACACCAAAAATGACACTGACCCAATTAAAAATACCTCAGTATCTTAAATATACGACTCTTCAAAACCGTAGTCTTTCTTAATCACATATCACATTTTCTTTCAAAGTATAATGTATCATTAAAATTTATATCAGTTTGCATAACGTATGGGAAGCCATTACATAAAACAGTGACCAATTAACTTTATGTGATGTACAACAATCGTGTGAGTACATAAATCGATTGTATGTGGACAACTCTCGCGATTTATCAACCGTGAAAACGCACACAACAAACGACCCGTCGACTATTTGATGGATTTGTCGCCACGATCCCTTACCATGAATTACGTCCGCTATAAAACTGGCAAAACGCTTTTCGGGTGCCAACAGTTTTTGTTTTAGAAATCGTTTGGTACACGAAAAAAGTTACGTTTCGAACGCAGTTTGAATTCGAGTTTAGAGTGAAGTATCGTAGTACTTGTTTATAGGGCAAATATAAATAGAGTTACGCATACTTTTAGTCTTTTAGCGTAATTTGGTTGGGTACAATAAGTTTATTAATGTTTTAGATGATTAAGTGTGGTGAGTAAGGTACTAGAGGTAATATGGAAATTGTTACGTTACGTGCCTACACTAAACGCTCATAAATATTAATGTAATTCTTCCTTACCTAAGTTTATGTCATATATTCATTACAGTAAATGTATCCAACTTAATAATTCCAAAAGAATAATTTATTGATAGTAAAGATTCATAGTTTGCTGAATCGTAACTGAAGTTAATCGAATTTTCTGGCAGTGTGACGTCACGCACGAGGCCATTCATACAATCTACCTGACTTTGTATGTATTAAGGTTTATATGGTCGTATTTCTACACGCGTCAGTGAAGATTGAACGGAGAGATGTATTGCATAATTCTAGAAATTTTTCGTGGGGAAAGGAAGGAAATATGAAACTTAATTATATGAAGGGAAATTTTCCTCGTAAGATTTTGGAAGCAAACATCTTTAACATTGTGAAAAATTCTTTAAAAACATGTAAATTACAAAAGGCAGCCACATAAGAACAAAAATCGTATAGATTGTAAAAGTAATAAAGTAAAAGTAAATGATTACGTAACTGAAGAATACAATTGGGGAATGTTCGAATGTTCGTGTTAAAGCAGGCTAGTAGTGTAAGGCAGAACGCACTTAGAATTTTGTCTACGGCAGGATCTTTGGCGCCAATGCGACCCTTACGGGGTGAATTAACGTCCCCATCTTATTTCCCCTTCAATACTCTAGCAACTTAAATTTTGTCGAATTTCCACAGCTATTATACAGCATTGGTGTGTTTGAGCGGAATAGCGATGATTTTCACTGTTTATTGAGCCTCCGGTTGTTTTCTGAATTCATTCAGTTGATTAGTTATTACAATATTACTACGTTTTGAAATTGTACCTATATAAAGGAGTCAAATAGTTTGGTGGTTTTGTTGATTGTTAGGAACTCGAAAGTTTTATGTACCTAACCTAAGGTTAGGTTAGGTTAGTTACATTATTGGTCAAAACTTTACTAGGCACCTACCCTTTACACTAAACTATATTAGTGTAAAGGGTAGGTGCCTAGTAAAGTTTTGACCAATAATGTTTTAAAGAAATCGTGTATCGATATTTAACCCCCGACGCAAAAAGAGGGGTGTTATAAGTTTGACGTGTCTGTGTGTGTGTGTATCTGTCTGTCTGTGATATCATAGCTCCCGAACGGATGAACCGATTTTGATTTAGTTTTTATTGTATTAAAGGGGATTTACGTGCGAGCGTTCTTAGACATGTTTGATGAAAATAGGTTGACCCGTTTAAAAGTTATGGTTTGAAAACTTTTGGGTTTGAAAGTAATTGTGTTGGGGGTTTTTTTAATTTTTAATTTAATGTTTTCAAGATCATTTTCCATGACGTTATTTTTTGTCAACATTTAACTAAAACATGACATTGTCTCTTTTTGAAACAAACTAACTCTAACTTACAAATAGGAATGCACACGAAAATTTTACATAAATTCCATCTTACATTAGGTACTTACTACTTAGAGTTTATGTAGATTAACAATACATATAGACAACCTATAGCTCTGCATACACGTATTGTGAAACATGGTATACTAAAATAGGTCATCCATATATAATGGGTGATTTTTTTGAGGTTAGGATTTTCATGCATTAGTATTTGCTCAGATTTTTTGAGGTTATGATTTTCATGCATTATTATTTGCTCAGTATGCTTTGACATTTCATCATGAATAGACTTACTAACGAGCAACGCTTGCAAATCATTGAATTTTATTACCAAAATCAGTGTTCGGTTCGAAATGTGTTTCGCGCTTTACGCCCGATTTATGGTCTACATAATCGACCAAGTGAGCAAACAATTAATGCGATTGTGACCAAGTTTCGCACTCAGTTTACTTTATTGGACATTAAACCAACCACACGAATGCGTACAGTGCGTACAGAAGAGAATATTGCGTCTGTTTCTGAGAGTGTTGCTGAAGACCGTGAAATGTCTATTCGTCGCCGTTCGCAGCAATTGGGTTTGTGTTATTCGACCACATGGAAGATTTTACGCAAAGATCTTGGTGTAAAACCGTATAAAATACAGCTCCTGCAAGAACTGAAGCCGAACGATCTGCCACAACGTCGAATTTTCAGTGAATGGGCCCTAGAAAAGTTGGCAGAAAATCCGCTTTTTTATCGACAAATTTTGTTCAGCGATGAGGCTCATTTCTGGTTGAATGGCTACGTAAATAAGCAAAATTGCCGCATTTGGAGTGAAGAGCAACCAGAAGCCGTTCAAGAACTGCCCATGCATCCCGAAAAATGCACTGTTTGGTGTGGTTTGTACGCTGGTGGAATCATTGGACCGTATTTTTTCAAAGATGCTGTTGGACGCAACGTTACAGTGAATGGCGATCGCTATCGTTCGATGCTAACAAACTTTTTGTTGCCAAAAATGGAAGAACTGAACTTGGTTGACATGTGGTTTCAACAAGATGGCGCTACATGCCACACAGCTCGCGATTCTATGGCCATTTTGAGGGAAAACTTCGGAGAACAATTCATCTCAAGAAATGGACCGGTAAGTTGGCCACCAAGATCATGCGATTTGACGCCTTTAGACTATTTTTTGTGGGGCTACGTCAAGTCTAAAGTCTACAGAAATAAGCCAGTAACTATTCCAGCTTTGGAAGACAACATTTCCGAAGAAATTCGGGCTATTCCGGCCGAAATGCTCGAAAAAGTTGCCCAAAATTGGACTTTCCGAATGGACCACCTAAGACGCAGCCGCGGTCAACATTTAAATGAAATTATCTTCAAAAAGTAAATGTCATGTACCAATCTAACGTTTAAAATAAAGAACCGATGAGATTTTGCAAATTTTATGCGTTTTATTGTTTAAAAAAGTTCTCAAGCTCTTAAAAAATCACCCGTTATAAGTATAATCTAAAACAGTATAAAAATGGGAGTGTGGCAAGAAATCTGAACGTAGGTTCGTTGAATTATTCAATGCGATTATTCCCTTAACGCGACATACTGAGTGCATACGATGGACTTCCACAATGAATTTTAATGTGTATTGCTTAAGATATTAACTGATTATATTATTCAAATATTTAAATATATTGTGGTTTATAACTGTTGGTGAATCAGGTGTGATCTTAATAATTTGATGTAATGTCTATCTAAAGAGTTGAGTTAGTATTTAAAATTAAATTTTAATGTATAAAAATATGTCATATCATCATTCATATCTTCAAAATACGTAACTTTTTGGTTTAAATCTCGTATTTATCCGTAATCAAAATGTAAATA
Source organism: Timandra comae (assembly GCA_958496195.1). Classification (NCBI taxonomy): domain Eukaryota; kingdom Metazoa; phylum Arthropoda; class Insecta; order Lepidoptera; family Geometridae; genus Timandra; species Timandra comae. The sequence continues at coordinate 3,869,394 of OY292360.1, forward strand.
TAAGATAAAAAAGCACTTGGAAAAAAGAAACTATGTAATAGGTATAACTAACCTAACTTTTATTATATAACTAGCTGTGCCCCGCGGGTTCACACACGTATTTCCCGTTCCCGTGGGAATTTCAGGATGAAAAATACATGTTGGCCGATTCTCAGACCTCCTGAATATGCTCACAAAATTTCATGAGAATCGGTCAAGCCGTTTAAATTGGTATAAATCAATGACGACTTTTAATTATTTTTCTCGTTAAACACGTAAGAGGAGTAAGAATATCAATAAATTATGTTTAAATCTACTTTAAATGACAATTAACATAAAAATAAAATCCATAATATCAATTATTTTGAAGGTGGCCAACTTTTAAATTTAATTAAACTTATAAACTGGTCTTCTACTTATACATATAAAACCATACAATACAAAGTTATTATGTTTATATGCGTCTAAATCCTTTTTAATTTATTTTTCTAATATTATTTTAATAAATATGAAAGTAAGTTCGGTTGTTTGTTTTCAATCGACGTATTTGGCCGATTGGAACAAAGTTTGACACAGAAGTAGGTCATAATTACAATTAGTCTACACTAATAATATTATAAACAGGAAAGATTTGATTGTTTGTTTGCAACGAATAGGTAGGTACCGAAACTACTGAACCGATTTCAAAAATTCTTTCACTAATGGAAAGCTAATGTGCTATTGTGCTAAAGCTATCAGTGCGTGACATAGGCTTTATTTTATCCCCGTATTCCCACGGGAACGGGAACTACGCGGGTGAAAACGCGGAGCGCTACATGTTTAAAATTAAATTATGAAATTTTTAGGGTCGGAAAAAATAGGCATTTAAACAGCGGAACACGGTGATATTGATCATTTTTAATTCAATATTCAATTCAAATGAATTGTACGATAAAAATCACGAAAATATAATTGCTTAGTTCCTGTTTCTCACGATTATTTTAATAATAAGTACCTACATATAATTAATCTATACTCGGAAAACAATTTCAATGCTAAGATACTTTTATCCAATTAGCATCACCCCGTGGTTTCTCTCGTGTAATGCGCGTTCCCGAAAATATGGTGGAAAAACATATCATTCAAAAATTATGTGGCTTTCAATGGTAAAAAGAAATCAAAATTGCTCAAAGTAATGTTGCTTTCTATTGGTAAAAAAAATTTCAAAAGCGGTTCATTTCTACAAGCACTGCTCTCTGCCTCTTTAAAATACATATTAGTAAAAAGTGGTATAAAATATGTATTACCTCTATAACATTAGTATAGTAGAAATAAGTTTATACACCTTACCAACCTTAGATATAACCAGCGAAGGCGTCTTATCCTCTAAAAATATGCGCATACAAAAATTCAGTGGTGTTATTAGATGAATGAAATTATGGTACCCACAGAACGTCGGTTCTACACGTATTCACGTAATAAACAGTATTTGTAACCTCATATCCTCTTTGTTCAATGACGTGTCTGTGACACTAGAAAAGTTGAGAACGTCATGTTATTTTGTTATATCGCCCCATTTCAAACGGAAATAAGAGGAAAATGTTATCTATGTCCAGTACATAAGCACCAAATTCATATAAACTTTTACTGTGATTTGAATAAAATATTTTGTAAATCTAGTTATGCTCCCCGGTTTTATCCGTGTTTTTAATATTTAGCGGATGCCTAAATAACTATCTGCGTGCCAAATTTCAGCGCAATTTGTTGATTGGTTCAGTCAATCAGTCGGTAACGGTTGCCATTTAAAAGCTTTTATAACATCTATGGAGAATAAAGATTTCTTTAATTCAAAATTGTATATTTTGAATTAAAAGAAATCAACATTCAATGAGAATCATCGATCAATTGTAATCCAGAGCGCGATTAAGAAATTGTGGCTCCAATTCAGAATCACAATTGAAAACGTTTCCGAAAAGTGGCGAAGTGTAAAATCAGATAAATAATTCAAATTAGAGAACCACGATTACACAATGGGGGTGTGTTGGGGGACAGACGTGACGGCCCCGTGAAATTCGGAAGAAAATCCACTGACGTGTCAACCGCCACTGACAAATTTAATTATTCAACTTACCGAAACGTTAGCAAGATGACTTTTCGCCGAGCCGATAACTAAGTAAGAATAAATTCACTTAGAGCTGCCGAAGCAAAGTTTAACTTAATAAAACATTGGAATTTTCGTAATTTGATTGTGTCGAGGTTTCGGTCTGATTTGAATACGTCATTACGAATCACTTGTCCCGTTTACCTGACGGCTTCACGGGCGACCTCTAGCGGTGACACTCTGACAATAGGAGCTTTCCGATATTTCAAATGGACTGGAATATTTCTAGAAGACCGCACTAACTTGTTTTTGCTCGTGTCTTCATACAAGTGATAATATACAAGATTTATTACGCATTTATGAATAAAATTCAAGTATGACCAAATGTTTTCCCATATTAAACGTAAATTCATATTTTTTTAGTAAAACTCTAAAAAAATATATAAAAAAGTTATTATAAATTCAACCATTTGATGTTTTCTTGGCTGAATAATTTAACCTTGTGTATAATTCCATTGTAACTTTTGTATTTAGTTTGGTAAATTTTACTTGAAATCAACTCAATTGTTTTAAAACTTATTGTTCGTGATTGAGATAATAATAATGTTATTCGTATAAATTATTATCGTAAGAAAATAAATTTCTTAAAAGACCTTATTAAGTTAAATTAACATTAAACTTACATCATTAACCTTACGTATTGTTCACAAGAAATAGTCAAGTAAGTACCCTAAAAAAGTGTGATGTTTTGTGGGTAAATATCACATACTTGGGTTAAAATGATCCTTTTTAAGCTGTTTAAAAACCGTGTAAAATTCCTCAGATTAGTTGTAGAGAAATGTAAGTTTGTGTACTTAATTAACACATTAATTTAAAAGCATGTATTGTTACTTATTTAAAAATATGAAGAATACTAGGTATACTACTAAGTATAAAATTGTGCTTCACAATAATACTTTATATTTTGAAATCCTATCTATCTCGGGCACACTTGGCAAGCTTCGCGCTCTTATTTTGTGGGTAGAAAGAAATGTGTTTCAGAACTAAATTCATCGATAAAAGAAAGAATAAGTTAAAGAGGGATTCTCAAGTCGTGTTTCTTGGTACGGATCTCTGGATTTATATGTGGGTTCTGTATAAATCACGTTAATGTTCCGGTTAATGTCCCCGTGAGGTGTTAAGTTTACGCAGAATACCTATGCAATAAGAACTGTGCCAAATAATACGTTGACAACTGTATCTTTTGCATTTTTTGAGTAGAGCATATTAAAAATCTGAGGCCATTACGGCTTTGTTCAATCAAATTGTTCCAAGCAAATAAAAGCTTTACCAAGACCATGATCTAGACAAAAAAGTCGTTTCATCTAGAAAAATCTTACAAGACAATTAAAACAATAAATAATATAATAGTTATTCTTTAATAAGATTTTCTTGGCAAGATAGAATATCACACGTGTTTCTCGATCTTTCTATATTATTATTTACAAATGAACGATATTAGAGGGAAATTGAAACCAATTAACGTAATTATTGTAATCAATACGGATGGCAGATAACCTGTCGTCCTAGTCAAACGGATCACGGCCTGATATCATTAGGGTCATATTTCCTTGCGCCTATCAACATGATGTCCTTACGATTGCCATGAAAATTGATAACTTAATCAAGGGAATGTGGCATTTGTGTGTCGTGATCTTTGACATTTTGTTAGTATATACTAAGTGGCTTGTAGGTATAGTTTTAACGTTTGTTAGATAAGTTTTTCTTGATTTGTGACTAATATTCGAGAGAAAGTAGTTAACCATGTTTTTATTAAAACCGGTTTTCTTAATAGGGTACGTTTCGAAGTTTAAAAGATTGTTGCAAAAATAAGCTACAAATAAACTGTTTAATTTCTGATGCAATTTTATTAAACGTTGCGTTTTTAGAGACAGCTAATGGGTGTTTAGTGATAATAAAATGTGAATTTATGATCATTCAAAAGCTCATTTTCGAAACAGTTGGCTTGAATTCAGTTCGATAAATGTGTCACGTATTTCTCATGACCTTACCTAAGGTATTCCACAGTGACTTGAGAATTTGCATTACAAAATACTTAAAAATATCTAACAATGCAATCCTGCTTTAAAAAAGATGAAATGCATTCATAAATCTAAAGTGCACATCTTTTTTAATCTCACTGAACAAGGAGTGAAGAGTGACTATGAAATTTGGAGTAATTCATATCCATTGTCGATGAATGACGGTGGAAGATTAAAACATTTCATTCTCGGCATATAATAACTATCGAAGCCTAAGTGATTCAGAGCGAGCGTTGTAAAAAACCGAGGGGAAGACCTATTTTCCGGCGGTGGAACGCAAACACCTTTTCAATACTTCAATAGGCCTAACGATGGGTGCAAAGTACCAACTAGCGGTGGCAGTTCCTAATGGTATTGTAAGACAGAAAAAATACCGAGATCGGTGTACAATGGTGCAAAGAGAAAGATTAATCGTTCCGGTGGTACGACCATCGACTACGCTTTAACATAAATTAATCATTTTAACACGTCATTGTCGCTCGGTGATCTCCCACGCGTGAAAACCTTCCGCTAATTAAATTGGAATTAGGGAGTCGTTTGACGGATTCCCTTCACATTTTTTATTCGTAAATCTTTCCAACGACCCCATGACGACCATAAAATCTGTCTTCTTGATTAATAGGCGGCTACGGGTAAGCGCAAAATTTTATTCCTCCACCTATCCGAGATAACGAAGAAAGAAGAATTACATAAAGTGTGATGTAATCTCGACCGTCGTTTCCATAAACTTAATGGCGAAGTATCACAGAACTTACATATCGCTGTTATAACAGCCCAAGTTGGCATATTTGTTACCCCCTCAGTCAGCATATTCGCGTGGAATGACCGCCAATTTATGTGGAAACTTCCACACCGGTTAGAGCATGACCTATCATATCTACGGGAATAAAACTTTTCACTCGTCAAGGCGATATCTGTTTCTATAAAATACCTTAAGCAAATATGGCAAGTCAAAGTTGGTCCGCCAAAGTTTTCTGTCTGAGCGATGTGTCAATTTTTCGATTGAAATATGGGAACAGTTTCGGGAGAGGTGAGACGCCACTGTTTCCGATTTGTGTATGAACTCCACTCAATTTTTATGAATATTTAATATTTCTTACAATTTTCGTTCAACATTTGGAATACAGGAAACTCTCTTGACATACTTTTTAAATATTTTAGTAACATTATGTATTCGAAGTTTTTATACAATATCTATAGACATATTTACAAAGCATTGATTCTGTGTTATTAATGAGGTATTTCAAATAATGAATGTCGATGATACATCTAAATGTGATAGTCGTGCCTTCAGGAACGCCTGGAGGATAAAGTAAAATATTCCACTTAGAGAATTGCCTAGAGAAACTACCACAATTATCATACCGCTCTGACTACGGGGAAAGACATTTTCCTGGAATAAATAGAGAGAAATACATGTGGACGTATTTAATTAATTAACCTACCTTCTAAAGTAGCATTTAATCTTTTTTATTTTGTATTATAAGTAGGAAAAAAGTTAATAATTTAAGTCCAAATCCTATTTAATAAAAAAACGTAAAACAAAAAATGTAGGTAGTTTAAAATAATAAAACGACTACACACGATCGTAGACAGCCTACGACGTAGCAACTTTCATTATCCCATCAAAGGTCGGCTCTTATTCATTGGCTATACATTGGAGTAATAAATAGGCGGAAAATCTTATTCGGGAATATTTCCGGTGTAGGTCGAATAGAAGCAAGAGAGATCACGACTTGATAGACTGTTTTACGATATTGATATTTTATTTAGATAATAAAATTAGGTGATAAAAATATTTATAAATGTTTCTTGTTGCATTTTATAGTTATTGAACTATAAATTATTAAATATCATTTATCTTCAAATCCTTTTACAATAATTTGTGCTGCTTGTTTTAACTCTTCTTAGATCGTTTTACACACACAAATTACTAAGGTGCTAAGTTTAATCAAGTCTATTGATGAAAACCGCATCAAAATCCGCTGCGTAGTTTAAAAGATCTAAGATACATTTGTAAGAAAAACTGTGCCAGTTAAAAGTACATATACACGTAAAAGAAAACCGTAAGTGTATAATACAAATTCGCACATGTTGAATGTAGAATGCGTTTGTCGTTAGGTAGGCGTCCTTACGTCGCGCCGACTCAGGTACACCGTACGACGCTGGCGCCGCGTGGGCTTCTGCCAGATTAATGGATCATTGCCCCCCCCCTCCACCCCCCTCACCCACCCAAACCAAAAGAACCTTCCACGATCCCCCCTCTCGCTTACAGATGCGAAACTACTGTTCAACGACATATACCTCCTTCCTACACTAGATATATTACCCCGCATCCTCACTTAACACCGTCTTACGTTTTATTCAGCCTTTGCGTATTGAGTAGCGTGAGTAGATGACATTTAGAATTAGGTCAATCGAGTACGGGGTCAATGAAAAATAGCTATTTTAGTCTTTCATGACGAAGCTTTCTATTTATAGGTAGTTTTTGTTAATTGATAAGGTTTGACCGAGTTTCGTGTGTGCAGTTTTAGACGGCTTATTATTTTTAAGCGGCTTACTCGAAGAATTTGTTATTAGTGGGCTTAATTATTCTTTACTGAAGCGAAATAATTGTTTGAACTTTATTAAGTGTTTACGACAAAACTACTGATGTGAGTTAAATTCGGTGTAGAGATACTCGTTATGATTATAAATTTTTCCAATTGAAGAATATTCATTTCGCACGAATAAACTTTGATAACTGTCACAATTTGTAAACATTTTTGTATTAGTTAAGAAGTGTACAAATGTTATATTACATTCGTACAATCGTAGTTTTTTCGTATATCTTCGAAAACTTTAGCAATGTAAGTTGACAAGCCAATTCGTCTTAATAAAGCATTCTCCCGGAGTATATGGAGTGGACAAGACTCCTTCAGATTTGTATCTTGATCCATAAAACTTGGTTAGTCAAATACCGACGTATTTGGAACCAAGAATATGGTATTACAAGTAATAGGAGCAAAAGTATACAAGTCAATAAAACAGTGACCCAGTGATGGCATCGTAACGTTCAACCTTCAGCCCGACAAGTAGCGATGTAACGTTTATGCCCGATAAAACACTTCGAAACTGTTTCTCGTAAATCACAAAAGTTAGCCGCCAAGCACTTAAAGTTTAACAGACAATAATAACTGATGAAAAAACGGCCTTCATCGGTGCGGGGGGAATAAAAAGTAATGTGGTAATAGTGACGTCCTTAAAGGGCTAAGTTGGTGAGTGGGTAAGTTTTGAGGAATGTTGTAATGAGGCACGCGGGACAATCGATAAATTTGAATGTTCGACGGCGCCGCCTGGCAACTTGCAACTTTTTTCGGTAGCAGCGTGGGGAGAGCGCGCCACACAGACGCCACTATCTAAAGATTGTGTTACACACAATGTGCTATGCTAACCTAACATCGGAAGAAGACTCAGTGTCTTGAATTCGATTTCCGAGATCAACAAAAAAATAAAATCTTTCTTATTGAACAATTGTAACTACGAGCTGATTTTTGCTTTTGATAACATTTTGTATTCTAATTCTTTTACTTAAATAAATCTATGTGCGATAGATTATATGTATTTTATTAAAATGACAAAATAGATATCAATTAATAAAGTTTTCTAACTATATTAAGATACGAATGACGAGTTTTAATTACGGAAGCCAGAAAACGTTCCAACCTATTATATTTTAGTGATTATGTAAATATCTACCAAAATTAACATAACCACAGTTACTTAAGCGTTAATGTGTTTGAATATTAAGATAATTGTTAAACTCATTAATATGAACTATTTACTCTAATTTTATTATCAAAATTTGGACATCATCAGTAAATTAACTAATATGTATGCATGAAACATATTTCATTTGTATGATTACATCTATTGATAAGAATGTTATATAATCATTTCCATTTTTGTACAATTTAAGTAGTATTCAATTCGAATAAGTATTTTAAGATATAATAATATATTAATTCTTAATATAAAAACATATAACGTAACAAATTAAATTAAAATCTTTTTAGTGTAACTGTCCTCAAACTAGGCTATAGATAGGATATCAGAAAAATAATAAAAACACATTCCTACTCATTCATACAAACAACCAAGATAATTAAAATAAGAACTCATTACTCATCATCATAAAATATAATTTCTAAAACCTAAAGGCGCGAGAAATATCTATCGCTTTAGTAACAGTAAGCAGCTTGGATAGGAATACGAACCTAACATAGGGATGTCGAAAACGAAAGACAAGTGATTATAAATCGCGAGGGTGTGCGAACTTCATGAATTTATTGTAATTTGTTATATAACATTATTTTTACTTTTATGAACACAAGTATTTCTGTGTGTTTATGGAGTAGAAAATCTTATTTCCTCGTTCAAAATAAAAAAACGCATTTGTCATTGATAAAGTGTATGAAAGTTACTCGTGTAACACTTATTGCGATAAATAAATTGATAAAAACTATAACTGATAAATGTTTGTAAATTATCGCTTACTTGGTGTGTTTATGTTATTATATTTATCTAGTGTAGACAGTAGGTATATAATTTTAATTGAATATTTGTATCGTTAAAATAATAGGTATTTTTTTACTTTAATATTTTTTTTTAATATTCATATACACCAGTGGTCCGCAGTACCAGCAAAACCTATATCATGGGTTTAGAAAAGTACATAGTTTATTATTTAATATTACTTTTTACGCGGAAAGGAACTTGTGTACCAAATTTGAAATAAATCGGTTTAGTAGTTTTTACGTGAAAGTATAACAAACATCCATACATCCCTTGAGAAGAACTTGAGATTCTATTCAATTCTGAATCCTTAATACGAATTAAAAACATTAAATATTTTTTGTATGTAAGTTCATTTTACTGTCCAAGTTCAGCCCTAAACATGCGCAGGTAAAAGGATAGGCGAAAGCGGAAGCGATAATCTTAAAAGTTAGATTGACATAGTTGTGTCGTATAAAACTGTCGAAGTTACAATGTCACAGTAATATGTATAGGGACCCCTGATTTATTGGGCCTGGCACTATTTCAACTAGTAATTGGAACGAAATATAAACGTAAAACGAAGTAACTACACAACTTTTACCGTTACCTTTTGCATAACATTTGTAAACTCATATAATTTGAGTCGTAACATAAAAGTATGATGTTTTTATATTTTATACGTCATATCAACGAATTAAGGTCTGTAAGGGCGCGAATTAGATTATGTGGTTTACGCAAAGATTTTATGGGTATTTATAAAAGAGAAACGTAAAAAAATATTATGTAAATTGTTTATTTTACTATCACATGAGGAATAGAATATACGGACAGAAATAAACTAAATGGCACGAAAAGAATCGTGAGAAATGTTTTCAGTTTTTATGATACAAAATGTAAAATTAGAGTGATGGGAAAGTTTCCCAAGTTAAATTCTGTAAAGTTTCGGACAACGTTTCTAAACGCAATGTATTAAATAGAACGATTACATCAGCGTAGGTGGAATAGGGGTAAACTTCTGTATCTGGACTGGAATGGTCTCAACAAACTTAGCACTCACAATAAATTAGAAGTTCCCTTCAAAAGAGAATGGATTAAAACTAGTCCCGAACTGCGGCCCAGGGAGGGAACAAACTTTCAATTTTTATGACAAATTCAATTAGTACAGATTTATGCGTCTTTGTCGAAAGATACTTTTTTCTATTAGTTCGAAAGAGAGGGTTGTGTGAGGCTTCTGGTGGACTGTAATTTTCTATTACATTTGTGAAAATATTAAAGGGACATTAAGTTTTCCTTATACCATAAATTTTAATAAAAAGCAATCTAATTTTGTTGAACCAAATCCTCGTTTTAAAACTTTGTCAGTTTTACGTATTCTAATTCTTGTTCAATATGGATTTAGTATAACAAAGATTCGAACAAACGTTTGTTACCATTAAAAACTTTGTTGATATTTGCAAGTTTTACAGTTAAAAAACTACGACTTCCTTGTAACGTCGCTAAGAAGTTTGAGTTGAATTTTCTATCCTGAAGGTACAATGTTGCGACTTAGGTAGTTTGCAAGTTAGCTAAAATTTAAAATCGAAGAGTTGTGTCCGATAAGCGGGGGAGTCCGAAGTCACGAGTCACGACACCAGATTCCATTACCGATACGAATCTCGCGACATCGGACAATAAAATTGTTCCATCATATCTGAAAGTTTACCCCATAATGAAGCGTATGGGGCGGATGCTTTACGACAGCAGTCGACGGATCTTTATTGGTAGCGGACCAATTTAGATAAAAGGAAAGAGCTTTTGCCCTGAAACACCAGAGATAGTCTTAACTATCGCCAAGTTAGGGGTAGTTAATCCGGTGCGTTGGCAGATAAATCAAGAGTCCGATGTGATAAATTTACTAACAGAGGTAATAGGTGAAAACTATTAAGTAAGAATGTAATTTGTTGGCTAAAAGAATATCCAAATGGAGAGCTTTGGTAAACTGGGTGTGGTTACAACTTTATAATTGAGATAAATCTGGTGTAACATGATACATAGCTCTAATTAAATTGGCTGAATTTTATAATTTGTTTTAATAACTAGTAAAAGTTAGTGATTGAATAAACTAAGTGATTGATGTTTAAAATCTTATCTTTTCAATTACGTGTGTATTTTACTTAAAACATTTATAAGAATTTGAGCAATTTGTTAAGAATTCAGTGGGCATTTTAGTTGTTGAAGTCTTTAGATAATAAATTACAAGTATTCTATAAATTAAATTTCCAACTTCTCAATATAGCACGAATTATTTATCAACATTACTTAGGCTGTCATTGATTTCGTTCAATCAACGAGATCTTGCAATTTATTTAATTGACTTGACAGAACGAGGTAACATGGGCCTAATCGTAACAGATAACCGTTCCGTGACGACTCTTTCGACTGTTCATTTTGTATCTATCCCGGTCTATTGAATGGAATCCGAGAGGGATAGTCGAAAGCTTGTATTGAAGCGAGTTTGGTTTTCGTAGTAATGCGATCAGAAGAGCCCATTCATTCGTTTGTCGGCCGCCGTCGACAGACGCCGTCTCTGAAACTTTCCTGGGAATTTTCCACAAAACTTCCAGATATTTCGGTAACTTGCCTTTCAATGTTGCAGAAAGAATGTTACGGAGATAGTCGTTGAATTTATATATTGCGTCTCTCATGATTTCATCCTTCAACACCGATTCGATATCATATAAATAAATGTTTACTTTAGGTTTTAGTTATTTTGAGTAAACTTGAACTAAATTAAACCTCAAATCGTTCGATCACTGAGTAAGTGTAATGTATACTCGTATGATATAAAAGTTTATGCAATAAAATACATAATATTAATTTACTACTAATAAGCACTGTTACTTATAACACAATTTAAAATCAAGGAAAATAAAATGCGGCCAAGGACGCGTTGGTCAGCTAAACCATTCGGATACAATTAAAACTTCAACTTTATATTCTATGCCGAAAGGGATAATGAAACATTTAATTTCATTTCATCATCCAATATATCCTTTCGAAACTCCTTTTAACACTATTTTAAACAAGTAATATTTATAAATGTTATAAAACTTTATATTTATCGAATGAAAAATTAAGTTAAACTAATTCAAAATAAGTTTAAAGAAAAAATAAGTTGTAACGTTCTACCCGACAACGTTATGAAGGTGATATTACTAAAACTTTTCTAAAACGAGAACGATATTTGAATCCACGTTAGGAAACAACGTAATCCGCTGAGATTTTAAAGTGGACTTAGCCAAATCGGCGTCTCCCTTTCTTAGCTTGTTATCTCATATCCTAAAAGTTTAAAACGGCGAAGCCATCGAAACGGGAACTTATTAACTCGATGTGATCGCCTCGCGGAAACTCTACTGTAAAATGTTACAGGAAGGGAAACTTTCGACAAACTGCAAAAAGAAACAGACTAAAGTTTAAAAAGAAAACGTTAAATGCTATCCGTAGTTACACGGGGACACACGCGAGAAATGTTCACTTACAATAAATCACTACATCAGTTCAGATATGTGTACACATCACTTAGTTTTTTGTACAGAACAAATTTTTCCATTAACTTTCTTAGTATGTTTGTTCGGAGTTCACAAGTTGTATTACACGAAGCAATTTAAAAGTTCACATAATCAGACAGAAGATCTAAAAGGAGATCATAACAAGTTGGAACTTAGCGAAATATGGATTGTATTTTATTAGTTACCTTCGATGCACAGATTTTATGGTAGTTCCGTGTAAATTTTTATTCCACCTTCCGATTTTATTCCAATGTTTAACTCGTATAAAAGTTGATATGTTATGAACAAACTTAAATTGGTAGAATTTATTGGTTAAATTAAAATTTTGATGCAAACATCGGATTTGTAAAACTTTGATGACTCTGTAAAATTGTGTCATATAAGGTAAAATTATTATTAAAATTATTTATTTTTCCGTACATTTTGTACGATACTGTGAATTATTTTACTATAGAATACTATTTTGTCTATAGGTTAGTTATATTATATGTATATGTATATAAATGTTATGAAATATTATGTGAATGAGTGTGTGCGTAGTTTCTGATACCCTAGATACAAGTCTCGCACTTAGTTAGGGGTCAGTTACAATAATGAGATGATGTGGTGAATCATTGTGTTATGTTATTAGTTTTCCGAAAGTTAGAAATAATTACCACATACTTACATTAATCAAACAGTCGTATTTTACTATCCAATTAATGCACAAAATAATTACGAACGAAACTAATAAAAAGATCAAAAGATTTATTTCATTTTCTTAACTAAAATATTCGTCCACATATCCTATTAGCTGATAAGTGCATTTAAAGAGTCCGTAGTACCTCAACTGCTGATAATTTGCATAATACTTGAGACAATGCACCTGAAAATAACGTGAGCTTTTGCGGATACGGCTTTTAATCTTTTTTGTTACTTGCTGTCCCAAGACTTGAAAAACTTTTGACATAAAAATAATCATTTCGTTAGATTAGTTTAATGATTAGAATAAATAGAGAATTTTACTACTGTTTCGTTTTTAAAGAATGCATTCATGTACTTTTTTTCAGTGCTACCCATCTATTTAGAAAGTATATTCGAAATTTTCTTACGTTGCCTGTAAATAAATATTGGTATTGTTTAGAAAGTGAAGTATTTGGATTACTGTGGCGAGTGTCAATAATTAATTTCATGTTGTTTTCCTACACCACGTTTCGAAATCTTGACCCATGGACAATTTTCTAAATCCGCAGAGACCACGACTAAATTCTCTATCATCAAACTCAATATCATACTTACTGTCATTAAATAAAAAAGTTAACAAAATAAAAAACGACAATTCCATATCTACACCAAAAACAAAACAAAAATATATGTTATATAATGTACTCGCAGTACATATATTAAAACGCTGTATTTTTCCTACGAAAAATAAAAATAAATACTGATTATAAGTTATTTACCTAATAAGTTTTGTTAGTACCTATCGGACGCATTTTTTGTTATCAAATGCATGATTCTGTCACGCATGTTACACTCGAGTCTATTTGTTGTTTATGTTATAACATTCGAGTAATAATATATAATAACTTATGTATTTAAACGGTTACGCCATTGTATTGGATATTTCGGAAACGGCTCTAACGAATTGGACATCATTTTCTATATAGAAAGTCTTCCTTAGCTACTCTTATCCCCTCAGATCGTCCTGCTTTCTCCTTCTCACCCGTCTCTTTAGTAGAAGTCAGGAATAACATCCACGCTATCCATTCCAATGCCGAGGGTCTTGATGGGATCAGCCGTAGGATGATCCTTCTGGGCTCCGATATCCTCATCCCTATCCTCCGTCATATATTTAACTTCTCTCTCAACACCTGTTCCTTTCCTGACTGCTGGCGACAAACAGCAGTTATCCCTATACCTAAAACCTCTAATCCTTCTCTACCTGCTCACTTTAGACCCATTTCCATTCTTCCTTTCCTCTCTAAAGTCCTCGAACGTCTTGTTCACCACCAAATCAATACCTTCATCACCGCTAATAACACTCTCAGCCCCTTTCAGTCTGGATTTCGACCTGGACACAGCACCGTGACTGCCCTTACAAAAATATCGGATGACATAAGGCATGGCATGTCAAATCAACATTTAACTGTGTTAGTATTACTCGATTTTTCGAATGCCTTCAATACAGTTGATTATGACATTTTACTAGCCATGTTAAAGTCAGTCTTTGTCTCTGATCCGGTAGTGAATTGGTTTCGTGAATACCTCTTTGGCCGTAGGCAGTGTATTCGTGCTGACCAAAGGGTTTCCAAATTTTGCGACGTTTCCTCCGGCGTGCCCCAGGGCGGGGTGCTCTCTCCTCTCCTTTTTTCCATCTTTATTAATTTCCTCACTCCCTTATTGACCTGCCAATACCATCTTTACGCTGACGACCTGCAAATCTATGCTCAGGGTCCTATATCTGATATCGGCAAGCTTATTACCGACATTAACGATGACCTTGCTACTGTCTACTCTTGGAGTCTTTCTCACGGCTTAACCGTCAATCCTAATAAATCACAGGTCATCGTTATAGGTGGTTCTAAACAAACAGCCAAATTAGCAGACGTTATTTTTCCGCCGATATCTTTCGCTGGCATTCCCCTTCCTTTCAGTAATGTGGTCAAAAACCTTGGTGTTCTTTTTGACTCCAACCTCTCCTGGAGACCACATATTACTGAAACCAGTCGGAAGGTGTTTGCTGCTGCCGGTGCACTGAGAAGGTGGAAAAACCTACTCCCTGTGAAGACAAAGATCGAACTTGCGCAATCTCTTCTTCTGCCTATCATCGACTACGCTGACGTCTGTCTCATTGATCTCAATGAAGACCTACTCAATAAGCTCCAGCATCTGCAGAATCTCTGCATTCGATTCATCTTCGGCCTGCGCAAGTTCGATCATGTGTCTGAATTCAGGAGGAAGTTGGGATGGCTCCCTATCAGACTGCGTCGTGACGAACATGCTCTTTTGCTCCTTTTCAAAGTGCTGTACGACCCTCGTACTCCTTCTTACCTAAAAGAACGTTTCCAGTCCCTCGGTTTTGATCACAGTCGCCCTCTGCGATCCAAGTCTGACAACTTACTCAAAATGCCACTGACTCGTTCTGGTTATTATAAGGACTCCTTCACACTCAAATCTGTTCATTTATGGAACAAACTGCCGCCGAAAATACGCCACTCCCAGTCGCTCGCCATCTTCAAGTCTAAGCTCCATCAACATCTCCTGCAACTCCCTTAAGTAGTATAAACACTAGTATGCATTGTATGTATTTATATGTATATTTATAAGTATATATATATATATATATATATATATATATATATATATATATATATATATATGTATGTATATGTATTTATTTATCTGTGTATTATTCATATATATGTCGTTTATTCTTAGGCACACTCCCGCTATTCTTCTATTCATACCCATTGTCAAAGGTTGTCTGGAAGAGATCGCTTCTAGCGATAAGGCCGCCTTTGCCCATGTACCTTTTGTTTTTATCATTTCTTATTTTCTGTATCCTTGTGTGTGTATTATGAGCAATAAAGTATTTTCTATCTATCTAGAAAGATATAAATTCTTTACTTTTTTTTTCTTTTCCGAACCTTTATCCCATGTCTATTTGGGGTCGGTTTTCAGTTTAACCAGATTTGGCGGAATGTCAGTATTTTACGTGAAGCGACTGCCATCAGACCTTCACAACCCAGAGGGCTATACGACATTCTTGGTTAAAACTGAATGTTAGACTTTTGAGGGCTCTAACTACCCGTAACGACTGTCGAAGATGTTAGTACGACAACCGGGACTGACGGCTTTACGTGCCCTCCGAAGCACGGAAACGCTCATGAAATTAAAAGTCATTTTTAATAATGACCCATCACAGTCATGACGGTGCCAGACGTTGCTTAACCGCACGGATCACAAGTGATCCGCGGGTAGCACTGGGCCATGAGCGCTTCGCACTGGGCCATGTCTTTACAAACCCACCGAAAAAACATTGCTTGGAATCACGGAGCTTGGAGTAAATCCTTGAATGGTAAAAACAGTTAGAAGGTTAAGACAGATAAGGAATTTTTGTTTTTAACATGTTTATTGGTAAATATTCTGAGAAAACGTGATTTCCAAAACGATTGACCCTGAACTCAGCTTTTCAGCTCGTAATATTTTCACTACAAATAATTATTTACATTGAAAAACAATTTGGAAAAAAGTGAAAAAACATCAACCTTTCAAAACGTTCTTTTCAAACTTTGTTAAAATTTTACGCAACAAAATATTTTTTTCAAATAAGTATGATCTAGAATACATCTCAGAAGAAATGATAAAAAAACACGAATCAATCTCTAAATACCTCATCGAATTCTTTCGATTAAGTAAGATATTTCACCTTATTAAACTAAAGATTATACAACACATGCCACATTAGCATAGATAACGTATCCGATTATTTGTGACTCGATGACATTAACGATCAATGGAAAAGTGGGACCAATGGATCGCGATGCATATTTCATTAGTGTGCATTTGTAACCATGCCTTCACGTTAATTGTAGAAATTATCCGCCATCGACGGACATTTTAATTTTAATATACTTCCTTAGTGGAGTTTCTTTTGAATTAGTTATTTTAAATGGTCCAATTTTATAAGGTCAGGATTTAGTTTGTTACTAGGTTAGCTTTTTATGTTAGTCTTAAGTTGGTTTTAACGTTTCATATTGTGTGGTATTATTGGATAGGTCTTTTAAAATGCAACTGGACTAACTAGATTAGAGCTTTTTAAGATTCAGGGATCCATCAAAAAATCAATTTTAAAAGTAAATATTTGAAATTAGAATTTCATGGCCTATTTAGTGATTTCCAGCCGAAATGCCAAAAAAAAAGTAAAACTCGCGTTAAACAACCATAACCTTAAAATGTAACATTTAATATTTTAATACATTTATATAACAAGCTACAGAAATAAAAGCGCCCACATTCTCGGCGATCGACCATACTCGTTCGTTGAATAAAATAACATTAAATATTCACATTAATAGCAACGAGTATGAAATACTGTAGCAGTTAGCAACAGATGCGAGCCGGATTAAGATCTAAAACGTACGACCTTGACTCAACGGCTGTACACCTAAAAATCGGCCAAGATCGTTGCATTCCAAGCTCTATCAGCTTATCAAATAGAAGAACTATAGCTCTTATTATAAAACACATAGAGTCCACATCTTTATCAAGGCACATATGCTGTCAAAATTTGATTAATGAAAACTAGTTTTTTTGCCAATCAAAGATAAAAAAAACATTGCTATGTCACAAAGACGCCCACGAATTATTAAAATATAATAGAGGATCGATGTCAATAAAATGTCACCCTGATTTATAATACTAATTATGTGTTAAAAAATATTCTATCCAATATCATTTTCGCAGTATTTTAATTGAACTAGTACTTATAGGTCAGTCACTTTACTTACTCAAATCTGATATCGGTTAATGCACTTAAAATGAGAAGGTAAGTAAATGAAAATTTAAAGATATGTCTAGAACTGCGTTGAAGATATTCGTCGCGTTTACACTAAAACCTTTGTGAATAAACGAAGAATAGCAACTTGACATAGAACTCTATCTTTTCTTTCTTTTACTTTCTCATGAATGAGACAGACCCGTATAACAAACCTAGTCTAAACAACAGCTAAACTATGACTTAGTTATTATTAACGGTAATAGACAAGCCCAACGTGATAAAGAAAAGAGAAAATTGAAAAAGGAAACGTAACTGTCACTTAAATGTCATCATAGTGACAGACGTCACTGTTCAAAGATGTAAAATTGGTGGGTAATCTATAAATTCGGTTATTGAACTACAGATTACCTACCATATCAAGGTTAGGTAGGTGACTTTGCACCTACGATGAATGCGAGGGCGATGCAACGTTTAGCAAAGTGCATTGTATTAATTTTATATTTGTATTTCTTTAATAAAAGTTACTTAAAAGGAAAACTGACACTTCAATAAAATTAAGTTAACGGGAGTTAAATACCCGGTAGGTGCATTTTCTAAAAGAGCATTTTAAGTTGATCATAAAAATAGTTAAATATGTACATTAAAGTAATGATAATATTGTATTGTATATATAAATGGTAACGTTTAAAATATCAAAATCGAATTACTCTATTAGAAAACAAAGCGTTTAAACACCAGTTTGAATGTAATAGCTATAAAACATATAAATATAACTATAAAATCTGTAGCAAAATTAAATAAAGAAAACTTATAAAAATATTAGGATATGTTCTTTGAAAACGGATATATTGTTGAAACTTTATGAGTCATAATTATGCAAATATGCGTTTTATTGCATTTAGTTTACGGCCTAGTTTGGCACTCAAACTATCACGATGTTATTCGGGAAGGGCGATAAAATGGGAATGACGTGAAGGTGACAACTTTATATAGGTTACAACACCAACATCAGGACATGTTTCAATCGTAAACTTTGTATAAAAATATCTTTAGATGAACAAAGGCCGCTTCATTTTGACAATATAAGATAGGTTGAATTATTGACGTCATTTTTAAAGTCAGTCAAACCAAACAGGCGTTCTTGATTTAAAATCGTTCTTAAAGTGCTATACGCTAGTACTCATTATTATATCGTGGTGCTAGTTCATAGGGGTACCTAAAACTTAACCACCAACCAATTCCAAAGTTTTATGAACTAGCAATTTCAGCCTTGATTTGTCTTAGAAATCTTTTTATACTGCGTATTTTTTTGACCAACATAACAATGTACATATGTTATCCAGATTACGATGCAGGAGTGACAGGGAAGAAGTATCATTGTTCTAATATCTATACGACACGTTACATAAACACGTACACAAATCTATTGTACTCGTAAAACAATATTATGAGTTATTATTTTCTTGTAGGTTAAAAGCTTTGCTTAGTTTGGGCAGGTAACAATGGTTTAATGTTACAACCGAAAATAAATACTGGGGCCAAATCTTTAGCATCAACAACAACCTACCTACGCATTTCCCGGGGTCAGGGATGTTTCCTAGGTAAAGAAAATGAAATTCCATTTTGTCAATACCAGGTAATAATATTAGACACGTATTATTTAGAAATGAATTACTTTGATTTATGAAATTAACGTAATTAAAATTCATTAAAATTGTAGATTGGGAGCGCATGACGTCACAAAGTGACGTCATGCGCTATTTTCTCAATTCGGCCGGTATGTTTTTTATTTTTTTATGTATGTACACCGATTTCCCCGTCAATTCTGTACCGATTTTTGACTGAATATATCATTTATTGTTTAAATTAAAAAACTAAAAATTGGTGCCCAATATTTTTTTTATAATCTATTAAATAAACAAAGCCAAAAATAGGAAACATCCCTTCACATAATATCATAATATCTTCGGTAATGCGTCAGAAAGCGTTAGTAATAAATAAATCACAGTTCACTCCCAACTCAGATCTAGTCGCGATTGTTAAAATCCTTAGAATAAAAGGATTTCATTTTATGGCGATAAAAGTATAATGTGGGGTGATAATGCTTACGTAACGATGAATGAAGATCATGATATTTCAAAAATATTCCTTTGTACATACTATTCGGTGCTTTTAAAATAGAATATTCTAGAGATTTTTGATGCTACGGCTGATGTGAAGGCTTTTTAGAGGAGTAGGATTCATTCCCAGTTTAAGCTATTTTTGTAATATTATTGTTTTCGATATTTTATCTAACTTTTAGTATCTATGATATTATCTGATTTCGTATGCGGAAATGAATGTGACAGTAAAAACAAAACAAAGACACTCTTTAGAAAGTAACTAAACAATATCTACTAATATTTTAAGAGCAGAGTTTGTTTGTTTGAACGCAATCATTTTGGGGACAACTAATCCGGTTTCAAATATTTTTGCGTTAGAAAACCCGTTTATTGAGGAAGGCTATGAAATGAAACCGCGGGATACAGTTGTAAAATTATACTTTAATAACAAAAAAACGAAGAAAAATAAATAATGTGTTTATAGCTTTTAATAAAGAAATAATAGGTAAAACAGTTTGATCATAAAATTAAAAAGTCGTGATTTTAATTAGTAGCAATTTAAATTAAAGAAATTAATGTGTTTACCATCTGTTTTAATCGGTATAGATTAAAATTGGTCTAAGTAGACTAAAATCGTATTGATATTATCGTTGCAAATAAATATAACCTTCTTGTTAACAAATAATAGATAAAAATACTAAATCCGATATTTTTGGCATTTCCACGTTTAGCAAGGTTATTTTGTTAAAAATATTTGTTTAGAGTAGTATGTACTATGTGCCGATGTAGTCGATAGTATCTTAGATTAGATGAAAAAATTTAATGAGTAATAAAAATCAAAGATTGTTAAAAAAAAAGCGAAAGATTGTATGTTTGTGAGTTTGGATATTTGTTACTCTTTCACGCAAAAACTACTGTATCGATTTAAATTAAATTTGATACAGATGTTTCTTATAACTAGTTATAACACATAGGATACTTTTTATCCCGAAATTTTGAGATTGGAATTCACGTGGGTAAAACCGCGGGGCGCAGATAGTGAGTAATAAAAATCAAAGATTGATACTCGTAGGTACTTACATATCAAAAATAATATTTATAAAAGTGGACTTGCAAATAATAAGTTACAAAGTTATCCGCATACAGTTATATTATGTACCATTCTGTATGTATTTATAAATATTGAACACACATGTTGGTACAATAATACAGCTTTGCTTTGTAGGTTAACTGATAACGTTTTATTAGTTCGTAATTACTGACGATGATTTAACCGTTGACCTTCCTAATCTTGCGCTTGTATAAATAAAATATTAATTGTAAATAGTGTTATGATGATATTCTTTTTTTAATTCAAAAATATTATTTACATAATATTCAAGTTTTCTAACTTATCTTTGAGCTTTTGAACTCACGTTTGCCTGTATGAGATAATTGGTATCACGCGAAAACACGCGTGTACTGAGTCAGCTACAGTAGATATCACGATGTTTTTAATATTTGGACGGGCTTGACCTTGCTGGATCCATGCCTATATCATCACCTAACATATTGCAGCGCAAAATGTTCCGTTACGTAGTAAGACAAATCAGTGTCATGACATGTCATGACTTTATGACTTACAGCCGCACTCAGAGTAAATTTAACGAATATTTAAACTAATGTGCCACAATATTTCTGTGCCGGCGGCCAAAATTGGAAGTTAATATTGTCTTTTAGACTTTAATGTCATTTGGATACATTTTCAATACACTGACAACCAAAAGATGCGATTACAGCGACATGACGATACATGTCTTAAATATGGTATTAAAGCCTTTTTTAAAGTGTTTTGTATCGATTAATATCTCGTAAATACCTTTTTTAAGGTATTCATATTTCAAAATTCGTCGAAATGGTTTCAGCAGAAACTCCTAAGCAGACAGAAAAAGCCACCTATCTGTCTGTTGTCTTTTAAATTTTAAACAATTGAATTTTATTTGTTGATGTTTGGTATCGGAAAACGATACATTATTTTAAAGTTATAACTAGATAGGTAACTTGTGGTATTCCAGGTTTTCTTTGAGTTAGTTTGACAAAAAAAAACTGTGAATCGACATTAAATTTTATCTTTTCAAAATTTGAGAACCGGGCCGTAGAATTTGCGATCTGATGCTCTAATGACGGAATGTTTACTTGGTCATAGAGCACGTATGTTTATACGCGTATATGCATAGATAACAATATTTTTACCGATTACACTATCTTATTGAGACAAACGAAAACATTAGCAGTACATATGTACTCGTAAACGGGCAGTTTTCCGCAATCAGACCTCCTAATTTGGGTGATTTGTGTGTGCTGGGTATTTTTTTGCTAAGACTTTTAGGTGGTCTAACTACCCGTAACGGCTGATGATGGTGTCAGTACGTTAACCGGGACCGACGGCGTGCCTTACGAAGCACGGAAACGATCATAGCATTAGAATAAAACGAAAACACTATTAAAAACATTAGTTAAAATTTGAATACTTTAATTAGTCAAATGGGTTTAGGCACCCAATGTTAATTTATACTAAATAATGAACTTGAAAACATTGTATATCTACCTCTACATAAACCAACTCAACAACTTTATATAAGTAACAAGGAAATAATGTTTGATAAATTGTTAATAATACGAAAAAATATGTCTTCCTCGTTATGTAAGCGAATCAGTAAAGTTTTGCATTTTTTTACTAATATTTTTTGTTTTAATTTATACATAGAACCGGTTTGTTGGCCCTTTGATTGTCCTTTGAACACCTTGAATACGATTTGGCGTCTACATTGTAACTGTTTCCGCGTTACGTATACATTAACGTAATTTTTAACCAATAAATTACCATTTGACATATATCTGAGTTAGCCGAATTCAATATTAATTTTCAAAATTCAATACTTATTCTTAATTTTAATGTTTATTTAAATAAAACTATTAATCATGGTTCTGGTTATAATGTTATTCACTATTATTAAACTTGATCTTAATCAGGTTTTGGGTGAATGTCGATGATTTGTGATTGTTGCCACCCACGAAATGGAATTAGGGTTTGGACTATGATGAAGTATAGACGTCAAGCGAAAATTGAACTAAACATATACCATTGGTATTAGTTTTTGGTATTAGAAAGGCATAGATCGAACACAACATTGAAAAAATCTGTTTCTATAGTTATTTACAATTTAATTAAGTACCTAAGTAATTCTAAACTTTAACTCCATAATAAATGAGCATACTAATTTAATAAAAAGAAGTTCAATAACAAATTAACTTACCTCATTTATTAGACGTCAGTTAAAAGCAAATAAAATAATATAAAAAGCGTTTCAATAAAGTAGCAACTTGTAATAAATCCCACCAATTATCCGTTAAAGATCCTTATTTTATTGCTAATACAGATTCTACAAGGCGTATATATTAATCTGATTTTCCAAAGCGCCCTACCTATTATTCTCAAGCCGATTCTTCCGGAAAAATGGAATAAAAATTTTAATCGGTAATTTTTTTTTCTCGGTTGCGCAACGTTGAAGGCAAATTGAATTTTTTGCTATGCCTCACTGGACTAATTCGACTAATGCACTTAGTACGATGCACGTTCCACACATCCTATATATTGGGTCCTGGGCGTTTTTTTCTGGTTAAAATTTGAACGTACAAAATTTATTGGAAAAGCGTAAGATTCAATTTTCAACAGAATTTAGAGACGCTTTGGACCGGTTTAGATTCTATTAGGTATAGATAATTTAAAAATTCTTAAACTGAATTCATATTTATATAAGTAGATATATTTTATACTGATGAAAACTTAAGTTTTTAAAGTAATATTTACAGTTGTAGGAGTAATCTCTACGTAGTTTTATAAAATTATAATAATATTTGCAATCTATATATTCTACAAATTCAATACACATATAAGATTGATATGTTGATTCTCCAATGATCAGTTACTCGTAGTTTATCGACAATGTTATCAGCGTTATCAGTTGTACGATTCCATTAATATAACCAAACGATCCACTTGTTAGTTCACACGTTACTATATTAATATAGCTACTTACATAATACAGAATGAAAAACATAATTTCCAAATTAATTGCTTTGTATATTAAAATTTTAGATCTAACTAGCAGCGCCCTGCGGTTTCACTCGCGTAGTTCCCATACCCGTGGGAATACAGGGATAAACTATAGTGCTATAAACCTCAAGGAGCCCAAGACCTTTCCAACGAATGCAAAACCGTGGAAATCGGTTCGTGCGTTCTGGAGTTATAGCGTCAGGAAGGAAAACCCGACTTATTTTTATATAGTAGATAATGATTTTGATTGTACTTTATATATTGTATTAACTATAGTGGGTAGAAATAGGCAGCAAAGTTATTTTACGCACGCTTCTCGTAGTCTCTATTATCGCTGCGTTAAAACCGTTCTTTTTAAAAATATGTCTCATATCCCAATCCGACGCAGGGTAGGCTATAAGCTATAGGAAAAAGTAGAAAGGAGATCTCAGGTCTTTCTTACCTGAGACATAAGTAATCAATTTTGAAGTCGTTATTATCAGCCTGGTCTCTACTTGGTTGCTCTACGCTCTACGTCACCGTCGGCCATAAGGCAAATACGTCACTGCTCATTCCTAAACTAGGCAATGTCGATGAGGCACAGTTTGAAGGGCACATTAAAAAAAGTATTGAATTTAAGAGAATTACAACGATGCGTGTTCTGAAGGATGCAGTAGTGCAAAAAATTAGCAATGCAAAATGATGCATTGCAAAAGTTTGTTATGAACAGGCGTGGCGTTTACTACCAGGTGAATGACCTATTAGTTTTGTCACTCGAAATGTTGATTTAGACATTTTTATAGGCACTAATTTGAATTTTGTTATTTTGATTTTGCTATGCGAAATTAGGATTTAAACTTGTCGTACCACTTACATATATTTGAGCGGATGTTTGGTTTCTTATAGTAGACAACATTCTCTGTATCTTACCTGAAACGAAGAAAATACATTGGTTAATTTAGGTAAATAGAAATTGGACAAATAAATGTAAAATAATTTAAACTTCAGTACATTAAAAAGTGTGAAATGTTCAATGGGTGAGATATTCGAGGTTGCAGATGAATAACAGTCTAAGAAATTCCAGCATTCAATCACTCTATATCGGTTGGACTATCGCCAAATATCGGACGCAGACGTTTCCACAAGTTTGCATACGAAAATCCTTAAAACGCACCCGATGAAAAACTTTGAGAACAATGCATCAATAAATGTATTTTACGTTATTGAAGTCTGTCTTCAAACGCCCTTTTAGCATTCGGATAATCGGTCAAAACCTGACACGATTTTACGTGTAAATCGTACGATATTTTGATTAGACAATTTTATCTAATCTGCCCTAAGTTATCATTGGAAGCCATTACAGAAGTAATTCATTTTTGACAGATATTCAATGCCAGATATAAATGGACAGCAATAAAATTCAAGGTTCAGCAGAATTTGGACGTATTACATCACTTAGCACTGTACTTACGTACTTTTGACTATAAATAGTATTAGTTCTTACATACAACTCATACTACAAGGGCTAATATATCTATTATGCAACTAATAGATATATTAATGTTATGGGGGGCAAATGAACAAACGGGTCAAAAAGTAAGTGACCGCATGTCAAGTCAAGAGTCACAAGTGCGAGCAGAAAATGTATTTTTAATGCCGAGATTGAACTATTTTGCATTACACTAAAAATGTATATATTTATAGCTTAATTAAAATAACAAGTTTTAATCATATTTTTATTATATTTTGTTTTAAAATCGTCAAATAAAAATTTGTTGCACAACAACTGCAACACTTCGTATTCATGATCAACATCTTCGTGAATTATTATATTTTTTAGAAATTTCCCGTATTTCCATAATCTTATATAACTATTTTCCTAATTTTCAGGCAACAATTACAAACATCTCTTAAGAGCCGTGATCTACCGCGCGACAACTCAAATTTCACTCACACAGACGCGCACGCGTGTCCGCATGCACACTGTCTATGTGGTGACGGCGCGCTCGCTCTGAATACTCCGGCCGAACGGTTTTGATCCATTGGAAATTATAAATTGTGTTAAAGTTATTGACAAAAGTATAAATACGAGTATTTTTTTTTTTACGATTCGTAGAAGGTAGTATATGATTAGATATAATTTACGTAATACCTTTCGATTCGATATTCCATTATTCACAACAAGGAATAATGAATAAAACAAATACTTAGTTTTTTGTTTTTAAAATAAGACATGATTTTTTTTTGGTAAGTAACGAAACTTTTTAAAAACAAAGCAACATACGAGTAAAAAAAAATCTATAACTTACTTGTGAATAATATATTTTTTGCCATAATGGGGTATTGATTTTTCATATACTAATTGCAGTTTTAGTTTTTATTAAAATCGCTAGCAATTTTCGATATTCCTTTCCTTATAGTTTTGAATATCGTCATCCACGCCTACTTGAAAAATGCCTCGTCTGTATATGTACAACATATATTATCGGGACAACCTTTTAGCGCTAAAAGCAGGACTTTCTAAATTATTGATATCTTTGATTTACACGAACACTACACATTGAAATAAATTATTTCGTTTCCTTTTTTGTTAAAAAAAACCGACTTCAAAAACTAAAAAGTATAAAATAACAAATATGTAATGTAATACCTCTTATGCGATGTAGCACATAAATAAAATAAAAATGCGACCAATCCAAGCGGGCAAACGTTCGTTAACGGTCATCTCGAATTATAATTTTGTAGTTTATTTTTCTAATAGTTTTATTTCTTTGAGGCTTGGCACCGACTTCACACTTATCAATAGGTAACATACACACAAAAGTATAAATTAGCATCGCATAAAAGGTGTATTAAATTAAATATTTGTTATTTTATACTTTTCAGCTTTTAAAGTCTTTTTTTTTATTACTTTTGAGTGTCACAACCTATCTGGTTGTAAAGGTCTCATCGATACAAATTAATCAAGCCCAAACACGAGGTAACTGCTGTTAGTCGTTGAAGAGTTTGTTTTGTTAGAGAATTGTTTCGTGCGTCCGATTTTATAGTAGTTTTATGATGATTTTAAAATATTTGTAGAAAAAAAGACAATTTGTTTTAGAGATTTTTTTTTAGTATAATTGTTGTAGAAAATATTCTTTTATTATTTGAGGTAATTTTAATAACGTTTTGAGCATCATTTATCAACGTAAATTACGATTTTCTTGAGTGTGATTTTTACAAATTCTAACTTTATATTTTTTTCGATTTCAATAATAATTATAATAACAATTAAATTTTCCTATGAGTATTTCCTTAATAAGGATCTGGACTTTAAGTTTGTTTAATTTTTAGTGCTAAATTGGTCGAATTACTAGAATCCGAAGGCATGGAAGTTAATGCTAAAAGTGAAATTCAGAAAACATATGTTCAGTTTTCTTGATATATTTTATAAGTTTTCTGTATAATATTGTTTTTCTCAGAGTATTTTTTAGATGACAATATTTCCTTTAATTATTACCTAAAAGCATGTTTATAAAATACGCTTTTCATATAATATGACTAGATCAAAAAGTACAAAAACCGTCAATTATCGAGTTTCGGGTCTTAAAATTGGTTCTATAATTCAGTCCTAAAGGTAACCAAAATGTATTTTGTTCGTAAGTAGTCGAATCGTATTTTCGCATTTGGAAAAATCTATGCGATGCAGGGTTATCAATATAATATTTATAATAGACTGTCCAGCTAAGTACTCATACAATATAAATTATATATGTAGATAGGATTCCATGCGGAAATCATTAACGTTCGTATGACCTTCGGCCGGCGGCGCGCAGGAGCGATGGTTTTACTTCGCCCTATTTCCCTGATGATGTAATGAACCACGCGTAATCGAGTAACTCGCGTTTTAATACATTAATTTACACCAAGTTACGACCTTATTAACTTGATTGTTGAACTAGTTTAAGGGCTTCCTTTCCGTTAAGATTTATATTTTGACCTATTTCGTTATTCGTTCTAGAAACGTTCGAAAATTTTTGTGGAAGGTTCTGGAAGTATTCGTAAAAGTGGGTTACGTTTTAGTTCTTTTACATTAAAGTTTTCCTTAATAACAAGGTTGCATAATAATATGCACTAACTAAAAATCTAATAGTAATAATATAGCGACATGGTATAACCTAACTTTAGGAGTTTGTAGGATCGAACATTAGATGTACGGCTAAACGTATACTGTTTTAAAAAAGGCGCGAAGCTTCTACATCGACAGTGGCAAGGCCGTTGAACACGTGGAATAGGCGCTTGTTGCTAGTCGTTTTTGCCTCTCTCCCCCCACTTCAATATCCCTCCTTTTGCGTAAAGCGAGGTTGCCGCTCAGCGCACTACGCTGCGGAATGGCATGTGAATTCGGTTGTAATGTCAAGTTGAAGCGACGCCAATCACTGAACCGCATCTAACTATCATTTACCGAACTTCGAAAATCGAACGTCAGTTTAAAATATTTTAAAATTAATGCATGTTACGTTATACAATGCGTTTGAATACATGTGACTTTAATGCACTGAAGATAATTGCATTTAAATTAGATGATGTAGTTATAAGGAATTCGACCTTCATACGAACATAGACGCACACATTGTAACTTACACGAGTCATTGAAAGACCAATAGCATTTGAACAATTGTTATCAAGGACAATGTCAAGAATATTATTTAGAAAATTATAAGTAGCGCATTAGGTAACATATTTACGACATTACATTATAACGACCTAGTGGTGTAGTTGGTAGCGACTCTACCTGCTCTACCAAAGGTTGCGGATTCGATACACACTCAAGAGAAATATTTTTGTGTGTGAGCATGTCGATTTCGGCGTTTTCTATTTATTTATGAGTATGTATGAGTATGTATTTACAAAAAAAAATGTTAATGCCTTGTCTATCAATAGTAATAGGTTGCTTAGATGGCGATGAGATATGTCCGGATATATTTACTTAGAAATTTATTTTTCTAACAATATAATAATTTCCTCAAAGATTTCCTTTTCAATTAGCCTGAATACCAGAAAATCTTGCAGCTAAGCATTTAATTTTAATTCTGAAGTATTTCCGACAGAGTAATTGAGGGAATTTTAGAAGAAACGTAAAACAATGTGTAGGTAGGTATAATAAATTAAATAAAACAAAAAACACATGTTAAATTAAGTGGTCCAAATGTATGTCAAACAGTAGTCCATAATGTTTATAAACATCAGTGACGTATCACAAACATCCTTCAATTGATACTTTTAATGTCCCTCTACTACTCATTGTCGATTTTGTAACGGTTTTTAAGAATGTTGAACTTACAATATACTAGTTAATGACTTTTCAAATAGTAGTTTATGAACTTTTCTTTAAAGGGTAAGTTTATTTATTAATTTTAACTCAAATTAATCAAATGTCCACACGCAAGGATCTTTATATAGCCTCTGTTAGCGTCTATATATATACATACCTACTCGTATGTAGTTGGCTGAATTTTGGTCCTTACAAAAAGCCCGAGCTAACACACAGAGAAGAAGAATTTTAATTCAAAACCATTTGTTCAGTTTGGATCTCGAAGAAGCAGACGAAATAGTCAAATAAAAAATCCTTTACCGACGTGATATATTTGCGTCAATTTCACGACACATTTACGTTCAATTTTAATTTATAGCATAAGTACTTACACAAAACAGAGTACGGAAGTCCTAAGGTGACTCCCTGATCTGTGAGTACTTAGAATGTTTCCTTATTTTAAATATCCAAGTACGTATTTAATCTCATAAACATTAATTATCTGATACATTAAATAATATTTTTCTTATTTTTTACAAAGTAAACATGTACGAATGTAGTGATAATATTGTTTTTCACTTCCCGGCGAATCAACGTGCAATCGTTAGATAGAGTAAAAGGTTATCTGGAGTCTGGTTGGAATTTAGTCTCAAAGTCACAACAAAAATCATCTTTACTTAATATTTAAATACCTAATTTTATCATAAAATAATATAATTTCACAATTTAGTGTTATATACTTGCATACTTATATGCGGGGGCTATTTTCTTGTTAATAAGATACACCCGTAGAAAACCAAATTTTCACTACCCGCCGTCTGTGTAAACGAGAATAGCTTATCTATTAGATAAAATACGCAATTTCGTCTATATAAGTCCAATATTTTTGCATGAAAGCGTAACAAACGTTTATAAATTCATCCACAACACTTCCGAGAGTATAATATGTCTAGGATTTCACAATTTATACGAAGTCTATCATTAAATTATACAATTACTAATTAGCCAAATTGTTCATAGGGCTTAGGTTTTTAACGATTTTTAAGTAAAATTCTGAGTACTTACTCACAAGTTTTGTCTTTGTCACTTGATATAAAGTAAGAAAGAGACAATATTCATTTTAATTGGTGAGTAACGGTACTTGCAGATCGTGAAATAGGCCCTTATTATACCAAACCTTTATCCCAATACTAATTGGTGTCAGTATTGCAAGTACCTACACCATATCAATTACCTTGAAAGCCTACACCACACCTTTATTTACCTGATAATATGTTATGACAGGCGTCAACGATCTCAATAGTTTCGATACTCAGGATTCTTGTCGTGAAAATATCCAGTGACAATAACTGGGTAATAATAGTTACACGTGTCACCGTTAATATGAGAACCAAACTATGATAAACAGGTTATCATTAAGGTATGGTGAAGGTATTTTTATTTATGCTTCAATGTTCTGTTAGTGTTAGTTTGTGTCTTATGAACTCATAACAATAGATTGTAGAGTATTTTGACACCTCGTAGTTTTAATCTTTGTTTTAAATGATGAAAATTTGATGCAATAAATGGTAAAATCTTTGATAAGTCACTCTCGACTTATCAAAGGGTAAAATATTAATTATAATAAACGGACTAAGTTCGTTTTAAACGAGGAATAGAACTACATAAGTACTACGAGTACAATTTAAAGGAAAAAAACACTAACAAGCACTCACTCTTCATAAATACTACGAACATAGTAAATAGCACAAGAGTATATTCTAGTTTAATGTTGACCTATATTTTATTTTTAGATTCACACACATTGGAAGCTGTTTACACAGTACCCGAATATAAAAATAACCCTATACCAGATACAAATTGTATCCTGCCAATATTATAAACGAGATAATTGTATGGAAGTGGGTAGAGTAGAGATGTTTGTTACTCTTTCACGTAAAAATAATGAACCGATTTAGATAAATTTTGGTACAGATGTTCCTTTTATCCAGAAATAACATAGGTTTAACATTTTTAATCATTCACTACATCATCTCATTATAGTAACTGACCCCTAACTAAGATCGAAGCTTGTATCTAGGGTATCAGAAACTACGCACACACTCATTCACACACACACCCAGACCGAGACAAACATTTGTGGTTCACACAAATATTCACCCCGCACGGGAATCGAACCCGCAACCTTACGGATGGCAGTCCGGCATGGTGACCACTCTGCCATCGAGGTCGTCGTTTATCCCAATACTTCTTTGAAACAGAGACTTTGGGGTTGACCTCGGTAAAACCGTGGGACAGACACAGCTACTATTGAACATTACTATTAAATACAAATAATATATAGTTCTTAGTAGCACCCCGTGGTTTCATCCGCGTTATTCCCAATCATGTGGGACGTTTTATTTCTAGCTAAGAAGATTTATTTACTGTTATCCAATTACCAGAAAGTTCTATTCTATAATATAAAAATGAATCGCAAAATGTGTTGGTAAGCGCATAACTCAACAACGCCTGGACCAATTTGGCCAATTCTTTTTTTGTTGTGTTTGTTATTGTCAGAAGATGGTTCTTATGTAAAAAAATTTGGAATATCAACGGGAAAATTGGTCCCGTGCGAAGCCGGGGCGGGCCGCTTTCAAATACAAATTGTATAATACACCATAAATCAATGTTAGTATCTTGTCGGCGTTAGAGACCAATCATGCCAACTGAATTGAGCATTTAAGTGAGAGATACCTATCGATAATTGTATCATGATCGCTGTACATCACGCGATATGTACATCACAATTGACGTATTTTGAATAAATAAAACGTAGTGTAATTAAAAGTAAGAAAATTAATCGTTTTGTTTGAAAATGTATTGGGTTTTATCGGTTTGAATAACAATTTGAATACTTATTTATAGTTAGTTATATTTTTATTAATAGTTTTATATGTATTTGTCTATTTTGTATATTTATTTATTTGTTCGCACATACATAAAAAGTAAATTGAATTTTATTAAAGGCTTCGTTTATATATGTATATATTTTTTAATAATCCTAATAAACTCACTGATGTAAGTAGAGTAAAAGAAAACGTACCTACATTTAACTGCAAAACAAACAAAATAAGTAATATTTTTAATATAATCAATTAATGAAAATATCTTCCGATCGGAGATGATAAATAATGTTTGTAAAAATATTAGAAGTCATCTCAGCAATTTAATCTACTAGATTTGAAAGGAAATTTCTTTGAATCTATTAACTAAGTAGTTATGGTAATTTTATTTGATACTTTTTAAACTTTCACGATTCTGATTCATACCTATTTTAACAAACATAGGACTTACTCATATGGCTAAAAAAACAAAGATATTCTTTTGTTTTATATAGTTAGACTAGGTCACAAAATTTAGGTCGTTATATAAACGCTTAAATTAACTTCTTGTCATCATCATTAGGTCATACATAAATAGCATATACATAAATTCCCCAAGTGTGTGCAGGTTTCCTCACGATTTTTTCCTTGACCGTAAGAGCCCCCGTAAATCTAGAGGAAAAACGGAGGAACTTAGAGGAAATATTTCGGAGAAACTTAGAGGAAATCTGGGTTCGTTTCTTCAGATCGCGCGATCAGTGGAAGAATAAATGAATGATTGCAAATTACAATGTAAATAAAACAGAAATCGCGACCAGAATGCACCGTTTAAGCGATATTCGTTTTTGCCCGCAATGTATCGCGCTATCAGAAGAGACGAACCCGGAAATCTAGATTTTTCTATTATTGCATATGTAAAAGTAGTATCTAAGAATATAGTGTGTTTGTTACCAACTAACAAACACCTTGAATTTGTATTATTACGTAACTCACGCGAGTATAAACTGCTTTTTTGAATAAATACGAATTTTATTAAGATTAAAGAATATTTTAAAAAGTTTTTTTGGAAGTTGTTTACAACAAAGGAAGTATTGCATTTTTTTTCAAGGCACGTGCAAAGGATTATGTAAAAATCGACTGAAATATTTACAAATGTTGCTACCTCATTAGATGTTTCTAGAAATATTTAAGTAACTCTTCACAGAATAATGAAATCCGATTATCACAAATCGTTATTTTGTTCAAATATTTTATAAAAATCAAGATATTCGAATCTTTTTATGTTTGTTATTTTCGATAAAGTTCGTTGATTGCGTAGAGCGATACGTTGTCATGGCAACCGGTTGAGGTGACTACCCCCGACAAGCCCTTAGGGATAACCATCACATTTCTAGGAAAAAGGTGGGTTTCACAACTCTAAATAACTCTTCGCTTTAATACGAGAGTATTTAAAGTTAGAGATAATTGGTTTTCATTGATTAATAACGACGAAGTAGCGTAGTTGGTAGTGATCCTGAATAATATCCCAAAGATTATGTGTTCGATTCCTGCTCCAGACAAATATGTTAGTACGAAAATGTCTGTTTTTCGTTGTCTACCCACGTGTATTCTATCTATTCTAAATACGTATTTACCGAAATGTGTTCGTTGTCTAATAGTCATAGCACAAGCTTCAACCAATTAGATAGTTCAGAAGAAAAGTCTTACCAAAATCATACCCCTTATAAGAAACGCCCCAGATGAAGGTTGATCAACTCACATTACAATCCAAAAAAATTATTCTTTTCACAACTCTTTAACCAAACAATCTGGCTAGGAATTGAACTAACACCGAAAGTCCCTATTGATACCGCTCCCAGTCACCCACTCAAGGGTTTGATGACCTACATCGATAAATAAGTAAAGCCAAGATTACTGGAAAAACACTCTCTTCAAAACAGACTCAATAACCTTTGAAAATTCTAAGACGTAGTTTTCATGGAATAACAAAATGTTTTTACATCTAAATATTATTTACTTTAACCAATATTGAAGTACAGAAATGTAGATTGCTATTTATCGGTGTGAGTTACGCTTAAATCTTGTAATTGAGAGAATATTTAACAGTTTAATTACTGTCGTTCACGGATCGCTGCGTAATCGGTGCGTAATGAGTGCGGTAGGCTTCTGGCCTCGGACGGGTTTCGTCGAACGCTCCGATCTCAATTAAGGGCTAATGGTGTCACTTCTATTATAAAATGAAGAAAGTTCTAACGGAAAATACAGACGTTGACAACGTTACACTAAGGGAACGCGGTATCGACCGAGAAACATTGAAATATACAATTAAAAGTAAATTCAATTGAGGTTTTGTTTTGAAGTTTGAGTTATCATTTGTAACGTTGCTACTAGTATGAATAAAACTCTAATTATCTTAGCTCATAACTTTTAATTTTATCTTAATCTGTACATACAAAAGATAACTGTTACTGATTGACTGATCTCTCTCAAACAGCCCAAACGACGGATTGCGCGGTTTGGCACGCAGATAGTTTTTATGACGTTGGCATGCAAAAAAATATAAAGAAAACACGCGAAAAACATCGCGGGGAATGGCTAGTTTATTATACTTCTTATAAATTACCAAAATACTCTAAATATTGACATATTTTTTAGGATCTATTCCTAACATCAAAGTAATTGACACATGACTAATATGACGATGTATAATATACGTGATACTTACATATAAATAAATTCAAAAACCAAACATCCATACACTCAATTATCTCCTCGAGAACTAAACCAGAAACCAATACACTATCTACTATCTAGTATAGCACCGATCCCTTTTCAATCACAAACAAATAAGGAACACTATTGCCAATATTGATATACACAGTGGAAAAGTACCGCACAGACTTGGTTTCGTAGAGGCTATCGCACGCATGCGTTCTTACTTGTTGCTCACACTAACTTGTTGGTATTCTGTGGCCGACCACGTGGGTAGGCTATCTGCCACCCACCGGCCACCCTTTGGTGGGAAAATGTAAGTGATTATCACCTGACGTAGGTATAATGAATGCTATTTTATTGGAATTCAGTCACTTATGCTACCTAATTGTTTTATAATACTTATTAGTTGGCCTTAATTGGTTCGTTTTGAACAAATTAGCTACTTATTATAGATTTTCATAAATTGTGTGGTAGGTCTGAGACTAGATTATATCATTTTTATAATAAACCACTGTGTTTGACGCATGCCTGTCTGTCTTTATACTTATCGGTTATCCAAATGGGTAACCAATGTTCGATGCGGTTATTCTATGTAAAAAGATGTTGTCATCGTCACTTAGGTACTCAAATTATTAATTATTTTATTTTGAAGCTATAAATTGGCCTACTAGAGTTACAAATGTCGAAATTGTGATAGTTATTTTCCGTGTAATGCGTTACAAATTAGAGTATGTATTGCAAATGTTGTACATGTGGTATTAGACCATGTAATGGAGATAAGTTTGCAATGTAAATAGTTTTTGTAAACGAGGACACAAACACTAAGTACGTTGTACTCTAGATGACATTGCTATTACAATCATTCATCAGTCACGGTTGCGTGCGATCGCTGAAAAAGTGCAATCTAAAAATAGACACATTAGTCAGTAAAAAGCAGAGAGTTAGTGTGACGTAGGTACTCACCAAAAATAAAAATATTCTAATGTACGGTACGGTGATATTGTAGCGAAAATAAAACTAGTGCCACATTGTTTTCGCGAATTAAGTTAGAAAGTTTAGGAAGCGCATACAAATTACTTAAGTAAACATTAGATAAATAGTTTTGTAAAGACTGCTAAATGTTTTTTTAGTTTCAAATCTTAAATTTTAATCAGCCCACATTAAACGACCGGAAATTCAGTGCAATTAGCGAGCAGGATTTATTGAAGTCAAGCAGCATAGAGCAGTAGTCTAAAAGGCGTTCGCCATCACAGCTCAAGGTTGCGATTTGTAGCAAAGCGCCGCTTGCGCACAGATCTCTACTTAGTGTTCAGTTCATCGACCTCTCCTTGCCAGTGCGTCAGCTAGCTCTTTATAAAGAGCAAAGCGAGAAAATAAACCGATAACCGCATCTGTACTACTCACAATGTATCTACGGTGAACGAACGATGTCATATAGGTCGTAAACCGGTCGTGGGCTCACAGCGCAAGGGTACCCTGACATTAGGGTTAATTGAAGGTTGACGAGTGATCAATCTTAGTTTCGGAAACTACTGTGATTTTTCAATCAACTTTCACAACATATTGGTACAGGTTGATGGAGAGATATAACTTGTACGATATACAAGGATCGTTAAGTGCAAGGTTATTGAAAGCAACTAATGTCAAGCGAGCAATAGAGGCGCAATGTCAGTAAAATGTTACTGTTTACGATTGTACGGAGTGGCTGAGTTCATGGACTGTATAAAGGCGATCATGTAATACCTGTAAGCTTGTTTTATATGCAGCATAAGATGCACATACTTTACGTATTATGTAGTTGGAAGTAAACATTTTATTGGCTAAAATTGTTCGCAAATATACAGAAAAAAGCATTCCAATTTTAAATTTGTGGTAAACTACCTTATAGTTGAACTAACCAACCCTGAAATTAACGGCTTCACGCCTACTTAACATATTTCTGTACCTCTGGTTGCCTATTAAGGTACATTTCGCAAGAAAAGTGGTTAAATCTGGAACAATGGTATCAACTTGCTACATTAATTGTTATCAAGGCGGTTTACCTGATTACCGATATAAGGGAGTACATTTTTTGGAAAGGCAAACGATATAAAGTATTTCTTATTGATAATTACTAAAAATACAAGTGTGTAAGTTGGATTCTTATCTAAATAATGGACGATTGAAAGGTATACTTTACTTTCCTGATTGCAATTTAGCGAAAGACAAAAACGTTAACTGCAAATTATGTTCTAACATGTTCTAAAATTAAAGTTGTGAAGATCCTATCATAAATAAGAAGATTTAGGCTAGTTTGCTCTCCAGTTTCCAAAGGGGGAAACAGTGACGTAGATAAAGCCACAGGACGTATCTTATAATAGAATAAAACATGCGATGGCTGGTGATTCATAATATTAAGAAAAATCTCCAAATTACTATAATTGCATGGCCATTGAGAGCCAATTGAACCTATCGAGTATTTCCATGAAATCAGCAGGGAACGAATTTTCTTTCATTGAATGATCATGTTGTGAAACAATTATTAATTTATTGTCCTTTATATATAGAAAAAAATATATATTTATGAGTTTGACATCACGAACACGCGTGCGATGTCGATTTTAGCAAGATTAGAGTGAATCTAAATTAGTATTGAAAACAACTTTTCTTCTTCACTGTACTAATTCACAAGAAAGAGAAAGAGTGGCCTATTTCACGCAATGGGCTCTGATATGAACTAAAGCTTAGGATTTTGCTTTACAAGCTCTTAAGTAATCTACACCTCACACATCCACACGTTCAATTATTTGTTCAAAGGAACTCTACATCATATCGCTGTAAGGGCGGTTCTACATACGTGAACGCAAACCATCTACAATCACGTTAACGGCTATTCGCGGTGCTTCACGGCACTAATGTAGAGCCGCCATAACAATTCGGATTATTTTGTTTATCCAACTAGTATTGCAGTTGGCCGCAGATGGCCTTGACTGCTTCGCCGAACACACATTTAACGCGTATTTCCTGAGAAAACGCGATTTTTCAAAAACATTGGCCCCGAGCGGAACTTGATCTTTAGATTACTTTATAGTTTATACCTATGTGTAACGAAATTTAGATGTATCAATTTAACTTAGTATGTTTGCTGCTTAATCAAATCAAAACTACAATACTGATTGGGATGAATCTTTACACTAATCTTTCTTTGATTAAAATATTCGATATTACGTATTTATGTACTTCCAAATTATGAGAGGTGAAATCGGGAATTAAAGGTCAATCCACATTAATGAAAAATTTAAGGACATGAAATACATATTTCAAGGATAAATATTCAACATTTTATAATAATTCACTACGCGTGTAAAAAATCTAAGTTCAAGAACCTAAAGTTCTTTAGAATTCTAAACTCACTTCAATTTTTTTTATTTAAGCTCAATCTTATTATGAACCTGCCACTCTTGTAATTATGGTTCAATTTTGTGTAACAAAATTTAAAAATCCTGATGCCTGTCACGTAAGTTTGTATTTCATACATATTTATTTGCATTTTTTGATTGAAGTATATTTTGTACATATAATTATATAATTTAATAAATACATCTATTTTTCATCGTATACTTTCAAGCACTAAACCAATTGCTACACATATAAGTATTAGGTATCGGCAAACTTTATTTAATGAGTCAATGTATATGAAAATATACTGATACAAAGTTTAATAAGTGCTCAAATCTGGATGTTTGTTTATTACCCAAAAACCCACAATTCTACTAATCTTTTATTATAGAAATATGACCTTAAGTTGGTAAAATCGTGGGTAAATTGAACATCAATGTTTTCCTTTATATAACTAGTTTAAAAAAATAACATTTAAAACTATTTTAACTATCATCTAGGATCTGTTTACATCAAACTAAGGCTTGAATGACATTTCAAAAGTTGAATAATAATAAATTAAAATAGGTAGTGGGATTAGTTCAGCAGTTTTTATCATTAAATCCATTGTAATTTTCCTTATGTAACAAAAACTGCGACATCGTACACGTATTAATTCTTTTGTAATCTGTGGTTTAAGCCTAGCTTTATGTATGTATGTATACCTACCAACAGTTTCTGTTTTTATCGAGCTTCGGCCTGTGTTTGTGTTAAACTTTCTAAAAATAACATTTTAACATTCTAACTGTAGGTAAATCTAGTTTTTAATTGCTTCTATTTTATATAACGAATTCTTTAAAACTAGGGTTATTATTTAGTCCCACGAATCTAACTTTTGGCACTTAATAATAATGATGTGTTTTTAATGTTGTCGATGTACAAGGTTATCAATCTTCGTGCGAAAATACACAAATTGATTATCAAGATAGTAGCTTATTTGCAATATGCAAGTTAAGGTTCAGACTACACCAAACCGAAGGCTTTACGAATGATAAAATTATGTGGAGACAACTAACAGATTTATCATCATTTCTTCACAGTTTAATTTCGCTAGGTATGGCTATCATAGATATCATCACAGATAGATACTATTACTCAAACTGATGAGTAAAATAGTAGAGATATCTGTGACATTTGTAGTAACGCGATCAAAACAGAGATTGGAACTGTACCTTGCTTATAATGAGAAGAGGGCATTAGAGTCGAGTGTAAGTTATATGTAGGGGAAAGAGTTCGAAATGAGCATCTTACGGTCAATTCTGGCCCCACGTGCTCAACTGCTCAACTCTAGCCTAATCATCTCCGCACCGTTTCCGGTGTGGTGGGGTTTAGCCCTTGTTCTTTTTTGTTTGTGAATTTAGTGATCTTAGATTTTAGAATATACTTATCAATTTTATTTAAGACAAGAATTATCTCTTTATGTAGTAAACAGATTAATTTAATTATATTTTTTTATTTTAAACAACTGTTTTGATTATAGTGCCATTTTGGTAAAATATCATAATACTATTATTTATATGTTTGAATGATATAAATCTTTTAAATGTCAGTGGTTCGCCAATATTGATCAAATGAATAGTATAAACATATCTTGTTTAACATTATACTTAGTTCCTAAAATATTGTGTTATGGTAATGTCCATTAACGCATTATAAGAGTCTTCAAATTCGAAGAAATTTTTGAAACCTGTTCAGATTATTTGCGTTCAATAAATATGGGTATTTATTGAACATAATTTGTAACATAACGTTTCATTTGATATTAATTATAAGCTGTATAATATTATGATTCCTTGTAAACATATAAAAATCAGTTATCTCTGCATTTAATCTAACATTCACTTTGAAAAATCAAGGTTAATCAATCTTTTGATCCGTAATCCCGCTAATATTGTAAATATGAAAGTTTTTAAGGATGAATGGTTGTTTGTTACGCTTTCATGCAGAGCGGATTAGACATTTGAATCAAGAAACATCTGTTTTCTTGATATTATCTCAAAATTTTCAGTGGATCGGGAAAATTCCGAGATTTGCTCAGGAAAATTTAGCTGTTCTATACATAGTTACCTAATATACGAATAAATATATATCATAATATATACATACATTATAATTGTGAGACATTAAATTATAAATTAAATTTATTAACTAAGTACTGTTAATTTAAATGAATAATATCTATAAAGTAATTAATTCCAAAATTTCCTGTTACACATAGACATTATTGAGGTTTAGTAGGTAAATCCTCAATAAAATTCATTATCCTATACGACGGATAGCGTTAGGCAAATATAATTTTCCTTTTGAGTAACATCATAATTTTATATGGGTATAATATAATAATAATTAGTACCTACCTATATGTATTACTATATTACGCAGTTGTATAACTTCTAAACAAATTAATTTCATGCGACGAAGTACGTGCTACTATATCTGAGTCAAAGAATTTTCTGGGTTTTCATTATTACTTATGTAGTGGACATAAGGTTTATATTGGAATGGCAATTAGCACGTGGTCTTGTCATCTATTATATCATATCAAAGCGGATATTATGGCGCCAATGGACAAGTGTAGGAACGTTTGTTATAAATTGCTTCGGTAACAGTTTTGTATTGTTTTTATTCAATCTTGATCTAGTGGGTGTTACAATGTGATTGAGTTTATTGTTCTAGGACATTGTCGCGTTTATCATCATCAGCGTATATTTGTCCCCATCGGAGGGGCTGAGCGTGTGGATGAACTTATCCTAATTTCAGGGTTATTTCTGCATAGTTTTCTGCGTATACTAAAAACCAACTACTACTTGAAAATTCTTTAGAGCTTCTAATACTAATACCGCTTTTTTATTTTTTATTAATCATATTATGTCTTTACTTAACTCAAAAACCGCTGAATCGATTAAAATGTTTCGTACAGTTTCATTCGGAAAATGGATAAAACGACATGGCACAATAGTATTAATTATTAAGTGAACGAAACATACAGTACGTACTCATTGATTGACGTTAATAATGAATAGATACAATAACAGTTGGATTTGAAATACGCACACGTTACAGATAAGAAATAGAGTATTGAGGACATTCTTTGATAAAAGTCTACTCTTGAGTTTCCTTATTGAATCATCATAATCAAGGTTAATAATGTAGAAAAAGGTTAAGTATATTATAAAACTAACTAAAAAATACACGAACATATTATTATCCTAAGAGAACAAAACAAACGTGAATTTAGAAAATAAATTGTCATCGAATTTAAATACTTTGCAAATGTATATATTTTATTTACACATCACCTAGAATTTGTAGTTGAAACCGCGGCAAATTTTAATATATAGTATTATTACTATAAGAGAAATTAATAGAATTTAAGTATCATAAATCACTAATTTATCTCAAAAGAAATTGTAAAAAGCCCATAAAGCTATCACAATAAGGTACAAATTGAAACAGACCAGTACATTTCCAATATTTGTATAGCATAACATCATCAATGTTCTATACTACATATTGAGTTAACGTCACAAGACTCGGCACCTACCAAGGCCATCAGCCTTTCGACAACAGTTTGAATTAGCATAATAACATAACAAACTACAAGGGATCATTTATACACAGTTTTGTTCATTCCTTAGCATTTTATCTCTACGTTATTTAAGAGCAGTTGTTAATGTCACAGATTAATTAGAAGTCATTATTGTATTTTATGTATCGGCAAGTACTCATTATTATACTGTGGTATCGGTTTGCGAGATTCCTGGGCAGATTAAAGGTCTTTCTGTAGCTGATATTACAAGTGGTACAGTGTGGTAGAATATGTGCACTTGTGCAGTTACATAGTTGCATAATGCGTGTAAGAGATCATAATTTTGAATCACTTTGAAAAATAGTAAGGACTTTAGATTCCTACTTCAGATAACAGTAATAAAATGTATAAGTTCTAATATTGTATAGAAAATATAACTTTTTGTTCCAGATTTTCTGTTGAATCATCGTTGTTTACGTATTATTTTGAATAATATTAAAAGTTAAAAGTAATCATAAATTTGCTTTTATCTTAATTATACATAATTAATGTTTTTAGTAGACAAAACTCTAAATAATTTATATGCATACTGACTGAGTATATATCTTTATTAAATCTTCAAATAAAGGATGAATATTATTTAATATAAAAAATTTAGATTACTCAGCTGTTTTCATACCTATGACTCGAATTTAGCAATAATGGTTTATTTCCTGTTTGTCTAGAAAACAAGGTTCCCGTAGGAATGAAAAACTACATTCCCGACTTCGAAAATATGTTGATTACAAGTAATAAATAACCTTGAAAATTGTAGAAAGATTTAGAGTCACTTCCGCATTTAAAAATAGTGTTTAAAACGGTTAGGCGTCCGAAGGCTAACATAACAATACTTAGTCATAAAAACTCATGTGATTGAACAAGTTTTTTTGATATGCAATAATTCAATAACCAAAGAAGTTACCGCAAAAAATAAACATCACATTTTTTATTTGTTCAAGTCAATCAAGAACGTACAAAAGGAATTTTAATTAATTACTATCAAACATTGAAAACAACGTCTTTAATTTCCATTTACAAGCCATAAAAATTACTTCAAAATGAATAACAGAGAAGTATTTCTTTTAAACACTAAACTTCGATAATTACGTAGGCTCGTTACAATATTGTCGTAAAAATAAATTCGCGTGAAGGTCGTCACAGTGGCCACAAACAGACTCGGACGTGACCTCGTCTTGATATCAGTCTGGCAAACAAATGAAGAAGAGGAATGGCCACATAGAATGTGCTAGAAGCTATAATTAACGTATCAATTACAAAACTGGGTAAACTCTCAAAAATATATCATTTATAATGAGTCAAGAAACTTATTTTAAGTTGAATTAGACACATTAGGTGACTAGTACATTTATCAAGCTATTTTTTGAAAAATAACAAACATTGTTTTATTTTCGGTTACAATTGTTATTTTACTATTATAAATAGGTTAAATAATAGTCTATTTGTAATCCAAATAAGGCTTAGTATTTCATTATATTGTATACTAAGCAGGCACATTAGATATACATGCATGCCTAATTATATTTATCTAGTGACGTACGTAGTTCAGTATATAATTTTTTGTTCAAATAAAATACCTCCTAATCCATCAGTTAAATAAATAATATGCGAGTAAATAATATAAAATGTGGTAGTAATATAACTTAACCCACTTGAGGTACGATTGCCGATAAAATCACACATGTCACCTTGTCAATCGGTTAAATAAATGATACTGGAGTGAATATTGGAAGAGGACGATGTTTTATTTACTAACAGAACATTTAAATAATAAAACATCAAAAAATACTCCATGCCTTGTTAAATTTACCTTCAAAATGTTTTAAGTAAGTAATACTTTTAGAATTTTATTTGAGTATTTGTAAAGTTATTTATACATTCACAATTTTAACCTCAGCTGTAATATTAACCCAAAATCATTCTGAATTAAAATTTCAGCTAAAGTAAAATTTCATAATAGGTACCTAAAATTGTGTGTCAAACTCTAAAAAAATATCCTATTAAATAAATCCATCTTCAAAAATCATAAACAAGTTAACAATTCAACGCACCTACTTATAAATGGTATAAATAACTTAACGTATTTACTCATATAATCTAAAAATGTTATGTAACCTTAAAAAAAATTGCAAGGATTGTTATTGTAAAGTGATTCGTTCGCATTTAGCATTTAGAGGCGCAATAGAACTGGATTGGGCGGGCGTGAGAGGCGGCCGGCGGGGGCGCGGTGACGCGCCGCGCACTAGTGACGCCTGATGACGTTGCACCACGTTATGTCAGTAGAGTAAACAATTTACTGTTTGTAAACATGAGCCACGGCCCGCCGCAACGTAAACATGACCACGCTGCTGGTTAGAAATGTCAATGGCGAACGGTTCGCAGAATTGATGGCAGTTTCGCGATTACTTATCGAAAGGAAACGCGTAGCGATTTGAATATCGAAAATCAATTCTATTAATTAAATAAAAAAAAACATTAATCGTTG
This sequence comes from Timandra comae, assembly GCA_958496195.1. Classification (NCBI taxonomy): domain Eukaryota; kingdom Metazoa; phylum Arthropoda; class Insecta; order Lepidoptera; family Geometridae; genus Timandra; species Timandra comae. Next base: position 3,913,637 of record OY292360.1, read on the forward strand.
GATTTTTTATATTACTGTATATAAAAAACAACAACAAATTGAACATAACCTAAAACACGCTTACGACATAATTAATTTAAACATATCTATTGCAAATAATTAAAAAGATTAGAGGGATTACTTTAGACTGTTATCCATAAATTTTGCGATTTACGTAATATATTTTTTGTAGATTTATCGGCACTAAAATACTTGTTTTTTTACATAAGATTTTTTAAATAAAAATGTAGCGAAAGAACTTGAAGTATTTTTTTTAAATCTATAAGTAGATCGCTGTCGATATTAATAAATTAAATAGTACATACTGACGCGTTAGAAATGCTAAATTTGGCACATATCCGTTCTGCTTGGCAGAGTTCATGACTTACAGATGGACACTAAATACTTGCTAGTTAAATTGAGTACTACGTCTTTGGCGAACTAAATTAACCAAAATATTTCGTTAACGCCTCAAACTTTATATAATAACACATATTTTTAAACATTGCGCAATATATTTCTTTGTTTTTAAAAGAATATCTTTCCGACAATTTACATTTTATTTATAAAAGTTTAATCGACTTATAGCTATCAACGTCAACTACACTCAACATAGATCAACTACAATTAAGGAACTTTAATGGTTACTTGTTTTTAATAAGTTGAGAGTGTTATTGATTGATAACTACACTTAATAGAAAATCAATCAACCATTTTAAAACACCAACACATCAATGAATTACCCGTAATTGCGTTTATTAAATTTGCACATTAGATACAAATTAACAAGCAAATGTTACAACGAATTCTAATATGATCATCACGCAAAACTAACCGGTGCGTGTGACATCTATTAGAGCGAAGTTCTATGAAGTCCCATGGGTCCATAGCCCACGCAACTGGTTCAAAATAGAGTACTATCAACATTATTAATGTAAAGGCCCTTGAGACAAATTTGTAATTATTGACATAATGTCGTTGACCCGTTACCTACCCACACAATTCAAATAAATATATCTTTACAATTTCACCAAGTTAACTGTTGAAATGTCATGGAAAAAACCCGCTGATGTGAAATTCTCGCATCGACATTCACTCGTTCGGCCATTCACTGAACTTTTTTTAATAGACGCGGATGGTTTCGATTCAATATAGCTTCATACACTGAGTGTCTTCAGTCACTCTATCTCGTGGCTAGGGCGAGGACAGTCAAGTTTTTAGAGCGAAATTAAATGAAGCACCACCCATGGTTAGTACAAGTTCACGCAATAAATTGACTCGCTTCATTGACTACTTTCACTGAACAAGAATATGGCAATCTGCTACTGGTAGGATACGACCTCGAAACTAGTGTCAGTCGATAAATAATTACCAATTGATGTATTGATATATTGGCTCCAAATAACTCTATACTGCCTATAAAAGTCGACTTACGTAATAATTAATATTACAGTTAATTTACGTAAAAACCAGAATAAAAACTTCATGTTAAAAATGGATAATTATTTTTGCTTCACGCATGCTTTTAAATAAAAAAAGTTTGTTGATATTTCATAGTTTTTAGTTTTCCTCCTAAAGGTAATTATTATTTATAGGTACTATGCCCAGCACTGTGACCCTGTGATCGCTCAATAAAAATGCAAATTAGCTGTGATACAGTTAATGTTACAAATCTATTTTAGGTTCCAATAATTTGGCGCCATCTCGATATCCTTCGAACGATCATTCGATATGTCTTCCTATATTCAAAGGTGCCAAGATAGACCGTAAATAAATTATACATTTTACTTTACTCTCAATATTACGCTATATTTAGAAAGAACGTATGGTTTAATCGGTGAACCGACCGGTTGTAATAACTGTCCTTTTACCATAAGTCTACAGTACAATGTCGCTAGCGACTAAAATAACAAAATATGTATAAAAAAACTGTTATTGTGCGCCTCTATAGGATGGCTTGGGTACTAACACTGCAACATGAGTCACTATTATTAAACTACTGTAGAAATTTCATAGTAAGGTTCTAGCAGAGCATTGAACTGTGAACGTTGTAGTAGTGAATACATTACTTTTAGGCAACGCTTATATAACATATTTTCGAGTATTAAATATTATTTGATTAATCACATTCATTTGTCCACGTCTTTAATCATAAACTATTGTTTAATTAACAATCAAAAGAATTGCAAATAAATGTGATGTGAAATTAATTTCGACAATAAATAATTCCATATCCTGTTTGATGAAAGGCGCGTTTTTGCATGATAATAACTCGTATAAAAAATGTTTGAATGTTTTATTAGCTCTGTGGGTATGTATGTCATAGTTGAACGTTACTTTCGAACTGTGTTTTCATTTGTGTTTGATTCTAACCAAATTGAGGACTTTATATTCCTGTTTACAAACAAACTAAATGTCAAATACTCAATCTAGTTGAAAATCAAATTTAGTTTTTGTGCTTTAATTAATTTATCTGAACTTGTTTACAAAGTTCAGTGACTAGGTCTTAGATATTTGTTTAGTAAAACAGGTATTAAACGAGAACTACCTACCCACTAACGTAACTAACAGTATTATAACCAGTAAAAATATTTTGTGATATTCACTCGGAAATCCCCTATCTGACATAATTAGTAATTTCATGATCAACTCGATTATTAAACCTAGCGTAATTGAGGTCGTGGCCCTACAATTATGGGTATTAGTTAAAGCTCTTATTCTGATTGCAATAAGGATTGTAATACGTTAATTACGTGATCAATGACATCTTGTTGGGTGTAGGAAATATTCATTTAATCGGTTTTGTGTTCAATTGGTGTGAGGGCGTATATTGAACCAGTAATTGGTAAGTATATGTTGTATAATCATTATTACGCACGGCCAAATTGGTTTATTTTTATGTTTAATACTTTTGTTTTTATATTTTTACGTGTTTTTCTACAACTGCCAATGTTTGTATCTATGCAAAACAGTTATTCCACAACCAGTTTCGTTTCGGATGACTATAAATTGTGGTTAGGAAAATGACGTAATTTTAAATCCAATATGGCGGTAATCTAAAGATGGCGGATAAGCTAATTTTGTAAACTCAATATGGTACGGGTATCAATTAAATTCTGGTTTTAAAATAATAATTATCTATTAATTTTTTGATGTTTTTGTTGTTTTTCCTTCAGAAGTGTATCTGTTACTTTACTTATTTATGATATTTTGATGAAGATTCACTTATCCTTATCGTCTATTCCTTTCTAACTTATTTCCTTAACGGGAAATATGATAACTTCGTCCCACATACACTAGTTAGTAATATGAATGCTCGAATATTGTTTTACGGAACCTTATTTAAAATTGTATTATCAGAAACAATTCTTAGCAATAATCATATTGAATCTACATATTGACAAGATATGTTCTCTTATGTATTCGATACAGGTAACATAAAAAATAATCTAAAGCGAATGCCTAACTCCAGTTCGCCGTTCGGTTTCTCTTCGAAAGTTAGATTAAATTAAGAATTTGTTTATAGTATATAGTCCGTTATTTTTAGCTAGTTGTTAAATTATTATTTATTCTGACCATTAACTGTAGGCGTTAGGATTTTATTTTAATGCTGCTGCTTCCGTCAATCTGTGAGAAGATATTTATGGTATGTTAGAATGTTTTCAAGAGAAATTATTGTCCAGTAATTAGCGCAAGTGAATCATCTACTTGGTGCCTAGAAATGGTCCTCTTTTTACAAGCTTTTATTTAGTTTCACATTGTCTGTAATCAAATCTTGTAAGCCTTTTTCCGACCACTTCTAGCTATCCGATTGAGCTGAAATTTTGCATACTTATGTAAGTCCCACGACAAGGCAATAAAAGCTAAAAAAAGCTTGTTTTCAAAAATATATTTTTATATGTATTCTAGTATATAGAAGAAAATATATTTTTTTTTCTTTCGTGTCTATGCCTCAGATGGGGCGGAAGGGAGTTTTTAAGTCATCTGTCCCTAACAATAGGAATCAATAAATATGATCGAATTTTAGGTTATACGAGTATATTATGTCCTCGAGATATTTTTTAAAATTTTGTTGTCTGTCCCTAAATGAAGACAGAGGAATTAAAGAGTCTGATAAATACTTCGAATGTTTAAACGAAGTTTCTTTTGAACCTAGCTTTTATGAATATAGCCACTGCTTGACAATTGGTATGTAACATGAGATTTACCGCAAACTCTGCTATCTGCATAGTGATATCATGTGTGTAATTTTAAATTGAAATATTTTATGAAAACAATAATCAAACACTTTTTCTTTTTAAATATATCAAATAACCCTAAGCTTATTTATTAAAAAAATAATTACTCCCTGTTTCTAATGGTCACTTCATAATGAAATGATGAAAACGTCATGAAAATAACTATATGAAAATCGAAATTCTTTTCGTTATTGTCTAGACTCTAGAAAAGATTTATGGGTAAGAAAATTTGCGGGAAAATAGGACCTGGGCGGGCCCTTAGTTGGTCATATAAACTTTCAACCAAAAACAAATATATTGATTAACTTAATATTTGTCACCCTCGGGAATTGAATCTCACTATTTTGGTAACGATTGGTACGGCGATCGCGCGGTCACTAAGGTTGTTTTGGTAAGACCACGTTTCAGATGCTACGATTAGTCATACCTAGCTTAACTTTAAATAAAAATAAAAACTAATATATATTGCCAGTAAATCAAAATATAATGTTGAATTAAAGCAGGTGTACGCACTCGGCTCATCGGCTCATATAATTTTTCGCTAACGCAGTTTATAATTTTTCCACCAATATGTATTTTAAACAAGTTTATTGAAATATCTCGTTGTGCGCTTTTGGAACCGGTTTGGCTAGATGCGATAGTCGTAATGGAATTTTTTCACTTGGCAGTTTCTTGACTTTGCGTTTTGACATTTTCTGTTAAAGGGCTAGGATTGGAATGGTACGCCATCTTTTTCTGGACGCCATATTGGATTTGAGTTAAGTAGCTGTACCCTGCAGTTTACCCGCGTAGTTTCCGATCCCTTGGGAGTTCTGTTTCAAAACGTTCAAAAAAGTGATTACCTATTTTAAAATATTCATAATAGGTAATTTGAATAAAAAATATTTTAAACGGATTGAATTCTTGCGTTTGATTTATGAACTTTGAAATGTCTTCTGGAGTATTTAATACATTTTAGCAAATAAATGTAACTTTCTCTCTTTAAAAAAACACCGGCCTCTGACTTTGCATATACCTAATACCTATTCAAGGAAATGTAAATTATAAGTATATAGCTAGGTAATAAATTAATTAAATCATTTTACATGTATAATGGATGGACATAAATATATCGTTATATGCTAGCTCTTAATTAATTAGTATTCAATGAATAAATTTAGTTCAGATTTCTATAGATATGTATATTTACTCGTGTTATAGAAAATACTTAAGGTACAAGGTCCAATATAGATTATTGTATGCACTAAGTACGCACTCGTTGAAATATCGTCACTTATCATAAATCAATTGACAATAAGGAAATTATTATGACGATTTGTTTAGCATAGATAAACTTAATGATTTGCACTCGGTCTAGGAAAATTTATTTCGAATATAAAATAGATACGAGTTCAAATATTAATGACACTCTTAACTTGAAAGTCAACATTTACTATAGTTTTTTTAAGTTAAGTTTATTTTACTATTATAGTATCTTTTTATATCAGGTTCCTCATTATCATTTTAATAGTATCATAGAAATAACCTTCATCCTAAATTGTTTAAAATTATAATACTTAAAAAGTTTAAATTCAAAATGCCTCATTATTTGTTTATTTTCAAACAATTTCTATTTTTAAAAATGCTAATTCTTAACACCTAATTCAAGCTGCTAATGACTTGGATTGTTAATAATTAGGTACTGACAAAGAAAACTAACAAATTGGTTTCAATTCATAAATAATAAGAAGCAAATATCGTGCTGACATCGAATAGCGAATAGTGCGATCAAACTGAACCGAGCAATCTGAAAAATTTGATGTTACCCCAATAGGCATTACGGGAACCAGTGTGGCGGCACGCTCACCACGCGCTAGTCATTCCACTAAATCCAATACATTTTTTATTCATGAAACGATTGACGTTTGTATGTTAATTCGCGGCGTAGGTCCCCGCCCGAAGGATGAAATATTGAATTATTGCCCAAAGTCGGGGATATATCGCGGGGGTCTGTTCGATATTAATCCGTTGGCTACCCGCTCCCTGGCAGGAATTCAAATAAATCGGCTCTGTGACAAACAAGACGTATAAATCAATCAAGTAAAGGTGGCGTGCAGCATCTATTGCAGCCGGTCCCCTTCAGGTGCTATAGGTGCTTCGAGTGCCTACCGACGTCACAAATCGAACTAATTTGTATCGGGAAATTTATTGGCAAGTTTAATACTAAACTCGTTATGAGTTTACGGCTGGTGCGATATTTTATTTATAAGTTATTCTTGATTTATTGTTTACGCAATTTTAATTTTTCTGTCAATTCACTAAACTTTTTTAATGCGATTAAGTTGAGAGGTAAGCGCGACTTTCACTTGATGGTAAGCGCCACGCATCTCGATAACTGTTGTTTACAGCTTTAGACTTCAAACCCTGTACAATATACGGTTCTGAGATATTAGTTCTTAAAACTTTCTATAAGATGTCTCATAACTAGTTTTGGCCTATACCGCCTATAACACTTCCTGCTTTGTAGCCGAATAATAACTGGCAGAGACGTGCAATGAACATGTTTTTTTGTAATATATCTAAACTTTAAATTTTTCTGTTAAAAAAAAAACTATATTTTAATAAAGATGTATAAATTAAGAAGGTATTTATGAGGGTTCCTTTTGTCAAAGCTGTTCAAACAAACGCAAATTGCTACGCGAACTTGATTGGAAAATATAATTACTTAATCAATTTAATCTTCTTGACTAGACAAGGTTTCCATAAACTTAAATATCTAAAAGTGATTTATTTCAGACATTTACCTACTAACATCTTATTTGTAACTAAAATAGGCGTTGAAATATTCCAAAATATTCCAAATCGTGAAGTCGCATATCCTAACTAATATTATAAATGCGAAAGTAACTCTGTCTGTCTGTCTGTCTGTCTGTCTGTTACCTTTTCACGGCTAAACTACTGGACCGATTGACTTGAAATTTGGTACAGGGGTAGCTTATGGTCCGGGAAAGAACATAGGATACTTTTTATCCCGAAATTCCCACGGGAACGGGTACTACGCGGGTGAAACCGCGGGGCGCTGCTAGTTAAATATATATCACACCAAGGCCAGTATCAAACCAAGGAGAGCCATCACCTTTACCACGGCAGTCAAAGTTTAGGCCGATCGACAAAAATATCGAATTGGATACACACCATTGCCTGTTTAATTCCATTGGACTTGGAATGGCTGATAAATAAAGAGCAATGTAGATATCAGAAAAGCGTGCATGGATGTAGTACAAATCACAGTGAGGGCTTTATCGCCTACGTCACGCGTTGCTAAGACCGCGATAAGATACGGGCAAGTATTTATTTCCAGTTGGTCGAAAGGTTGGGACTCAAGTCATTAATGCAATAGATTCAAACATTATTTGGATATATATAAAAAGTCTTTGTTTGCACCAAGACACATGCCACGAAAACGCCTTGAACTCTGGAGTATGACATAATAAATATCTTCTTTCTTACGAACGAGATAAACACGAGGAATATACACGTGGGACGTAGTTAACAACGTTAGGTATTATTTTAAATGCGATATGTTGCTTGTGAATCTTGCGATATACAATTCTGTATGTGTCTCAGTCTAGAGTAGTCGCCATTGAATGACTATTACACTATCTCATTTAGTTGTAATTTTAATGAACACGTATTTTTTATCAACTTTATCTCATATATTTTTTTGTTTGAGTATGTTATTTTATCTCGCACAAAGACTGAAACTAGAGTGGTCTTGCGGAAAATTTATAATTATTTCCTCTTACAAGTACGTACAATAATATTTATAATTATTAATATATATTTAATAAGGCAAGTTAATCAACGCTTGCTTAAAAGGCGTGAAACATAAAACTAAAAATTCAACACTTTTGCTTTGATAAATTACAAAAATATATTTTTCAAAAATGTTTGACTACCATAGGCGTATATTGTATTATTCATTAGTTTATCATTTATATGCTATATACATGACAGTCAGACGGTGTTTACCATTTAACTGTACATCTAACGATCTAAGTAATTCAGTTGAATAAAAATCATCTACGACTTTATTAGAGCCGACCAAAGTTTTGTTTTTGTATTATTAGGAAGTACTTATGTTGCTTCAATAATGTATGGCTTTTATAGAAGGTTAAATTGAAGATAACAACTTATTTTTGTTTTGATGAAAAGATATGAAATGAAAACTGTGCAAATCATTGTGTGTAAAATAAAAGGTCACTATTGACTGATGCCTGCTAACGTAAGACATTTAGAAAGGATGTAAGACCGATCACCACATCACCAGATAGAGATTGACCGAGAAGAGCCAAAGAGGGTTCAGTGGCGTATATTATGAGAGGTCTACTATATCCAGCAGTGGACTACGGTAGGCGGATTATTATGACCTAGAAAGGCCAGTACTAGGATTTTCGATTTAAAGAAGGATATTGAGTAAAAAAGTGTGATACTGTTATATTTGACCTCTTAACATGGAACATAGGTTTTCCTTTAAACCTACCAAATAATAACGCCCATACGGCTGTATAGGAAGTGTCAGTGGTTACTAAAAATATAGCTTTTGTAGGCTCGAACAAGGGCTGGGTGTGTCTTACTTAGATCATCGTGTTTACTCACGGGGAACAATTTTCTAATGTAAAGCGGTGTGAGGCGTTTATTATGTAATCTTAGGAATTTTAAGTGTTAGGAATACAACAATTCGATAGATTTTGTAACATAGATTATTTCCTTAGTAGTTCATTTCGTATTATACAGGGTTATTGGTTAAGTCAACCTATTCCCGTCAAGGGCGTGTAGTTTAAATTGTTTCTGACTGATTTCACCATGAAACACCCCACCCTAAACCTAACCGTTTTCGAGATATTTCAATTTATTTGTTTTTATAAAAATCACCGGATCTTCGGCTATAAGCTTGGATATTTTCAAATGCGCATGTCTTATTATTACTATTACTTGATTTTTACGTTTATAATAAGGTGCTTTGTGACCCCAATAACCAATATGGTACCTAAAATGAATAAATAAGTAGTTGTAGACGATTAAAACTTTTAAAAAATAATATCAATCAGAAAGTTTATTTTTCTGTCAAGGATATCTAGAAAAAAAAATATGGCACCTGTTTGGCAGATGTGCTTAAAAATATCTACGTTTCATCGGCTATCCAACGAGCTATAACAACCTAGGGTTTTATCGAAATTTTGTACAAAACATGTTGTTTTATAGGCTACCGGGGAGGTTAAATAAAACAATAGGTCAGCATACAGAACAAGATACTAAACTTATTAAACTTTTAAGTACTACACACACCATTTTTGAGTCTAAATTTCATGTTCGACATGCCGGCCCCTGCCTTGCACACATCTTCGCATTATTTTGCGAAGACCAGTTTTCACTACACCAGTAATTAATTTTGTTCTTATTTCATTGGCCGCATTAATGATTCTATCTCTCAGTACTTCAATTGATAAAATTGGGTTGGGCTCACTGCACATGAGACTATTTATGTACCCCCACGCATAAAAATCCATGGGGGTTAAGTCCGGACTTCTGGCTGGCCAGGGTATAGGCCCACTTCGTCCAATCGATTTGCCTGAATGTGTGGATGGGCATTATTTCCAATCATTCAATTGGGCCTTACTTTCTCCTCGACAATTTAAATGGGAAAAACTGACGGGAATAGGTCGACTTAACCAATAACCCTGTATAGTACGTCATTTTAGCCTCTCAATATTGAAAATATATATAAAAAACTTTAAGGTTTACTAGTCTTTTTCTTGATTTAGCATAGAAAACAAGGTTAACCAAATATTTTCAAAAGTAATGAGGTTTTTTTGGTTCCTTATTATTAGTGCGTAATATTGAACACTGCCGTGTTTTCCTTACATCTCGATGTCCTTAGAATTATTAGCACAACTAATAAACCGCTTCATAAAACAATTAGTGAATGAACGAGTGTTATGTATCTGTGCTATCTACAATTTATATAAAACTGTGTAAATAATGTATATAACGAACAACGTTATCAACATCGGTAAGATGGCATATATGTAAATCAATGTAACCTCAATTGACTATGAAGAAATATCTCACTCGGAATTTTCCTACGATTAGTGGTATAATGATTGTAAAATAACGTTCCTAAGTACATGTATACTCGTGTAATGCATTTGTTTATATGATTATAAAGTATACACACTAAATAGATAAGTAACAGAGACTATAATAAATTATATGGCGTCTATATGTAATGAATGGTTTACACAAATCTTTAATGAGTATTCTGTGAGAATGTTAATGACAACTAATTATACTGTTCTGATATATATTTTTATTTTAAGTATATGTGGTGAATATTATGCTTATACAATTTATACATAATTATTTAAATAGCTACAGTAGGGCAAGATTGGGTAATGGCGGTCGCTTAAAGAAAAATAGTAAAATATGAGAAAAGCATTTATTAAAAAAAAATGTTTACAAATTAAAGTTAAATTATTATTCTAACTAAATCACAATAATTGAGATCAATAATTGTAACTTTGACATAATAAATATATATAAAAATAATGGCTTTGACCGTATTGAACACTGTATGCCTTCAATTACAAAAAGGTGCACTTGAATCATACCGATGCCTATTGTCCGAATTCGCTGATAAGTCACTCGTATCATTGTCTATCAGTCGCCGTACAACACTGATGTTATCTTCAGTCGCACCGTAGAAAGTCGCCCAGCGCTCCCACACATTTCCATTAAGGGAGTTAATGGAAATCTGTGAGAGCGACGGTCGAACTCAGTAATCCCGTTGTTGTAGCACGAGATGGGGCTTCATCCTGAGACGCCAATCGAACTCATAACTTGGAAAAACATAAAAAATATTTTAAAGTGAAACAAACATTTCTGTTCCAGTGACAGCGTCGCTGTAATTGCACTTTTTTATAGTAAACACTCATCTCCTATTGTTTCAACACCAAAATGTATAAGCACCGCGTGCGAAATAAACAATCGCGAGTTCCTCTAAGATGTCGGCGGGCGGAAGGGGCAGGGTCCCAGCTAGCCGGCACGGGGTAATATCGCGCGATCGCTGAGTACATGAGTGTTTGCGAAAACTCAGTAATATGGGAGATATTGAAGTGAGTATTACCTCCTGACCGGCATTACCCCATTTTACCCTAATAATTTAAAATATGTGGTGAATATTATGCTTATACAATTTATACATAATTATTTAAATAGCTACAGTAGGGCAAGATTGGGTAATGGCGGTCACTTAAAGAAAAATAGTAAAAGATGAGAAAATTAGCATTTATTGAAAAAAATGTTTACAAATGAAAGTTAAATTATTATTCTAACTAAATCACAATAATTGAGATCAAAACTTGTAACTTTGACATAATAAATATATATAAAAATAATGGCTTTGACCGGTATTGAACACTGTATTGTAGTTGCCTTCAATTACAAAAAGGTGCACTTGAATCATACCGATGTCTATTGTCCGAATTCGCTGATAAGTCACTCGTATCATTGTCTATCAGTCGCCGTACAACACTGATGTTATCTTCAGTCGCCACCGTAGAAAGTCGCCCAGCGCTCCCGCATATTTCCATTAAGGTTGGGAACTAATGGAAATTTGCGAGAGCGACGGTCGAACTCAGTAATCCCGTTGTTGTAGCACGAGATGGGGCTTCATCCTGAGACGCCAATCGAACTCATAACTTGGAAAAACATAAAAAATATTTTAAAGTGAAACAAACATTTCTGTTCCGGTGACAGCGTCGCTGTAATCGCACTTTTTTTGAAGTGAAAACTTCTTTAGCGGCGCTGAGCACTTTTTTTTGTATGGGTAAAAACTTTCAAACTCGCGTCAGGGTCACGTGATGCTGATCGAAAAAGCGTAAGATCAGCATCACGTGACGTTTATGATAACTGAAGTAAGAAACAAACATTGTATTCTACCTCATAAATGATAGTACTTTTATACTTATAATTAAACACAACGTTAATATTGAAGTTTTCACTTCTGCCGGCACTCCCGGAGTGCTACCTTTTTTTTTAAAGTAACCACTCATCTCTTATTGTTTCAACACCAAAATTTATAAACAACGCGTGCGAAATAAACAATCGCGAGTTCCCCTAAGATGTCGGCGGGCGGAAGGTGCAGGGTCCCGGCTAGCCGGCACGGGGTAATATCGCGCGATCGCTGAGTACATGAGCTTAAAACTCAGTAATATGGGAGATATTGAAGTGAGTATTACCTCCTGACCGGCATTAACCCATTTTACCCTAATAATTTCAAAAACTAAAATCCAGAAATACAACGCTCTAAGGGCCGATTTTTCCATCGCCAGATAACTTTTATACGACGAATAAAATTGACGTTTGACAGATTTTGTATGAAATATCTGTCAAAATTTCAAAGTTATTCGTCGAATAAAGTTATCTGGCTTTGGAAAAATTGGCCCTAAGAAGTATAAAACTAGAAACAATTCGGTTAGACAAATATTAAAAATATTAATAAGATTTTTGCTTTGTTGAATTTTTTTTAATGAAGGAAAGTCTTTAAAACTGTTAATTAAACCTTTGATTTCTACTGTTCTAAACCAGTACTAAAAACTATGTAGTAAAATGTATCGTTATCAGTATTTTAATAATAGTAGTAGATAGCTGTGTTTTAGTTTAAAATAAACGTGACCGATGCGATTTGGGATTTCCCACTAATTAAATTTACTTTAACTTTTAAACATCCCGAGGCGATGAATTATTTAAAAAAACCCTTGTAAATAATTAGTTTATAATTATATACAGTTCATAATTATTTACGTTTAGTTTTTAAATAAAAAAAAAAATGTGCAAACTTAAATATTATTTTTATAGAATTTTAGTGTAAATTTCAGGTTTCTGGAACTCTATTTAAAGTTTTTATAGTGCGTCATTCAGACGAAGCTAAAGTCTCATTAAATTGATTATTCTTGGTTGCATTCCTAAGGTTTAAAGGTTTGTAAACATCAGTATTAAACAAGTTCTCCAGATAATAAAATAATCATGAAAATCGTATTGAAACAGTACAACATTGCGTATTTAGTTAAAAAGCAAACAAAACGTAACATTGTGATGTAAACATCTTTACATTGTAGTAATCTGTTTTACAATTCAAGCCTAATTGGTTTTACAATCACGATTACAATATAATATGTAGAAACATTAATAATATTTTGCATACAAATTGAGAGCACGGATATTTATGGCATGTTTTTCTTATACAGTTTTATCAAGTTTGGTATTAATTTCTTTTATTCACGCGAGCACTAGGTACACATTGAAATCTATAAAATATATGAAATTCTCGTGTCACCAAATCAAAGTGTTCTAAAATGGCTTGATCGATTTTTATGAAAAAAGTTATGTTTATTCGGTAGGTCCGAGAATAGGTCGTAAGATATTTTAATACTTGTAAAAGATGGCCTATACCTTAAATGTATGACATAACAGCATATGCCGGATTTGCTTAGTATGTCCATCCGGCTCTTGTGATTTTCATACGGTTTTCACTTAGCAATAGAACTATCTGTAAGGAAGATTTAAGTGTATGTATAATATATCTAAGCTTTAAATAATATTGGACTGCAACCGTACGTATCGTAGCACTAGTTAGGTACGTGATAAAATAGAAAAAAAAACTGTTTATAAAATATTAATAAATCGATATGTGTATATATATAGATATGTAGATCTTCAATATGATACCTACCACAAGGTCTATGATATTATCGTAGGTAATATAAAAGAAACAGGTAGTCTTGATATTAACAAAAAAACTATAATGTTATAATGATCTTATATAAGATAAAATCATTTTTGATATAAATGATATCACAAAATAAAATAAAATCATATCAGTCTTGATTTGCATTTTAATAATTAATTTATTTACACAAATCATATAAAAAATCGATTTTATTTAATTAAAATCAAGATGTATAGAAATCAATTTTCGGAAATATTGCATAACTTTTTACTACTTCTGAGCAAAAAAGATTTGTCTCATAATATTCGATTTTTTTTGGGATGTACGAGAATAAATAAGAGCTACTCTAATGTTAGTTTTTAAATGCTTAAAATGGAATAATGATATTCAAATTCCAAATTTAAAACAAAAGTTAAACTCACTATATTTCATTTTCAAATCAATCAATCTATAGATATCGGTTGTTTTTATTTGCTAATAACTATAAAAAAAGAAAGAAAAATATAAAGGTAATAATTGTGTGATTTATTTGTTATGCCTCCATTCATATGGTTCGGTATGCACAAGGATTCTCTCAGATTTTTGCGGAGGAGTAATAACGGTCTCGGCTAACGGTAGCACGCGTTTACTATTCACCTGGACTGCGACACCGTTTCACTGACTACGAATTGTAAAACAACTATCCACATATTGCCTTTTCTATTAATAGTTTCATCCAACACGCACATGTTATTTATAGACACTATAGAACATTCTAGCAAGCCACATCCGAAAACTTAAATTGATTAAATTCTTACCGGTATCTGACCTTTTTTGCATAATTTTAAATAATATTAGAGAGTGGTAGGTCCTTGGTTTAAGTTTTACGTTGATCTGAGTTAGTAATCGTTTATTCGATTGGGATTCCCCAATAAAATTATGATTAAAAGCCTTGAAGATATGACAAAGTTTTGTTGACGAAAACATTTTTTTTCATATTCAATCTTCATTTATATGGCTTGCTTGGTACTTAAATAATTTTGTACTTGTTTCCTAGTATTTTATTATCCACGCTTTTTCCTATATTATAAATTAATTGCAACCAAATGAAATGCTAGAGTACGAAGCGAAAGTGAGCCAGAAATATAAAGTCAGTATAGGTAGGTATAGTAAGAGATCGCTCGTGCGTTCTCGCGACGAATCCTGACTGGCATCCTTAATGCAGTTGTATACGACTGATGAATTTATAAAAGGGTAACGTGAAAAAGGATAAATTGCAACACCTGGACCACAATTCACAACCAGCTGGAAAATTCCACAAGGAATCGTTCATATTAAACGTCATTTTTACTTAGTTTAACAGTCAAGACTAATCCTATAATTAATACTAACACAGGTTAGTTGATCGTAAGGGTTATCAATAATATCAGTTACGTTACAACTTTTTAAAACAAGAACTAACTGACACCTAACAAATATAAACGTTGCAGTCGCGAGTTACAATTTTAACACTTTAGTCTAAGAATCTCGAGCGTAGATCTCAGTTTAGCAACAGTAAAGTTATTTTTGTCCAACGTAAAAGTACAGCGGAATGCGCAACTCGAAAACCGCTTTCAAATTATGAGGCGTTAGTTTTCTCTGGACGTTTATAATTCACTTTTGATGTCGGTAATTGATGTTTAATATTATCATTCCCACTCGCCACTGATAGATTTAAATTGGCAGTTTGCATTTTAGGAAGAATTGGAGTCAGGTTACTAAAATTAATGCACAGATGTCAGCAATTGACAATTCATTAACCTCAGTAGGTGTCGCACCATCTGTCTCTTTCGTTCCCCTTTGTTATGATCGAGCTAGAATGTGACGAACATCTTTAACAATTTGCTAATTAGCGTTGTTCACTTCGATAGCTAACGCCTTCTTCACTAGTTTAATTTTAGACTTTACCGCATTAGAATTAAAATTAGTATTTGCACTTTACACTATTGCCGGTTGAATGGGCATTGTATGCGTGAGCATTAATCAATGCCATGGATACGTGAAGGTCACTACATCGTGGTGTTCTACGCGATTTAAGCCCACCTATCTAATGCCGATTGACTATGAACATTATTTTTGGAACGCGGATAAAAATATTTGGGTTAAATGTGATACAGTTTTATATCTAGAGTAAATATATTTTCATCGAACATTGCGTTTTTTAAAATTATCTTGTATTGTCAACTAAAGGTTTATCATTGAAACATTATATAACGTCGTATTTTACAAATTGATTGTATCGCTATAAAATCGTGAATTGAGTGTGTAATAGTGTTTTTATTATCGTTTACATCGGCCAGTGCCACTACCGAGTAAGATAACTTGTGACACCTACGCTGTTTGTCCAAAAAAATGTATCCTTTCCCAGAATCAGTTTTCATTTCATAGAATTTATTTTGGTTTCCTACTTATTATGATACAACTATTTATAACAATTTGTCCCTATTTATAATACTTGTTTATTATTATTTAAATGTGAAGGAGAAGTTAAGCTGGGAAGAAGCTTAACAACGTTTACGTACAATTTGAACATGAATATTTTATTACCTACGTAGGTTTCGCGGAACAAAATTGTTGTTTTGGGAATTTGTTGTTTGTAAATATTGGTTATCGGGGGAAATTATTCAAGGTTAAGTTTGCTTCCCATCTGGTGGAATTTTCGTGTAATCAATTCGAAACTGGGGTCATAACATTTAAACTTTACTTACCTTAATCATAAAATCAAGCTCTAGAATGCCTGAGGTTGTCGCTTCTGAAAGATTTGCGTGGCAGTATGCCATATTCTAAAATTTTAACACAAAATTTGATGGACATGCGCCAAATAATTTTGTATTATACTTCCTTAAAAATTGTATCATTTTCAAAATTAAACAATCCTTTTGATTTTAAATGCAGCTATCATAGTATCAAAAGAAAGTCAAATGACTTTATCATTTACGCTTACGAAAATGCTATTATCAAATATCAAAAAATGTCAAAGTATGTATCAAAAAGTTATATAATGAGACATCATTATGTAATAATAAGTCCCAATTGGCTCTTATTTTTCTCTTCATAAAATTATGATATTATTGGCCTATATTTGTTGTTGACACAAGCCAGATGTTGCCCGCAGCAGAAACCCGACTCCGTACCGACCAGTCGAACAAGTTTGACTCCCTAGAAACGGGAGACACTAATTAAGCGGACTTACCTTCCATCCAGCAGACGAGTTGCTGTCGCCCTTATCCTTAAAGTATGGCACGTTTGAGACCATCCATTCGTATATCTGCGACAGGGTCAGCCTGTTGTCCTGCGCCGAGGTGATGGCTTGTGTGATGAGATCAGCGTAAGATAAGTTCCCCCACGCATTCCGCCGAGAGGAATTCTTCTTGGCAGCCACGCCCGCGTTCGGTAGCGGTGGTGCGCCTATAAAAATATGATTAGATAACTATTTGGTGAATAAGCTTATTAAAGAACCAGTTCCGTTGATAAAAACTGGGTTGAGTTTATTTGATAATAATGTGTACGTGTGTAACAGAATTTGTTCTGGAACGTGTTAGAATATCGTGTGATATTATTTAAATAACGTATTTAGGTCAAATGTAATACGAGTAATCTAATATTCAATATCGTACCCAAATGAATTGAGATACATAATTTTATTTCCTATTTCGTTGAAGACGTCACACGTGAAGTCGTAAAAACAATACAACTTATTTTCAATGCTAATAACGATGTTCTAAGTATTTCTGTGTAACCTTGATATTTATATGAAAACGTAACATTTTTGTTATAATAATGTTATTTTACAATGTTCATTTAAATATTTTTTAATTATTAAATATGTAGCTATAGTACTAACTGTTAAAGTCAAGGAAAATACTGAGTACATCGACCTCAGAATATGATAAAATGTGAATATAACAAAGCGAAATGTAATATTAATTCTAGTTAAATAGTGACAGGTGTGAGTATTAAATCATATTATAAACTCACATACGTATTACCTATATGTACATTCAGCTCAAATATGATGTATATTTCGACGGATCATAAATTGAAAGACCGCACTAAGAGAACATGATTTCAGTTAAGAAGATTTGTTAACCATTGTTTGTTACATTTCACGTCAAAGTCACGATCATCATGTTATTTTGCTTATAGTCAAGGATACAAAAAGCCTATATTCCTGTGACTATAGAAATTCGAGAATCAAAAATATACTTTAGAATTCCCATGAGGTCGTGGGATAGTGTAATAAAATCTACTTTTATTAAAGTTAGTTAATTTTGTTAAAGAAACATTCAAGATGAAAAAATGTATTAAATAAAAATGTATTAGCTCAGATACTCTTTCTAGAACATTATTCATTGATTGATAAATACGTAGCTTGTTGAGATTGGGATATTCAAATAGGTTTGAATAAATAGAATAATTTCGAATTTGAAATCTTTTATTAACATAATTGACAAGTAAAAAATACATTGCGATCTATTTTGCTCATAAAAAATAAATAAATTTAAAAAACTTTTATTAAAACGTACAATTTATTCAAAACCAATTATGGTTTAAACAACAAGCAAAAATTAGTTTCGATCTTTTTTATTAATTCAAATAATACAACTTATACATTATTAAATCCAATAGTATGGAAAGTTAATTGTATTCTTTTAATTTTTTACTTTTTTATTAAATTTTAGTTAGTTGGCTTACCATTTTAAAGAAAATTGTTCGTTTAAAAAAGTTTGTAACCAGTTCTCTTCCATAGCTTTTTTGCTAAACATCAACCTCAATATCATTAATGTTATTCAATACTTTGTAATAGTTTTCCTAATTGTTAAATATTAGGATTTCTTCACTAACTTGTACAAAAATTCTATTATAATAATTAATATCTTATGACTTATTCTCTTAGGATGTAATTGTATGTCACGACTAGCTGCATAGTTCAATAACTTTTATCGCTTATTTACAAATGAATGTCAACCATCTGTTAGGATCGGCCGCATGTGCAAAACCAACATTCACATTTTAATTCATCCATTATGTTTATTTGGTTTCGTTCATCAATATTATGCTCCCAATTAGATAAAACAACAACGTCAAGTTACGATAATACTTTTATAATTTGATAAGTCATTGATATTAATAAACCGCCTATTATTGTTTTAAGTGCCTATCGCTTTTTGACCCTGCCAAATTTTCATTTAACAGTGCAATTGACCTCTTGACACCGCGTCATAACGTGTACCATCTAAATGTAAACAATTATGGTTGTACGTGGTTGTTATTGTTTGTCACACTTTTTCAGTTTATGTTTAATATATTTCGAATATTGTAGGAGACGGATGTGTGTGACTGAGAGCTGTTTGTTTGTATGTTACGTGTTATTCGATCTAGTCACAGAGTTTTGCATGTGGGACGAGATCATTGGGATTATACGAGCCGACCTAAATAACATCGCGTGTAATACATATTTGCATAGAGAGTTCAAGTAATTATTAGTAATATTTACCAGTCAAGTTCTGGTTGGAGTTCTTCTTGGAGCCGGCGGCGTCGTCAATCGGCTCTACGTAGTTGTCCGGCCTCGGCAGCGGCCACGTGTTCGAACGCTGGCGCGTCTGCGGTTCGAATCCCACTTCGGTCAACTCATTCAGAGGCTCCAACTCCCCCATAGTGCCTTCCAGCTCCGCCAGCCCGGTCTGCGAGGACCACGGGCTCGCGTAACTGCCGCTTCCCTGTATAGACATCGTTCCTACTATTTAGGACTAGTGGAAATTTTTCGTTAAGTGTGTCAGTGCTAGCGCTCACCGGCGCGTGCCACCATCACTAGTTACCATCACACGGCACTCGTTTTTTTTTCTTTCACAGACTTCTTTAAGTTCCAGAACGGTCAGATCTGACCGCGATCCGAAAAGGTTATCTTTCTGCTCGTTATCGGGTTTGTTATTCGAAGCCAATAACATGTGGCGTCTCAGTAACGTTCATAAACAGCTATGTGCATGGATCGTCAGCCGTCGGGCCGTTCCCGAGAGGCGATTTTCGCTAAATATAAGCGCGGACGAGGCGGGGGCGGGGCGCACACCACGTGAGCGAGCGACTACGCGCCGATTTTCCAATTCATCACTGGCGGGCTAGAAGCGCGATAACCTTGTATCGTGGCTCGAATCGGTCCGAAACACTGAGTATCGTATCGCCTACGATCGTCGTCAACGTCGAGCGTCCCAAACAGTTTGCCGCTGCGCAAATCCAGCCGGCCTTCAGAGTTCTTTTGACACTTTGTAAACTTTTCCACACTGATAAGAGTTATCACTGGGTCCGTAAAAGTGTTCGTAACCGCGAATACCTCGTAGTAAAAGTCGCAAAGGGCTCCCTATTAGTAGCGGAGTACTTGTTAGGTGATTCCACGCGGTCGGCGACGATAACTGCGTAATAAAGTGAGTAGTGAGCGGGCGGCGCGTGGCGCGGCAGTTCGTCCTCGGCCGCGAGCGGTCGCACGTATACTGAAGTGAAGCGAGTCGCGAGACGCGTTGTTGTGAGTGCGAATTCCGCGGCGGGCGGCGAGCGGCGAGCGCGGAGCGTTCGCGGAGAGGAGGTGCGGCGCGCAGAGGAGTGCTCGTGTGACCGCACTCTGCCGCGCGCCGTCTCGCCCGCACACCTATACCCTCTCATCATCATTATAATGGGCCTAAATTCTTTATCACAGCTTAAAGAAGCGTTTACGAGCCCTCATGAACGTGTACGAGGCGACCTTGGCCAACACGCGAACTGTGTACCATAACAAAGTAGACGCGCCGAGGCGCCTCCACTCGCTATTGGCTGCAAACGGCTCGCTCGTCTTATTGTTTACTAAACGTTACTATTATAAATTGCACATATAACTATTTTATAGAGCATGCACAGAATTAATGCGTAGCTCACGCGAGACACATTGTATGACGAGTGGGTACACTGCATTATGCAGCGATAAAATAAACCACAATAGGTAATTTATAGTAGGTACATTCATGTATATTTATTAAATAAATAATAATTAATTAAAAGAATAACCATAGAAGTTTTAATGGTTTTACTTTAACGAATCAAACATTTATCAAATTATATAAATTGTAATAATTGTACATTGGAAAAACCGTAATGAAATTATTATACCGTACATTATTGGATTAATTTATCTTTTCATTTTAATAAATAGAAAAATAAAATAAAATATCCTTTCCTTTACATTTCTAATAATCAAAAATGTGTTGCTACGACGCTTCGTAGCAAAGAAAATTTCGTAGAAGGACTGTCTTTGAGTTTTGTAGCATTATCGTAAGGTCTTGGTTCAAAATAAATTCATTTTTGATTTGTATAAAGTGAGTTTACTTATATATAATATTTTAAAATAGATTGATTTTTTATTTACTTAAGTATATTATAATATATTTATGTTTATAATAGTATAATATTTTAAAATAGATTGATTTTTTTATTTACTTAAGTATATTATAATATATTTATGATGATTTTTAGGATGTCACATTTTAAGGCCTATTTTAATTGTCCATTATTTTTTTAATATTTCTTTTAATTTATTTGATCGAACTTCATATTTTTTTCGGATTAGTTAGAAGGGAGACAAGGTATACGTAAACTGATCGCACTAAGTAGGTAGTTCATAGCTGACCTATTGTCCATTCATTTGGCGAGTGGTTGCCCTACTAACATGTAGCAAAACAAATAAGATTGAACACAAAAAGTGTATTCTGATTTTGACCATTACTTACTACTATAGTACGTTTTTTATTTTGTGTCCAAAGAAAGAAAAATAAACGTAGCGACTTCAACAGGCTTGAAGTCGCTGCAATATGTTGACTTCAACGTATTTTAACTTTAGAATAGTCGTTGTCAAAACAGAAATAAAACAAAAGTCAACGACGTATGTATTTTAACATTGAAGTCACTAGAATACCACTTACAAGCGCAGGTAATGTTCACTTTATAGCGTAGTAGTCTGTATCATGTCAAGGAAGAAATCAAAAAGAAAGGACTTCAACGTGTTTTTCATTGAAGTCGCTGAATCTCTTAAGATTGAAGTCGCTGTAGTATCCCTTAAGATTTGTCACCTAATTGTGTAAACAGTAATTTCCCTAATATTATAACATCCTATTTGTGTCTCTGAGCAGGTTTTGAAACGGCAAACGTGATCCATAATTAACTGCATTATCGATTTCTAAATGACAAAATTGTTTTCAAACACGAGCCTGTCATTAAAACAAAACTCGTTTCTAGATCTGATTTGCAAACGAAAACAACAAAGATAACAAATGCAGCCTAATAAAAAGTTGTTATTCGTGAAAAAACGTGTTCCGATAACTATTAATTTAAACTATAAATACTAGACAATACGTCCTATTTTTCTTTGAATTGTCTTTATCTTAGAGTGTAGGCACAAATTTTATTTCAATTAGAGTGAACATAGTACATTTATCTATCGATTCGGTGGAAGTAACCTTTTGGTCGACAATTAACGAGCTCGAGGGAACATTACGAAGATATAGTGGGTGCACATGTTCGGTTCCCGTAGGAGGTCATTATTAATTGTAGGCTTTTCGCGTATATCTTTCTTTATATAAAAATCAATTGGCGAATGTGTGAAAGATCATAAGTTTAGAACGGCTCGACCGATTTGCCTAATTTTTTTGGAGTTGTGCGAGTTGTTTTGATCGGTATGAATATATTAATAATTGATTAGATATAAAATGTTTTTAACCACTTTGTGGATTATCACTTTTACCCTAATTGTTTTATATGGCTTAGGTGAGTGCCTCGGCTAGTTATAGGTGAATTTGCCCACTGGCACCTGCGAAGCCTGAGGTCCCAGGTTCAATTTTTAGGTCACGAGATGAATTTTTGTTGTTTTCAAAATATGGCTTGGGTTTGGAATCACCAACTCTTATAAAGAAAGCGTTATACTATTTTTTTCTCACTAAAAATATTATACAGTTTCCTACAGTGAGTTATTACAAACCAATATACTTAACATTCTTAATAATAACTTGTGGGTATCCTATATCCAGTCCATTGAACATCCCATTCCCATAAACCGGTAGTAGTTTTACATATATTTGCAATAGTCCCAGCAGAACCGGGGACTGTCTTTGGATGCATTTTATAGTGTTACTAGCTGTGCCCCGCGGTTTCACACGCATAGTTCCCGTTCCCGTAGGAATTTCGGGATAAAAAATAGATGTTGGCCGATTCTCAGACCTACTGAATATGCTCACAAAATTTCATGAGAATCGGTCAAGCCGTTTCGGAGGAGTATGGCAACGAAAACTATGACACGAGAATTTTATATATAGTGAAAACTGTATAGACTGTAAGCTTTATATTAACTAAAAAAATATGAAAATACTAACATAATTAAATTAAAACTGCATTTAAATGTGTAGGTAAAACTTAATTTAATTTATCATCAAGGAAAACTAACGGGTAGGTATACTAAAAATAGATTAATATAATTGTATAATAATTATAACGATGACAAATAACTTGGAACAGTACCTTCAATATTATTTTGATATTATGTATCAATATCTCTATCTTTTCCGAACCTTTATCACATGTCTATTTAGGGTCTGTTTTCAGTTTTAACCCGATTTTGGCGGAATGTCAATAGTATTTTACGTGAAGCGACTGCCATCAGACCTTCACAACCCAGAGCGCTATACGACATTTTTTGGTTAAACCAAATGTTAGACTTTTGGGGCAATGTATGTAATTACAATTGAATTGTAATTATATGTATTTATGTATCAATATACTTATGTTAATAACATAACAAAAGTAATCATCTAATTATGTATAGCAATCATCTAATTATATAAGGAATGAGAAAGAAATGTTTATAAAGAAAAGCAATCCCAGTTTTTTTTTTACCTCGGAAGATCTAAACTTAAAAAAAGCTTTCTTTTTTTCAGGAGGCCTAATTTTTACTGGTGCATTTTTGTCATCGTGGTTTTTAATGGTTTCTTAAGAAAATTCAATATAAGTACTTACTTAAAAACCATTTTCATGGCACGCGAAACATATACATACAATCACTTGATAAATATAATTAATCGATAAAAATACCGAAATCAATCATTATTATTGTCCTCTCAATTATGCTTTTGACCCCTAATTAGATGCATTATCTGTATCTAGGGTATCAGAAACTACGCACATACTAATTCAACATACACATACAGCTTAATAAAAGTTATGATATAAATAAATTATGGTAAAAATATGATTTTAATAAGTTACTATGAATTTTATTTGAATGAAGAGTGCATTTTAATTTTGTGGTTTAATTTTACGCTTGCGTTGATGTCTTTTCTGAGTAGAATATGATTTTGTCTTTGACTTTAATATTTTAAAGTTTTTCTAAATTTATTTTGTCAAAAATCTATTCTTTTAAGACATCTTCTAGTATTTAAGAATTAAGTTATTGTGAAAAAATATTTTGTAATATATTATTATTGTATTCCAGTAATTACATACTGCCGTCGTAATTTTAAATGCAGTACTCGCAAAATGGCGGTTTCGAGATAAACGCGGTAAAAGGTATTTTTACAAACTTTACGTCATGTGCAGACAAATGTTTTTGATTTATTATTATTATAGTATAAAAAACTAAAACAAATCATTACATTAAATAATTAAGCGAAAAATATATTTAATTTTCATATAAATGTTGAATACTGCCCTTTAACTATGTATTACTAGGTAGTCATTCAATTGTATTTTAAAGCAAAATGCAGTATAAGTGCTTATTACTGCATTTTATCTTAGGAATTGTTATATACTGCGTGTTGTACTAGCATTCGAATATATTAATTTGGGGAGATTGTAGGTATAGTGAAGTGAGTAATAAATAACAATTAGTGTTTTATGTCTAAAATGTAGTTTATTAAATAAAATAATTTAAGTAGTAGTTAAAATACCTTCATGAACATTTATTTACGAGTAAGTTTTATAAAAGACATAACAAAATTCAAAATCAAAGTTTAATCAAAATTGCTTTCGCACAAAATACAAAAAAAAATGCTATGCAAATTTTAAAATAAAAAAACTTTAAAAAAAACTTGGCACTTTAGCAGTCATTTTAGTTATATCAAATCAATTAATCCCTGGATTCATATCTATGTGCATGGGCCTCAATTTCCTTATACGGAAGTAGGCATTATGATCTTGTCTGCATTTCAGTTGTATTTGTGCCGACATTTTATTCAGATCCTTGACTTCCGCTCCGGTTGTTTTCATTGTCCGCCGTTTCTCGACAAGCTGGAAAGTACCATCAGTCATCCAGTACTGCTTTTTGTGTGGTTTGGTCGAAGGTGCGGATTCTGAGACAGCTGTAGTAATAAGCCTCTTTGCCCGGTCCCATAGTGCATCAGACGTTTCGTTGACTAGATCTGCTTCAGTCCATTGTGACCAATTATGCTCAATAGTTGAACGGAATTTCTCAGCATCCTTCACTTCTAACTTTTTTGGCTTTTTGGTGGATCTAGCCGCTGTCAGCTTGAGTTTAATTTTAGAGATCAACAGTTGGTGATCTGACCCGCAATCAACTCCAGGCAATGTGTGAGCATTTGTTACCGACGATCGCCATCGCGACCGAACCATGATGTAATCAATCTGATTGCGGGTATTCCTATCAGGCGATACCCAAGTGTACAGTCTTCGAGGGTGATGTTCGAAAAGGCTATTTGCAATTACCAGGTCGTTTTCTGAAGCAAATTGTATTACGCGTTCACCTCGATCATTCCGTTTCCCAAGTCCAAATTTTCCCGCGCATTTGGCTAGCTGATGAGCATTTTCTCCGATCTTAGCGTTTAGGTCACCCATGAGGACTAATAACTCTCTGTTCGATATTTTCGCTATGACAGTTCCTAACTCGGAGTAAAATCTCTCAATAACCTCATCACTGGCGGCAGAGGTTGGAGCATATACCTGGATTAGGTTCATCGGTGAAGCCTTTATCTTGATGCTGATAATCCGGTCACCTACAGGCTCATACCCCATCACGCAGTTTCTGTGCTGTAAAGGTATTGCGAAGGCCACACCGTTACTGCTGATGCTGTCGTTGCCAGAGAAGTAGATGACGTGGTGGTCTGTTAATAAATGACCGCTTCCTCTCCAGTGGGTCTCGCTAAGTCCACAGATGTTTACACCGACTCTGACTAACTCTAGTTCCAATACGGTAAGTTTCCCGGGTTGGTTTAAGCCGCGCACATTCCATGTCCCTATCATTTGGTGTCGTCGTAGCTTGATGGTGTTCCCAGTAGCAGAATTTCCTTGGGGGGCCTGGAATGCTACCCCTCCAAGGCCGGTATCTAATTTCACACCGCACGCCCCGGACGCAGCACGGCGCCGGTTGCTAATCGGCTCGCATGGCGATCGTGACTCATTTTCTTGTGCTTCCATGTGACTTTCTTGGGAATGTAGTCGCAGTGGTTTCCCATTGCCTTCTGCGCCAGACGTTTTAGGAATTATTTAGATCCCAAGGTCGCTGCAGCCTCTTCTGCTCAGTTGCCCGAGCAGGTGAGTGGTTATCCCGCCACAGCTCGGTCGTCATTGCCTCGTCAGTTATCCAGCAGGGAGCACCACGATAGCTGAAAGCCGTCGTACCTGAACGTTCGTTTCCAAACGTCCGGGTCGTGCAGGTGAGGTTGACAGTTGGGGCTGACTAGATGTTATTGTCATTCTCCCCCTTACTCTTAATAAGCATAACATGCCTAAATAGCAATTATTAAACGGGAATATTATATTCCTATATTATAATTTGAGTAAACTAGGTATTTGTAAAAAGTGCAGTACGTGCGTTTGAAACACGCTCCGCACACAGAAACGCGTCAATGATACAACGCTAAAATGCAGTATTGTCTCTTTACTGCGTTTAAATTTTGAAACTACAATATTATTATTAAAAATTGCTAAATAAAACACAGTTAAGTGTACAAATACTGCATTTAAGCCTAGTAGGCAATTAATACTGCGTTTTAAACTTGTATAAAAGACACAAATACTGTGTTTTATTCTTGTGTTCGGATATTGCTGCGTTTATACTTGTAAGTCACATGAAATTGATCCATATGCTGCATTTGTCGTTATCGTTTTAGTAAGAACCAATTTTTTTTAAATTATTATTTTCACCCCAACAGGTAGATACGAGTCTTGTGGTATCATTTTTGTAAAAAAAACAAATTCGATAAAATGTCGATTACTGCATTTAATATTAGCACGGCAGCATAAGTACTTACATATTTTTGATATTTTTTTTATTAGTTATTTGTTTTCCAATAAATGTTTCCATTTGATTTATTTACTCTTTTCATTATTAACTAACAAAAACACTTTATATATTTACACTTAAATACCCTATTAAAACTTATTTAATAAATTAACTAAATCAATTTTGATGAAATGAAAATATAAAGATAGTTTTAAAGACTATACAAGTATACACCTATAAGTCTCTTAGTAAAAAAAACACAGTTACTATCTAAATATTTACCGAACAATTAAATATACATATATAAACCACAATTTTGAAAAAAAAACTGCTACTGCTACTTTACAAAAACTGCTACATTACAAAAACTGCTATAAGTATCTAATATATAAAATTCTCGTGTCACAGTTTTCGTTGCCATACTCCTCCGAAACGGCTTGACCGATTCTCATTGAATTTTGTGAGCATATTTAGTAGGTCTGCGAATCGGCTAACATCTATTTTTCATCCCGAAATTCCAACGGGAACGGGAACGAGAACTACGCGTGTGAAACCGCGGGGCGCAGCTAGTTATATGTAAAAAGCAAATAAACAATACCGTACCACAATTTGATTTTCTGCTGATATGTATTACAGTTTATATTATCATTTCCTATCCCATTCCTTCGCTATTACTTAGATGTGTCCCGGAAATAGTAGTAATGTTTTCGACACCCTATCCTATATTATTTTATATTGAGGATAACGGACAGAAAACTGGGCAAAAGATTAATGTTATGTCCGAGTTCTATCATATCATACAAACTCATGTATCAACTAGCGACTTGATTCAAACAAGCACAAGTGTATTTTTCCGTTGATTTTTCATAAACAACTAACTTTGCCCCGTGGTTTCGCTCGCGTGGTTCCCATTCCCGTGGGAATGTCTAGATAAAAAGTACCCTATGTCCTTTTCTTGCTTCTAAGCTACCTCCCCAACAATTTCCAGCCAAATTAGTTCAGCCGCTCTTGAGTTATAAATAGTGTAACTAACACGACTTTCTTTATGAATAAGTAACTTCTTCATTATATTAATTTGACTAATTACTTACTTGTATACAAAAATATTAAAAAAAAAAAAAACAACTAATGAAGTACAGGGGTTATTTCAATGAGTTTGATTGCTTGTCGTTCTATCTTCTTTTCCGAACCTCTTTATCCCATGTCTATTTGGGGTCGGTTTTCAGTTGAACCAGATTTGGCGGAATGACAGAATTTTACGTGAAGCGACTGCCATCAGACCTTCACAACCCAGAGGGTTATACGAAATTTTTTGGTTAAACCAAATGTTACACTTTTCAGGGCTCTAACTACCCGTAACGACTGTCGAAGATGTTAGTACGACAGCCGGGGCCGACGGCTTTACGTGCCCTCCAAAGCACGGAAACGCTCATGAAATTAAAAGTCGTTTTTAGTAATGACCCATAACAGTCATGACGGGTGGCAGACGTTGCTTAACCGCACAGATCACAAGTGATCCGCGGGTAGCACTGGGCCATGAGCGATTGTTTGTCGTTCAATAACATCTAGATGATGATTCGTATCAGAAGGGATGACGAAAGTAAAACTGGCTACTTTATCCTGAAATTCCCAAGTTCTTTTAAGACTCTCAAAAGAACCCTCGGATAATGAATACGCTACGTATAGCTACGTATAATCAATTATGTAGTGTTCAAATTAATAATTACTGATTTTAATAAAACAATACGACGAACGTAGCAGTTTGTTACCTTTATCATACAGTTATTGATCCATATCTGGGTTAACAAACACGACGCACATACCCTTAACATAAACACAGACAGAGATAAACTTATTATGGGTCACATACATATTTACGTTGCATAGGAATCGAACCCGCATCCTTCTTTTGACTGTCTGGCATGGGGGTCCCGTACGTTGTAGCGAATGACGTTGTAGCGAATGGTCGCTGTGGCGAAAATTTTTTGGCGTGGTACGTTGGAGCGAAAGTACGTTGAAGCGAATGTCACCAGAGCGAATGACACTGGAGCGACGAACGTTGTGGCGAAAATTTTTGAAATTACATGGTGACCATATGCCATATGTGACTTCAAAGGGACAAATTAATGAATAAGTAACTTCCTTATTCATTTATTTGACATAAATAATATCATTTAATAAAAAAATATTAAAACAAAACTGAAATGTGTAGATTTTACAAAATAAATCAACAGTTTTTACTTTAGCGCCATCTTGTTTAAAACGTTGTAACTAACACGACGTGACTACGTTCTACGTTCCAACATCGTAGCCATTTCCACTTTCCAGACAATTGTAATGACGAAATAGTTCCAAATTTTTCCGGTAGATGGCGCAAAAATTAAAACTCACAAGGCTTTTGCGAAACTGCTCTGCCAATGTTGCTTTTTCATGAAAATCTGGAATCGGGGAAAGCGAACCCGGATACGAGTCAGTCGCTTCGGAGGTCTCACCGTGTGAACTTCCGAATATTCCGACTTGCGAACAGTACCGGAGGGTTATCTCAAAGGGCTTGAATCAACAGCCAAATCAAAATTCATTACTTTAGTTATAAATTCAGTTCGTTCGAATCCTCACTTAATTTAATATCTTTATCTTGTTTTCGCGTCATTGTATGAACTTTTAAAGTATTTAATTGAAAGTGCGAGGATTTTCGAAATCGTTTGCCGGGTATAATGATAGGTAAGTTTTTATGGTACCTTTGTAACGTTATTAACAATGTGTGTTTTCAGATATTTTTGTAAGGATAATACTTAAGTATATTTTTAATATTGCGTTTATCATAAAATAAAAACCTGAAATTAAGAATAAATGAATACGTGTAACTAAAAAAAAAATACGTTTCCAATATATTTAAATTAAGTATAGATAATATTCAGTTTAACAATATGTTTATGATAAATTAATTTTAAATTAATTTTGTTATTCGTTTTGTCGTTCTGGTCCTTTTTTTTCTTTCCTTATACCACAGATCATAAAATACTCTTATACGCATTTGTAACTACGAGAATTAACTTCAATGTAGCCTTTTTCAATGACCTTTAAAGAGATAATTATTGAAAATGTAAAACATATTTTGTTAACATAACCATGTATGCAACTAGGATTGTTAGACTTTGGAAGGACTAAAAATGACTTATAAAGTTATAAGGCTATATTAAAAAGCTACTTTTTTATATATTTTAAACCCTCCAGCAACAATTACAAAAACTAAATAACTTCATACAAAGAAGCTTCTTGTATACTTCACACACGTGCTTGGAGTAGTGATGAAGTCCAAGAATTCTTCCCATTTTTTCTTTTCTTTTTTTCTAAGAAATTCTTTACAGAGAGATTTTACAAGCTAACACTTATTTAGTAAAATTTTTGCATAACCTTGTTCCCATATCGTATTCCAACATAGGTTTCAAAAACATTTTAAGCAGATTTAAAAGTAAATTATATTCATCATCATCTCAGCCTATGCTGGTCCACTGCTACACATAGGTCTCCCAATGATTTCCAGCGGGGACGGTTAATTGCGGCCTGCATCCAACGGTCTCCAGCAACCTTTACCAGGTCATCCGTCCATCGGGCTAAAATTATATTGATGAACTTTAATACCCGTAGTATTTGAACCCAAAGGTATATTATCATAGGGTAGATATTCAAATATTTCAAATTAATTGGTTTTCCATCAGTATTTTTACGACCCCATCAATCCTTCAAACCTTTTACGTTTTCATATCAAATCTCTGAAATGGTTCTAATTATATAAACAGAATTTACTGACGAGGGGTTAATCGGACGTGAAATCAAATTAACAAGGGATTGTTAATCATATTTTTTGGGTTTTCAAGGGTCTTCAATCGAGAACCAATCGGGTCTCATTAAAATTAATTTGCAAATAGAATATTCATATTTTATGGAAAGGTAATTTTATGATATTTTCCGTTTCTATTAAAGTAAGGAAGTCAATAACTTTTTTATATAAATTAGAAACAAAATAGATGCTTTTTTAATGACTTCTCAGGGAATATTAATCCATAACAAAGGGATTTTGTCAATCTATTTGGTTCGTATTTAATTTATTTTTTCCTTTTTTTACAAGGATATCAATATGTATTGACATTTGCGGTTCACAACGTCAGATAATTAACGAATTAAGTTTATCTCAGCTTTCGATCACATCATCTATAGACCAACAATGTAACAGACAAGCTGACAATATACAGTATTAGATAGTATGTAACGTATTAAATAGATAGAATGGATTTCGATTTAGTTGTCGACGAGCTGTAACGTATCAGACCCAGACGAAAAAAATGGGTGTTATAAGTTTAACGCGTACTAGTATATCTAGTTTCTTTTTTTGCCTGCGGTATCTTAGTTCATCTTCTTTTCCAAACGAATGGATCGATTTTTATTTGTTTGAAAGATGACATGATTTGACGATCTCGATGGCAAAGTGGTCACCATGCCGGACTGCCATCCGTAAGATTGCCGGTTGCATTCCCGTGCGGGGTGAATATTTGTGTGAACCATAAGTTTGTCTCGGTCTGGGTGTGTGTATGAATATAAGTGTGTGCGTAGTTTCTGATACCCTAGATACAGGTTTCGAACTTAGTTAGGGATCAGTTACTATAATGAGATGATGTAGTGAGTGAATGATTTTAATATTGAGATTGTTTGAATGAGCGTCATTTTGGTTATTTTATTATTTCTATTACATTACTATTCATCCCCGCCTTTTCATCTAAATCGGACTCCTAATATCCCTAAGGCTGAGACTTGAGAGTGTACTGAGTATCGCGTGTCCATGGGCGAATATAGTTACCATCAGGAGCCTAAGTCTGCAATTTGACATTATTGATCAGACAATATGTTGATATTGAGGCACCATAACGAGAGTGTCAGAAATTTAGTATTCTGCTAAAATTTATTCATATGGCTATGGTGTCTCAGTGGTCTTTGTTGCATATAAAATTTTTGACAGATAAACGTCAGAATACTGTTTCCATGACAACCATCTAAGTTTTATGGAGCTATTGAGTCAGCGGAATAGTTGTCACTAAGTGAATACCAAAATGACAACAAATGCCAAAAAAACAGCCATAATGTTGATATTAAAACACATTTGAGTAGCATTATCACAGCTTAATAGTTTAGAGAATCAGGGCCCAGGTACCCGCCTCGAATATGCATCACGAGATTCTCTTTGGGTTATATATACCCGCCTAGTTTGCCCCCTGTCTATATCATAAAAATTATACTCATTTCAATTATGTACGGTGTAATAAGTTGCAAGAAGATGGTTAATGGCTATGCCATAGAATGAAAAACGGGAAAAAATTGCTCCTTTGGTTTATTCCTTTTATTATTTATAACCGTTACTAGTAGGAAATATAATGGATTGTTTTCTTTACAGGCTTCAGACCTTAACTGTTTATAAAAGCAATTTCTTTTTTGCAAAAATACATGATCAAACCAATGAATTACTAATCGAAATTTCTATATAAACTTCTCTTTCGATTTTCATCATGACTTTGAGTAGGATATTTATACGGTTTGTTGGACTTTTCATTTAATTTTCTTGTAATGAAAGACATGAGTATTTATTTCGGATCTAAGTTTGAATGTACATTATTAATACACATTCATTTAATTTTGGTTTTCTTTTAAACAGTAATAAAGTCTAAGATAACAATGATAATTTTAAAATTTGACGACCTCGATGGCTGAGTGGTCACCATGCCGAACTATCATCCGTAAGGTTGCGGGTTCGATTCCTATGTGGGGTGAATATTTGTGTGAACCACAAAAGTTTATCTCGGTCTGGGTGTGTGTGTGAATGAGTGTGTGCGTAGTTTCTGATACCCTAGATACAAGTTTCGAACTTAGTTAGGGGTCAGTTACTACAATAAGATGATGTAGTAAAGGAATATGTTATAATAATCTTGCACAGTTAGACGTATGGAATCATCCAAAATTGGAAAAAAAAACTTTTCACTTGATCGACACTCAAACTCTCAAACTAAAAATTTCGATAAAAACGCCAAA
The DNA here is from genome assembly GCA_958496195.1 of Timandra comae. Lineage (NCBI taxonomy): Eukaryota > Metazoa > Arthropoda > Insecta > Lepidoptera > Geometridae > Timandra > Timandra comae. The sequence goes on from OY292360.1 coordinate 3,946,965, forward strand.
AAGCCATTATTTTAATACATTTCAGTTCAGTAAGTAATCAAATCTTCAGCCTGAATATATGACCGTTACGAAGTGATATTTGTTCAGCTTAAACCAATAAAAGCCGAACTTGTGAACGATTTCGCGATAGGTCGACAATTTGTGACTCTTTACGAGTATTTAGTACTTTTATATGCTTTTAAAGTAGCTCTTCTGTTTTATTATTATAAAAATGCTACATAAATACAAAGTAAATGAATACTTTTTACTAGTTCCTTTTGGGGTTGATCAAGCCGAACTGAAGATTTTTATTTTGTAAAAGAGTTTGTGAAAAGTGATCTAATGACGTCTTCGTTCGTCGTTACGGCTATAATTAGGGCCTTTAAAAGTCTTAATACCTAAAATGTCGGAGTACGAACGAACAAATGACCTAAACTGGAGTGCTCTAGATAAAAGACGATTACCTCGATTAAATATTCAAACCATTTCAGAAGCGAAACATATTTTTTTAATGGGATGATTGAGTAAATAATTATATTATTTTATCACTTGATTCTCAATTCATCTGAATTTGGAAAAACATATTTTTCTATCTATCAATCATTTTCAAAGACGTAAACAGCAAAAACATATTCCATTGGGAAATTATTCAAAAATGTTTAGCTTCTTGCAAGTAGGACGAACAAAAAAAGCTTTAATTGATTTTTTTATAGTGTATTAACACAACTTTAACGGTTCAGCATGGTTCCGGGTTCAAGTCCCAGCTGTGGCGAAAATTTTGAATGCATTTAAAAAAAAAAAAGCTTTATTCAGTAAAAGTAACTAACTAAGGGGCTTTCGCAACTAAAACCTACGAAAAATATTAATTTACTTTCGCCATAACACCATTGCAACAATCAACGAAAATACTTGCAAATGAACTCACTTAATGCGAATAGTTAGAAGCATGCCAGAGTGTTGGAAAGCATTTAAGGCTCAAAACAACAGGTGGGGTTTTAAAGGAATTCGTGAGGACAAAAGCGGTCATATAGTACGTCGCGGATCGTAAACGTCAAATGTGATACTGTTCCAGGAATGTCTTTGAATGTTGGTACTGTATGTGCATTTAATGTAACAAAGACATAATATTTAGCAGTTTATTTAATTCCTTTAGATATTTAACACTATCATCATCAGCTCACATAGTGTCTCACCGAGGGGCTTGAGCATACCCTGAATTAGGGTAATTAGGCCTTAGACAACCACGCTGGCCAAGTGCGGGTTGGTACTTCCCACACAATCTTAGAATTTCTTCCCAGGTGTGTGCAGGTTTCCTCACGATGTTTACCTTCACCGTAAGAGCGTCGAAATCGGATGACCAGAAGTGATCGAAAAATGTCTTGCAAGATTTGATTACAGACAAACGGGACAGGTGAAACTAAAAAAAAGTTGTAAAAAGTAGTGGGTCTATTCGTTATCTCTATCGAGTAAAAATTGTATTAAATAAATAAACGATAAGAACTCCATATGAAACACTGCTTATGTTACTTGTATACTTGTATTAGCCTGGAGCGATTTCATACGCACAATTGTAACTTACTCTGTATTTTGGGTGACTTGGAATAAATTGTTCTTTAAGTCTTTTCCGTAACTTGTTTTACTTTAATAAGTAAATGGGTTATATTCGGTTTTCCCGAATTTGTTTAACTGTTTTGCAACTTTTCAGTTTTGTAATTAGAGATGGAACGATAGGATTTTAAATCATCATCGTCATTAAAATATTTTCCGGCCGTCGAGGCTTTTTCGAATAGGTATTGAAAGGCAACTTTTACTGATCTGAGCTATAGTTGCCTTATTAATCAACACACAGCTCAAACCACTACACTGAAAGGATTGCTCCGTTTAGTTCTAGTTATTATGATGTAAACTTGCTGTGAACGAAACAAGAAAAACCGTGGGTAAAATCTCGGGGTACAGCTGCATCTAGCTGTGGTTTGGATTTTTTATATCTCTGTTTAAATAAACTTGTAAATTTGTATCAATCCATTGATTGATCTATGTCAACTCAACGAGAAAAGACAAATAACGTAACCAAAAAATACACTCTTTAGCCGATTTCGCAAATAATAATTGTTTCCGATAATTTGGTTATTCATAATAATAATTATTTATTTAATCTTTGCACATACTTTCAAATCTCTTATAAGTCTAATCTCTTCCAAAGCTAATTTATTATTATCAAAGATCTAATCTATTATTTCAACATTCCCTTAATCACAAGATTACAAAGTTACAATATTACTAAGATTCTTCATAGCTGTCAATCAACAATCTTATAACAATTTCCAATAAATTGTTTTACACTAACTTGAAGAACACTTTAGAAATCTGTACTAAAGTGTTCTGTATAGCGTCTCTTCAAAACAGAGATTCTAACCTCGCCCTTAGCGAAACTTATTACTTGAACTTTTGTTTTCCTCACTCGAAACGAAAGTCCCTCAGATTTAGGTGGACTAGTAAATGAATAGCACTTGTAACTACTTCACGCCTCTTGAAATTGGGAGGTAAATCAACTTATCTTGTTTTTACAAAGTCTTATGAAACATAAAACCAAGAATTCTAAGTAATGTTCGTTGTCCGTCGTAAAAGAGATAAGGCACAAGCTTGGATGAATTTTAAAAGTGATTACATTACACGGAAAAATGTAATAGAAAATATGGTACGCGTATTTTGTGAAGAAAATAAAAAAGCATTAATTTACCAAATGTATTTTACATACACATAAAATATACTTAAATAAATTCTAGGCTGAGTAACATTTTGTATAATATTATAGTTACGAAATCGTTTCGCCCACGGCTCTGTAATCGTATTATAGTAACTGACTTTCTATTACATATATCTAAGATATAAAAAAATAAATTACGCGTAGATTTATTCACACATACATATTATATTATAAAACAAAGTCGCTTCCCGCTGTCTGTCTCTATGTATGCTTAGATCTTTAAAACTACGCAATTAATATTAATTTAAATAAAAAAACGCGGATTTTGATGCGGTTTATTTTATTAGATAGAGTGATTCAAGAGGAAGGTTTCTAGTTTAATTATCTCATGGAAACGGGATCTACGCGAGATAATCGCTAAACTAAAACGTTACAACTAATAGAATTAAAGAAAAAGGACTATGAGAAGTAAATACGACCTCTACCAAGTAAAGACTTTAATACAACATTAAAAATATACTAATCAATCAACTCAAGTGCAGTTAGATTGAAAGTTGAAACTTACCTCATAAATTGCAAAGAAACCCTGTCAGTGTTAAGTGACATACTTCAGTGTTCCCTATTAAAACTGTTATAAAACTTTGTGATTAGGGGCGGCTTCGTCGATGGGTGGTGAATAGTTTCTTTTAGCAATTTAGTTTAGATACATAATACTTTGACAAATAAAAATTACAATGAACATTTGTGTGTTTTCTTTTATATCACGTTTTTTACAAAGTTAAAATTCCAGATGAGAACTTTTTAAATTAAATAATAATAGTTAGTTCATTTATACATCCCTTAGGGATGTATAAATGAACTTAGCTAAGTTAGTTCATTTATACATCCCTAAGGGATGTATAAATGAACTAACTATTATTATTATTAATACATCCCTAAGGGATGTATAAATGAACTAACATGAGCGTAATATTGATTATTGTTAAGAAAACTGGACTTCGTACGACTCTTGTTAGGATAAGCGTGATTTTCCGTCCAATTTCCAAAAAATAACTTGCACACAAGCTTCTCCTGCAAACTACAAACACAACAAAAAATAACTACCAAACGAATGCAGCTGCTTTGATGTAACGCGCTTATATACTTTCAACGATTGATTTTAATTTACATATAGCAGACTTATACGACACAGAAAGTAAACCATATTCGTATGCGCCTTTCCTTTGACGACGTCATATTTATAATTACGATGCGGATTCGTTTGAAAATTCTAGTTTACAAGCAGAATTTTTAGAAAAATATATCCATACTCCACGATTTAAATCGGCCAAAACAGTCTTGTATCAGAATCAAAGTAAAATTGTTTCGAGATTTACTGATTTAAACTCGTTTACAACTTTACATAATACTTATGACTTTACTAATATTAAAAATTATCTAAATGCTAAATGATCCATTATGACTTAGCGCTGTTTACAGGAGTTTGCAACACATTATAGCTTTGGCTCTAAAATAATAGTTTTAAATGAAATCTCTTCGGACGAAGCCTTCATATAATTATGATAGAACTTCATTTAACAGTTCGTTTAATAACTAAATTATAATTATATAAATGCCAAGTATTTCTTAAGATTTTTTGTAATATACTTAAGCACTATCTACATTACCGATCCTTTACAGGAGTAACGTTTAATCAGTTCAATAGCAAGTTTAGTTCAAATGATACAATGGTTCTGGGTTCTAATCTTATCGGCACGTTTTGCCACCAACAGGAAGATTAGGGCCAACCCGGGACTGAGGCGTTTGGGCTGTACTGATACCAACAGCAACGTCTTCACGACAAAAGAGCTTAAAAGATAAAACGCGTCGAAAACGATCGCCAAAAAACTTATTTGGAGTTTTATCGATGTAATTTAGGCTTTTTATTCTATTATCGAAAGAAGCATATTGTATTGGGTTTTCTTTTATGTAATGACTAGCTGTGCCCCGCGGTTTCACACGCGTAGTTCCCGTTCCCGTAGGAATTTCGGGATGTGAAATAGATGTTGGCCGATTCTCAGACCTACCGAATATGCTCACAAAATTTCATCAAAATCGGTCAAGCCGTTTCGGAGGAGTATGGCAACGAAAACTGTGACACGAGAATTTTATATATTAGATAATCAGTGTTACAGGATCTTACGGCTAACATAAGCAAACCCTTACTTAACAACGAAGGCTTTGTAATGAACAAAGGAAACCAAGTTGACCAATTATTTGCATACTTTTTCTTGTAATATTCGTCCTAGTAGCGTACGTACCTGGCTATATAATATACAATCATCATCATCATCATCATGGGCCTTTACATCTACATAAGATGACTTGGCAAACAAACGGGCTAGACGTCATCAACGTGCCGCAAACCCCGTAACAACCCCGGGGTCCTTCATTTGTGGAAAATGTGGTCGCAGCTGTAATATACAATACGCATTGGGTAAGTGTGTATTGCGCCTATTCCTCCTCATCATAATTTCATCAGCTAGAGAGGCCTTTATCCACCGATATTAAGTACTAATTCAAGTTTGAAAACATTAAATTCAATTTAGCAAGTTCTTTGCATCCGATCTTTCTTCTTTTTCACTGGACTACTCATAAAAACCAATAAGTGTTAAAAAATATTCAATTTAATTCTCATCCAATTATATTTCAATTTGTATTTGTTGCATCCATTAACATCGCGTTACACAAAGCGAACAATGCCGTACTCTGAACGCATTGCAAAGTAAACTCAATTTCCGTAAATTTTAACCCAGACAATACGGTTGTGGTTTACGATAATTTAAAAAGAGCATCGCTAGGATTTCTGCGGTAATATCCAGTATATTCCTTTATGTCACAAGCATTCCTGTGATTTAATTTAATATTCGTTGACCGAATCAATTTTATCCAGGGAATAGTTTTGTTGGATAATAAAAGCTGTCAATTGTTTCGAATAACAGATACACTTTGCTATCTGACTGTACTGTGGATAAAAATATCCAACTGATACACTTTATATTTGAAAAAGGAATTCAGGTGCTTCCACCACGGGGGCTTCACACACTGGGGGCATAACACACGGACCCGAAAATATTTGTTATACCTACAATCAAAATAAAAATGTGAAGTTTAGATGTTTGTTATTTAAATGCTTGTAATCAATTATACAGAGCTGCCTTTTTCCAGCCTTTTCTAATAAATAAAGCGCATTGTTAAGGTTCCCTACAGAGTATAGGATAAAATTAACTCCAAATTTCCCATAAGATCATCTATTTTTCAATAAATATTAATGCAGCCAAACCCCAGGAACGTAGCCAAATTTCACACATACTTAACTTTCTCTTAGATTGTTTTTTTTCTTTTCTAATAAGTATTTAGCAGCCGTCTATAGGGCTGGCAGCTATCAATCACCACCCACATTTCAACGTATTCAAGTATAACTAGAGACCCCTATTACGTACATTGCCGACTGTTATTTGGACAGAAGGCTCTTGAACACTATTTCGGGAGGCTACCCTAATTGTTTGTAGAAGCTTTCTCTTCACCTTCTTATGTACTCTCTGTTTGTGTAACTGTCCTGATTGCTATTAGCAATGCTCGTTTTTTTGAGCTTCACTTTTATAGGGTTTTGTCGTGTGTTAGGTTTTTCGCCTTCTGATTAGAAAGTCGCATGATAGACGTTTATCACCCTAATTCAGGGTAGGCTCGTGCCCCTCGGTGGGGACATTATATGAGCTGATGATGATGATAGACGTTTTGCTACATGGCCGATTAGCTAACTATATAGACTTTTCGCTTTGTTTGACGTTTTTTCTAATCAGAAGGCTGTTTTTCGTAGTTATTCATTAGGTATATATGTAGTTGTGAAATATTGTTTCAAGTTATTGTTTTGTGTTAATGGGAGACTTCGAGGAGTATTATTTGAGGTCCTCAGTGAAGAGTAATATCCGATTCAGAAAAGATATCTTCAATGGTAAGGATTTTTAGAGGAATATTTAGAATCATAATTTGAACAAAAGCCTGGCCTGTAAGATCCTTTAGTTAAGAAAATGTCTTCTTTTATCCCCTCTTTTATGTTACGTTATCACATATTGTTGTGTTCATATTTAAAAAAGTCGTTCCGTTAAAAATGTTAATTTCCCTTGAAGCCTCCTAATAGCTAAAAGGCTCCAACCATCCACATTTATGACAAAATCTTTATCTTTACTACACTTTCTACGTTAAAATGTAAAATAATATATTAAAAAGGCTCATATTCACCTGAAAATGGGTATTTCCATTGACATAAATCCTACTTATCCGTACATCTAATGTTGCCTTCCACAAGCTTGGCACATTTTCAACAGAAACCTTGTAACTTTGTGATTCAAAGTTGACGTCAAAAAGCGTCCTATATTTCAGTTCACAGCCAGATAGGTATAGCGGCGGCAACAATAACAAATGTCCGGGTAAAACGCAGATAAACCATCGCGCACACTTCCCGAGCAAAGTTTCACCACGGTTCATTGTGATTTTGTATTTAAACATTCACTGTTTATCGGTTATCTGGTGTACGCGAACCTCCGGCGTTTTTGTGAAATTATAAGGATTATTAGCATTCATGTTTCTTCCGCTGTTATGTAAATATGGCCCTGTAATTCGATGAGAAAACATAGCGTAAATTTCTATTACATTTTGCCCATCCCTCGTCGTAAATTCAATTTGGTGTTTCCGTAATTTTGTTTGAAGAGGACATCTCGGTTCGATTCGGTACTGTTATGTATTTAACCAAATATGTTTAATTAGATTTTACTAAATACAATCCATTTATATTCAAATACACAAACAATGGAATTATTTTTATAAACGTAATCATTTTTGTGTATTACGCTCGAGATAAAAGGCGGCTTTCGGGCTGATACGCACCTGCGACTGGGAGACATTAGCAATGAGATATTTCTTTGTTACAAGCGGTGGTAGTACATACAATATTGATAAAAACAATGTAGTGAGAACGTATTGAATTGAAAATCGATACGGTTCGGTACAAAAAGTTAGATAACGGAATATTTTATCGGTACAACTTCGCATCCTTTTTCGGAGCGGGTGTAGCCACAAATCGTAAAGTTTCCGAATTCCCGGGAGCATTGTAAGTACGAGTGTGGCTCTAACAGGTAGCTTATTTGAATGATCTCTTTGGCTATCGCTTAACTAGGGTCAGTGGGCCGACCTGAATAATATATGCGAAGCGGTGAGCACACATGGCCGCCCATTAGTTTGTGGCCTTCACACCCTTCGCTGGGATGAGCTTTATTTGATATCGTAATTAGATATTATAATTTTATACAAGTACCTATGCTAAGCTGTTTAGAACATTATTTAAAATTATGTTATTTTTTATGAAAACCAAAAGGATTAGAGGTTTCGTTCTATTAATTCTTAATTCATATTTTCTTTAAAAAGTTAGCTTATAATTAACAAGATGGTACTTTACTTACTCTTAAAATGTAAATTAATCACAAATTAATATAAAAATTTCCTCGCTAAAATTAAAGTCCCTCATTAGGTACTTGGGGTAATACTGTAAAATTATATTTAAAGGCTTCCGATTAAGAACAAAATCTTTTAAACGTCTAATAAATATTTTGTCCGCACCTCAGAGGTGTCAGAACGGGGATGGTAGCGAACAGGGTGGTTCACCCTCCTCCCTTAAATTTAATTTGGTACGGAACCCTCAGTTGGGGAGTAAGCTGATTATAAGACGTTCGAGTTGTATAAGAGAGATCCTTAGCTGACGTCACACTGAGCATTTTTTTCAATATTCACTTGTAATGAAATGTTAGGTCTGTTCCTTTTGAATCATATTATAAAACCTATATTAAAATGGGAATACAATAAAAGAAACATTCTCATTTGAGTATTGTTATTTTTATTAATCAATCTCATAGTTACAATAATGTTGTATGGTAGCGTTTTTGTTGACAGTACGCAGATTAAAATTTATAAAATATTCATGAACGCCAAAATTAAAAGTCGTAAATTTTGAACGTATCAATATTTTTGGGTGTTTGCCAACTAATACTATAACGTATGCTTCAGGCTTTAGTCATCATATTGCCTTTTAGGTGCCATATTTATTAAACCTTTTGAAAATACATGCTTAAACTTGCTGTACCCAGCGGTTTCATTCGTGTCAAAGCACTCGTTCATATTATTGCTCGAATTGTGATATTATATGAGTAATAGCCAATAATATTTCTCAATATATTTTCAATACGAACTAATAAGTAACTATGTAGTTCATAAGATTACCGCGTATAGCTTATCTTCCTTGATAAATGAGCTACCCAAAACAAAAATAATATAAAAAAACAGCAGTTCCCAAGGTTAGAGATTTCAACAAACTCTTTAGATTATTAAGCTTTATTAGTATAGAATACTTAATCCTTGAGTTATGGCATCTCAAAATCGAGCCACATAACATAGTTGTACGGTAGTTACCGATCGATGCACAATCTTTTAAGCCATAAAGACGCCACTAATACTTAATGGCTCTGAAAATGATCGACACGGAAACTTCACCCGAGGTTACGGTAATATGGGTTTATGAGATAAGAAACATGCATTTCGGTTCCAGACTTCAGCAGTTATTTTAATACGAAGTGTTGATATTATAAGAAGTTAGTTTGACGTTTAACGACTAGGTACTAGTTACACAATAAAGGACCCTTTATTAGGATTATCACCGTATCTATGGTTTCAGAAACTACGCACATGGATTTAGATCATCGTCATCATCAGCTCATACATATATGTCCCCACCGAGGGGCTCGAGCCTACTCTGAATTAGGGCGATTAGGCCTACATTTAGATCAAATAAATTAAAATGAATTGAAGTTTTATTGAGACTAACCTCAATAAATTTTAGAATGGCTGGAACGATCCAAAATATTTTTAAAGCCCAATGAAAGATCAAAAGGCGCGAAAATGTGAAATTTTTTGTTTACATACATAGGTAAATGAAGACAAAATTGATTGGTGGTTGGGTCAACTAGTTTCCTTATTAATATATTATTCTTACAGGACCCCATCCGTAGAACTCCACTCTCATGAATAAAATACGTAATAACAATGAATTCAGAACTGTACCTACTATTATAATCAATCATCTTTGATTTATATCATTTTAATTGCTTAGTTCAAAGGGTGAGTTGAAAACGTTGGTACATTGTAAATTTAGTCGCGTCTTCACTCCTTAATGTGCGTCTCCGCTAGACGAAGCAAGCACAAGCCGAACATGAGTCGAGCGCGAGCCGAGCACAAATTCATTCAAAAGCGCGTCCGTTTGAAGCTTGTAAGTTCGTCCTCACTACACGAATTTGTGCTCCGCTCGTGCTCGGCTCTCCTAGCGTAGACACAGCTTTAAACTTAAACATAATTAGTCGTTGCTATGTAATTTATTGAAACCTATCGTAAACCTTTTGAACTCGTGACAGAAAGGCTGTAAACCTTTTGTGATTGATGGAATATTGTAAAATGAAAACAAAATGGAACCGTTTCAAGATAAAATTGTTTTCCTTACAAATCTCGTAAATTTTAGTCAACAGTTGTCTTTTGTTACGCTCGGGAGCAAATAACTTTTGCTTATTATTTGGCACGTAATGGCTTTTCGGTCACTTCAGTTGTTCTCACTCTTGATGAAAATTTTAATATATGTAGTTCGAAAATGTTGATTATATGCAAGTACTCTTAAGTTTGTCTATTGTGCCAAAACTGTAAGTGCTTCTGTATAATTTAAAAACACAATGTAACTAATAAATCATAAAAATACTGCAGCAATTCACTACATAGTTTCTACGTTTAAATCATTTATCACTAGCGGCGTCTCGCGGTTTCACCCGCGTGGTTCCCGTTCCCGTGGGAATACGGAGATAAAATATAGCCTATGTTACTCAGGGTGAATGTAGCTTTTTAATGAAAAAATAATTATTAAAATCGGTCCAGTATTTTTTGAGTTTATTCGTTACATACAAAAATACAAATCTTTTCTCTTTATAATATAAGTGTAGAATAGCCTTATTCTTACCCTGAGTTTTCTTTTCAAAATTCTTGAAACCTCATGCACATACTCGCTTAGTACACCACCGATTATCTCCAGAAACTCAACAACGTATTATTAATAGGTACTCAATTGAATTCTTATTTATTGATATCTTAGATTTACACGAACACTACACATTGAAATAAAACATTTAAACGTCAGAAAATGTAAAACAAAATACAACCACGACAAAAATCCGTTTAAGTGTTTTATTTCAATGAATTCTTATTTTTTTGCTTATGAAGTTAATAGATACTCGTTTAGTAGGTACTAAGATTGTCGATTCCAGCTATCTGTGAGAACCAACTGTAGGTAATAGTCTTAATCTTAAAACTAAATCGCTTGCCAGTGCCGAGCGCGTCGAAAAAACGCAAGAAAGACGGAAAAGAAACTCAGCGAAGTTATCTTTTTTTGTAAAGAAAATAAGTAACATGTAACCTAAAAAGAGCAATTCACTTGAACGACATTATTATAATGGAAAACCAAGATGGATACTTCTTTAAATGGGATGAACAAAGAAGATGAGATACAGACATAACATAATCATTCACTACATCATCTCATTATAGTAACTGACCCCTAACTAAGCTCGAAGCTTGTATCTAGGGTATCAGAAACTACGCACACACTCATTCACACACACACCCAGACCGAGACAAACATTTGTGGTTCACACAAATATTCACCCCGCACGGGAATCGAACCTGCAACCTTAAGGATCCGGCATGGTGACCACTCTGCCATCGAAGTCGTCAAATGAAGAACGAATGAAGAACTTTTGTTTCCTCTTGTTTTGCTACAGTAATAAACGTACAACCTTTTATAATAATCATATAACAAGTATCAATTCAATGTACCTATAACTTGTCCGTGTATTGGCCATATGATATTCTTTTTATTACTGCCTATGCTGTCGGTCGCGGATTTCGTACTAACAACATCGACGATCGTTATGAATTGTTGGGGCCTTTAAGTCGAACCGAAAACTATCCCACATAAAGGAGACCAAATATTGAGGTCTAGTTAGTAGATGATATTAGAACAGCGAGGTGAAATAGACTTAATCACCACGCGTGTAAGCTCATATTTAATTAAAAACAAATAAATCACTATCTCAACAGTCTAAGAGCCTATTTCACCAACTTCAAGTAACGTTCCGAGTGCTCAGATATTTTGTCTTTGGCACTTGACATAAAGTAAGAAAGAGACAAAAGTAACTATACTTGGTGTGTAACGTTTGCCAACTTCAAGTAACGTTCCGAGTAGTTACTCAGATGTTTTGTCTTTGGCACTTGACATAAAGTAAGAAAGAGACAAAAGTAACTTTACTTGGTGAGTAAGCTTACTTAAAGGTCGTGAAATAAGCCCTAAGTCTATATCACATCCAATACTGGCATTAAAACAAGGAACGACCACAACACCATACGTTATAAGAGGCATTACTAGAGCGTGACTGATCGTCCTATTTCAAACTGTAACATAGTACTACACACAACTTTAGCAAAGCGCCTACGATCGATCCGTCAAAGGGATGTTGGATTAACGTCAGTAGTCAGTATAGAAAGGCTTATTGTGAATCGTCCCTACGGACAGAATTTGGCACCGACGTATTGTAACAGTAAAATACAGAATCATTTCGATGTCGGTGAGTTTTTGTACAGATTAAACAGGATTTAGTTGTTTCAAAAGTTTTGTATTGTTTAAAGGATTTCGGGAAATCGTTTATCGCTAAATAAAGGGTTACTGTATGTATTGTATTTTAATTATACTAGTCATGAATCTGGATCCCGTAGGAATTTCTAAATTAAGCTCTTATATCCTTCTCCCTTGTCAACATGTATAATAATAATGATTGTAGGATTGGAATTATGCTGTGTACTACATAATTGGAAATATAATAATAAAACATATTATGTAAATAATTCATCACACACTGATACTAGTATTATCATATATGCAAACATTTTGATAGTTGAATCTGACTTACCGAAAGCACAACCACCAAGCAGTTTAATAAAGTTCGTGATCTAGAAGTAATAAAATTCCTAGCTGTAATTAAAACCCTTTAACAAACCATTATAAATTACTATTATAATATTAAGTCCATCAATAATTATGAGTCAAAGAACCGATGATGGTATCTTTATGGTGATCGTGTAGTTAACAGTTGGTACAACAGTAACCATACATAGACCTCATCTCCCTTCCCTCAATCCGTAATGGGCTCTAAATTGCTTTGATCGCTTTTCCGGAAGGCTAATGAATTTTCCCGACCCAATGAACCTCACAGCTAACCGGCGCAGTGCCTCTATAACTAATATTATCTCGAGTAAAAATCAAATGTTGAAAACTTTATTATAATACGAGTAGAACATTATTCATTTCATTGATTTACACGAACAATGTTATTTTCTATTACGTTACTTTTTTTAAAAAGAGGGCTGTTATTTAAAAAAGAGGGGTGTTATAAGTTTCACGTTTCTCTCTCTGTGTGTGTGTGTGTGTGTGTGTGTGTGTGTGTGTGTGTGTGTGTGTGTGTGTGTGTGTGTGTGTGTGTGTGTGTATCTGTCTGTCTGTGGCATCATAGCTCCCGAACGGATGAACCGATTTTAATTTTGTTTTTTTTGTATTAAAGGGGATTTACGTGCAAGTGTTGTTAAACATGTTTGATGAAAATCGGTTGACCCGTTTAAAATTTATGGGGGTTCGAAAGTAATTGTGTTGGGGATTATTATTATTTTTTGTTTTACATCAGGTTACATACAATCAGTGTACAAATAGCAGTTATATTTTAAAGTCTAGTGTTTGCGTTTTAAAAGGGAGCAAAATACTTAAGTAAATACAGTTAGTAAGCCAGTCACTTTACGCAAAGCAACATCTATTAAAATTTTCGTTCTTTTTCGCTTGATATGCTTATTTATAAAACTTCAAAGAGATACATGTTTAATTAAGCAATATGTAAAGCGTAAGATAATCCTACCTAGACTGACTCCGTCACATTGATGTGAATGCAAGCTTAGCAATATTAATTAGCTCAATTATAAAATCCATCTCTGTACTGAGGAGATCATTTGGAACATACCCAAGCACGCTTGTTATGCCAGCTTTACTGTTTTACGGACGGTTTTTAAGCGTTTTCAATCAAAAGCCTTTTTTAATTGCTCTTAATTTTCACTTTTTCACAACGATTTTGTTTATGATTCTCTTTGTTAGTGTTACCTTAAACATATTTTCAATAATACAAAATTTTGTGTACTGAGTTTGGACGATAATATTTTAGATAAGTAATTGTAGTAGTATCACCCTGTTAGATCCCATTGCAGAGAAAATGCCTCACCTTCATCAAACATTAAAAAAAATGAAAAAATCATTGTATGCAAAAATAAATTACACACCCTAAAAAATTACAAACACGAAAATATGTAATCAAATCTACTCAATTCAGCAGAAAAGCCACAGTAACGTTAAAAACCAACATGTTACTTCTCTTCTATTCACTCGAGTTTCAAGTTTTCAGAAATTCAATATTGCAAGTTAGAACACTCTTGGTTCACTTGAAACTAAAACCAAGTGCTTCCAACCTCTATCGATCGACATCTCTTTTGGGATAACGTTGTTTTGAAATATTTAGATTAAACTCGGGTTGAAATCTCTTTTATATTTTAACTCTTGTTTTATTTTAACCTGTCCAGGTTTTGCTTGCAATTTTTCGGTAAAATAACATAACATAAGCATTCACTACATCATCTCATTATAGTAACTGACCTAACTAAGTTCGAGACTTGTATCTAGGGTTTCAGAAACTACGCACACACTCATTCACACACACTCAGACCGAGACAAACATTTGTGGTTTACACAAATATTTACCCCGCACGGGAATCGAACCCGCTACCTTACGGATGGCAGTGTGGCATGGTGACCACTCTGCTATCAAGGTCGTCAGGTCGTCGAGGTTTGTGATGTTTAAAATTCTTCCTTATTCTTCTAATCTTTGACACAAAGTCTTAGTAATAATCAAGTGATGACGTGATTCTCAGGTGATGCGCAGACAAACATTTGCGGCAATGTCTTTGCATCATGATGAGCTGTGTTTTCTGTGTGAAGTCATATCGTACAAGCGTGTTTCTACCTTAGGTTCCACACTCGATGATATTTCGTATACGAAACCATATATTGCTTCAGTAACAACATTTTAAAATTCAAATAACTTTATTAATAAACTAAGTGTAAATGAACTAATCCATCAGCCAGCACTAGACTTTTGGTTATTACTTATTAGTAAGTGGATTGTACAACATACCGCCTCGATCGGCGTTTTCCATTTCGCAAAGGTAATCCAATTGCTAACTTTTACTCTTTGAAGTCGATTCCTTTGATGTTAACTGCAGATTATTAGATTATCCTTCAACATTCTTCCTCTATTCTTTAGTATTGGTTATCTGCTGGATTGGAAAATATTTAATAACTATGGATTATTCAGCTTTTTATTGTTCTTTCTTTTGATTAGCATTTTTATTATAAATGGAACGTACGATGTGAACATGTTATTTAATTTTATACGGATTAAGAGTATTAATTTTTATGCGCTCGAACGTATTTATACAGGGTGTGTCGTAAATAGTGGTCCACCGTTTAGGATTCGATAAACCAGATAATTTACTATAACAAATTCCATTTTAGAACCATTTTTAGCCGAGGGTTCCGTAAATATTAATTTTTAGTTATTTATTTACGAAATTTCTACCTCTTGTAACAAATTTGGTTGTAGTTTTATTAAAAACCATTATATTTTCATTTTGATTACTGTTAATTACTGCCGAATACAAGAGCTATCGCTTATTAACATGTTATTTAATGTAGATTTAGATCTTCTGCAAAAAAAAATGATTGTACTCTAATTTTAACGTATTTTTTTAACATATCATGCTAATTCAAAAGCGATTTATGTAAAAAAAATGTACTACACTGTCAGTGCCCATTAATTTAATAATATGCCTATTTAATACCAATTTCAAAAAGGTATCATAATACCAGATCCCTATAAAAAACAGAAAGATATCTAATTTTAATTGAAGAAAGTAAGATTTTCATTAAAATGCATTTTAAAATTTAGTTGCTATAAAACTTACGATTTTTGTAAAAAAAAAATCTTTACTATCAGTGCCTACTTATTTAATAATATTCCTACTTAATACCGATTCTAAAAGGTTTTACTATCCCATCAATAAAACAGGTAATGAAATTTTAGTTAAAAACGACTATAAAAGACAACTTTTTACTATTTTTGCAAAGTGATCTAGACCTAACTTGTAAATTACAACAAGGCATTGAAAAAAAACAAGTCATACATCATCATACATCATTTATTGTTATTCTTTAACATTTACATTACACCAAGTGCTCGAAATGTCCCCCATTTGCAGCTATGCATGCTCTGCAACGTCGAATAAACGACCGTTTAAGTCGCCGAGCAAACCCACTCTCGTTTATTTTTCTAGCTGCTGTGTGTATGCTAGTCCTCAAGTGATCAATGGACGTTATTTCTTCTTTGTACACATGTTCTTTCAGGCAACCCCAGTAAAAAAAATCCAGGGGATTTAAGTCTGGCGAGCGCGGTGGCCATAGTATTGGACCTAAGCGTCCTATCCACCTATTTGGATACGCTGTGTGTAGGTGCTCTCGTACTCTAACAGCATAGTGAGCGGGACAGCCATCGTTCTGGAGCCACATATCTTCTTGGACTTCAGGAGCGACGTTTTGAAGAAGCATTGGCAAGTCAGTCCGCAAAAAACTTAAATATCTGTCTGCATTTAAAGTTTCTGGCAGCTCGTGTGGACCGATTATCTGTCCGTTAATAATTCCGGTCCAAAGGTTTATTTTAACTTGATACTGTGATCTATCTTGTCTTATGAGATGTGGGTTTTCTCGCTGCCAGCTATGCAGATTATGGAGATTTAAATATCCATCTTTTTTGCATGATGATTCGTCGCTCCATAATATTTTATTAAAAAAATGCGGGTCTTCTCTTATTCTGCGTAATATTTCTCTACAAAATCGTACTCTGAATGCGTAATCTCTAGGTAGTAATGACTGTACCCTTTGATAGTGGTATGGGTACATATCATTTCTTTTAAGTACGCGATGTACCGATTTAAAAGGTATGCCAGTTCTGCGACTTAAGACACGCACCGATGTTGAAGGATCTTCAGCAACTAAATTCATTACCGCTTCATCGTTGTGTGCTCGCGGTCTTCCTTCACTTGCACCGCCTACTCCTGTGCCAGGTATCCTCCCCTCGGTGTACGCGTTATGCACTCTCCCAAAGACGCGATGATCAGGATGTCTTCGATTGGGATATCTCTCCCGGTAAAGACGAGCTGCTTCTCTAGCGACACCTCTGCATTCCCCGTAAATAAAATGCATGTCGGCATATTCACGCGGTGTGTACCGAGACATTTTTATCACTGTACAGGTAGTCCAAAACGTTGAGCAAGCCACAAGTTACTATTACACGTAGCCAAAGATCACCAAAACAACAAATCCAATCATTAGGCAAATTAAACAGAGTCCGGGGTCAGGCATACAAAAACAACGAAAGTAAACACACAAAACGCATACGACGCACGGGTGACGAGATCGTACTAAGCTAAATCGTTTCAATATTTATTTCAACGTTACGAGCGAAAGGAATAGCTTACATTAACCATGTCCTTTCCTTATCACTCGTATTGTGCGATTCTCGATTGGCGAGAGCTCCAACCCGTGGCTCCAACAGATCTATTGTTAACAACATGTCACAGGTAAAAAAAGGGTCGGGCCTTTTTTTACCTGAATTTATTTGTTAGTGCGCTCTTAAAACCAGTTTTGTCACACTCAAATAATATTTCAAAGTTTTATTACCATATTATCAGTTTTGTTGTAAAATTAATGCAACAAAATGTTTAAATTAATTTTAATGAAAATCTTACTTTCTTCAATAAAAATTCGATATCTTTCTGTTTTTTATAGGGATCTGGTATTATGATACCATTTTGAAATTGGTATTAAATAGGCATATTATTAAATTAATGGGCACTGACAGTGTAGTACATTTTTTTTACATAAATCGCTTTTGAATTAGCATGATATGTTAAAAAAATCCGTTAAAATTAGAGTACAATCATTTTTTTTTGCAGAAGATCTAAATCTACATTAAATAACATGTTAATAAGCGATAGCTCTTGTATTCGGCAGTAATTAACAGTAATCAAAATAAAAATATAATGGTTTTTGATAAAACTACAACCAAATTTGTTACAAGAGGTAGAAATTTCGTAAATAAATAACTAAAAATTAATATTTACGGAACCCTCGGCTAAAAATGGTTCTAAAATGGAATTTGTTATAGTAAATTATCTGGTTTATCGAATCCTAAACGGTGGACCACTATTTACGACACACCCTGTATATTAGAATATTATAGTACTTCTGCCGATGAAAGCCTCCGTATGTGATTGAAAATAGTGAAAGGCGACTAAAAGTGACACGAAATATTATTATAGTTAAATAAGTTCTAGCGCAATTTTTTTTTATTGAGTTATTAACACGGAAAAAAGTATATTTTCGTATTTTTTTAAACTAAAAAATACCACACCAAAGAAACATTTACCATTCTGGTAGTTACAACAACCGATGTTAGTATTCCTTTCAATTCCAATTCACTTTAAACAGACATTAGCATTCTGGTAATAGAAACTACTAACGTTAGTCCTCCATTCATTAAGCTACGGTTCCTAGAAAACCGTTGCTGTTACGAAACCGCACTGCTATTTCATATTACGTCATCGCCAAACACTGCTACTGAAAAGCTAAGAAACTTATTAAAAATGTTTACCATCTTTGCCTTTGACTTGAGCTTTTTTATGATATAGGGGGCAATCAAACAGCTGGGGGAACTGATTACACTGATGGAAAGTGATGTTGCTGATGCACATCTGCAACTACAGAGTCACTGCGTTGTTGGCTTATAATACCGTAAACTCATAAAATAAAGAAGGTGGAAGAAGGTAACGCAAAAAGAGAAAAAGGTGTCAAATTCTGTGGGTTTCGGACCTTTCACCCACCACCATACGAAACGCAGTCTTGAGCAATAACTTCATACTAGAAATCTGTGGGAATAAGATATTCCCCCGGTCGATCCAGACCATGTTCGACAAGAACTTTGTAATCACACTTTTAGGTTGTTTCGTTGTCATAATCATCCTATATATGACGTCTAAATCTACTCATATGTCTGACCTTACTCAACCCACAAAATTATCATTTTTAACTCCTTTACTCTTCTAAAAACCATTCCTTGTTGTTCAGGTATCTGGCACAACCACGAGAACACGGTCGCTTTGACCGCGAGTGGTGCCGGTCGCGGGCGATAGTATCACGGGTCGCCGCGCGCGCGCCATCCCCCGCCCCATCACCGCCCAGCAGCCATGGTGCGCGGCGATAAGAAGTCACCTCACAAGACCGACTCGCAAAAATGTAAGTACAACCTTTGTTTTTAGATCTACGTACCTCGTTGGGGTGTCGTGGTCGAAATCCCCCAAGGGAACCTTTTTTTATCGCTGTGAAAATACATAGAGTTGCATACCACCGTGAGTCGATAACGGGAGGACTCCCGGTGGGTATGTGGGGCTCTCCCAGCCAGAAGGGCTGGGCCTACCCTCTAAAAACATGGCGACTTCCGTCCGCGTTACATTGGGGTACCGTAGGATCCCACGGGGGATTACTACCACGGCACCCCAACGCCCCTCGAGGAATTCTACGACACCTCGAAATTCGCACATGAAAGTCGTTGGTGGTTTTAGTGGGTTTTACGCCCTTCTGGGGAGACCCACATAACCAATGGGATCTCTTGAATCCTGGTGGTCACAAAAATGTAAAATCTTTCCCCAACGATAAAAAAAAAAGATCTACAAGTACCTCTGTTCCTTTATGACCATTTGACGGATGCCATCTAGACTGGAAAAAATGACAGTTTTTTTTTCTACAGCACCTTTTGGACTAGACATACGTGTAGTGAAATGCGTTTCTACATTTTAAAGAGACAAAAGCAAAGTAAACGTAGACAGTTCGCCTACCTACATATAAAACCACAGATACTATGTTTCAATTTATGATTTTCATCTAAGGAAACTGAATTATCAAGTGATAAAAATGAACATATTTTTTTAACGTTTATTAACCATTCTTGACATTAAGTAGTCGTCGGTAAACTTCATTAAACAGAAGTCGAAATAAACAAAAATTATGGCAGCCTTAAGTATTAATAAAGCAAACAAATAATTTTCTCAAAAGCCTCTTTTATTGAGCTATTACTAATAAGAAGAGAATAAATACGGAGCGAAATACAATAGAATGAGGGAATAGGTAGAACGATAAAATTTTATTACATTCAATGTAGGAACAAATTAAATACCTGTACCTGTTGTTTATTAGGAGTTTTTTAATGTAGGACTGTAGGATGTACTGATTGAACTTGTTTAATGCTTCTTTTTTTAACAACATTATTTTGCATTGAAAATTATCATTATCATCTTTGGCCTGTATCTCTTTCTTCAGACTTCAGACTTTCCCAGAGCTCACCAACATATACAATTATCAGCCACATCCAATAAATCATCTTCAAACTATTAGTTAACCTTACTATTGGTACTACGCTAATAAGTCTTTAGTATCTACTTAATATCTACCAAGTGTTCATTACTAAACTTAGACGGCCTTACTTGCGTTACATTTTAAACCTAGTTTAACAAAACCTAGTTTAAACATTTGACACATGTCAGTCAAATCTGTCACTTTAGTATTTTGACAGTATTCAAAATTGTACTTAGATCAGATTGTAAACCCTGGTTTAGTGCTAAACCAGACTAAAAATGCAACGGAAATAAGGCAGTGAGAATTTAACCAATTAAATGATTAAATTATCTAAGCTACCGAAGTAATCTATAATGAATCGCCGAAATATATGGAACTCTTTTTTGTTGTGATCATTATTATTAATACAGGTTTTGTGTGAAAGAGAATCTGGGGAAATTCCACTTGGAAAATTAGACCCGTATGAAGCCAAGGTAGATCGTTAGTTGGTAATACAGATCACACAAACACCCCTAATGATACAAACTTAGTTCAGTCAAGTATGTATAACACTGTTTAGGAATTTTAAAGCTAATTTCCTTGCGTTATGGAATACTAGCAGCGCCCCGCGGTTTTACCCGCGTAGTTCCCGTTCCCATGGGAATTTCGGGATAAAAAGTATCCTATGTTCTTTCCCGGACCATAAGCTACCCCTGTACCAAATTTCTAGTCAATCGGTTCAGTAGTTTAGCCGTGAGAAGGTAACAGACAGACAGACAGAGTTACTTTCGCATTTATAATATTAGTTAGGATTTTGCATAACCATCTTAGTATGTTTTTACCTATTTGTAGGTCGTCAAAAAAGAGGCTTTGAATCCTCCTGATAATTATTTCTTGCTAAACTCCGTTATTTCCAAATCTCAGAGATGTCCTCAGTGTCTGTACAACTCAGTACATATATTTGTAAGTCACGTTTACCATTTACGACTTAAAAGGTACTTTGAACAACCTCTTCACGTAAGTCGTATTTGGCCAGTAAGTTAGAAAGAAGACGCCTATAAAACTTTTTGTGAGCCCAACCTTCTTGTTCCATACTTTTATTGCTATAACCTGACCGTTTTTGTGAGATTTGTATGAAATGTGTGAAAAAAATGTGGATTTATGAAACAGTTATTTGGGTGAGGTGAGAAGTGAATTGGTGTTGATTGAGTAAGATATTTGACACTCACAAATGTGAGTATGTAGGAATGATGTAGGATTAAGATTTAGTCATTATTTATTTATTTTTATGAACTCTTTATTGTCTTTGTGCTTTCATATGTATAAAATTAGAGCAAGATCAAAGTAGTCTTTTTTAATTCCACGGAGTCTTTTTTAATTGCATTTTCTCAGGAAAGATACATGTTTCAAAACGTTAGAAACATTGCTTGAATTAAGAGATAAAAGAACTTAACAAACAAGTATTTTTTCTTTCCAATAGAATATTAAGTCTAGCTAAACATATTAATAAATTGACGGTCTAATTACATACCACTCTTGATACATATACATCCATATTGAAAAACCCTTCTACCCAACACAAAATCAACCAAATCACCTTCTGTAAAATCCCTTCCAATACAAATTGATCGCCAATAAGACCCAAATAACAAGCAACATAAAACTTTAACACTTTAGTTTTGTGAATTCCTCTGTAAATGGTACAGTTGTGTTGAAAACCCTTTGACAAGTACGAGTGTTCTATTCGTTTCGTGTTGCGAACACTCCCAATATCGAAGTAGACGTACGATGGATAAATGGCTTCATTACAGGCCCTCTGCCGTCCGCTTCGGATAGGCTCAGTTCGTTTTCTCATCCTATCACTTTGGTATTGCGTTTCTCTAAATGTGTTCGGATTGTTTCGATGGAACACAGAAGGCAAATCAATTTTGGACGCGTTTGGAGTGACAGTTCGATAACTGCGTTTGTGAATTGAGAATTGGAAAAACTGATCCCACAAAAACAACTCGCACTGTTTGGAAAAACTAATTAAATATTGATACAATACATATTTATGTACGAGTATACACTTATATCGTTTTCAATAATCGTAATAAACATTGTCAATTGAATAATAACAAAACAAAGCTTTATAATAACTTGAACAAATGCGTTAAATCCCTAATTAAAACAAACACAGATCAATAAAGATAACAATACTATAATAACATAATTACATAGTACAAAAACACTTCAAACTTTACTGGGATTAACATAATTAAATTAATTTCGTGGAATAATAAAAATTATCTTTATTACAGCTACGAAACGGGATTATAAATATTTGTCTTGTAATATATTCCCTGGGTTTAGGGTACCGAATAAAGGAGAGGGTCAGGTAATTAAAATCCAAATGGCTCGTTCATTTAAACATGTATAACTTCAGCGTAATATATTAGTTAGATTTCATAAAAGCCTATTAAATCCGAGGCTTTTTCGAAAGCTTTTAAATCGTCCTAAATTAACTAATGAGAATTATTGTAGAGACGAGAGTATTTTTTAATTTTGGTTCTAAAATATCAAAATTAGGTATCAAACACAAAGGTATCAAAATTAAGCACCATAAATATAACACAAAGGTATCAAAATTAAGCACCATAAATCAGTTAACCCAAAGCAAAATGATCCCAAAATCCCATTGTTTCTTTTCAAAATTATCACCACAGACAGAGCAAAGCCGACAGCGTCGTAAACACATGCGAGAACACACCATCCATTATTTGGTGGCAAATAATATATTTTGTTCACTACGTTGAATGTTGGTTAAACACAACATAAACCCTGGTTGGGACGTATTTCGTCGGAGACATTGATGTACAAATAACCCAAGATGTACATTCAGCGTCTTGAAATTGTCCCCGTAAATTGAGCGCTCAGTGCGCTCATCTTAAACAGTCTTTTTTAACATTAAACTATCCGCGTATGGTTGAATTTGCAATAAAGTAAGTATGTTTGTAGCTTAACGATAATTTTAAAAGGCTGTTCTCAAAAATTCACCGATTAGTGAATTTTTGAGGACAGTCTTTAAAAATGTCAGTAGTAAAGAGTACGTTACGCTTTGGAAATAAGGTTGAATTTGTTATGTTAAGTTTTGGATTGCGATGAGGCTTCGATGCACTTCGACTCTACGTACCTTATACAGGGAAAAGCCCCAAAATAAACATGGATTAAAAAAGTCATATTTGAAATTGTGCATCTTGAGTTTTTGTACATCAATGTTCGAAGAGTATTCTCGTATATACAGTACCAGGGTAACAGATTTAACGCTCCCATAGGACCTTGTTACGTGCTCTCAAGGTTATAGATGACAAATTGCTTTTACTAGTCCTAGGTATAATGTTTCAGTTATTAACGTAATTAATTATCGGATATTATTTTGGGGATATTCTTTAATTAATTTGATTAATCTTTTAGTAATGTAACTTATTTCGTTAAGCTTATAATTAAGTTATACGGAGACTTATCTCGATACTTATAACCTTAGCTATAAAAGTTTTTAGATATAAAATGTTATTATTAGGATATCTTATTATTGACCTCACTAAGAATATTACAGTGAGAGAATGATATCAAACCCAAGGCATCAATAACAAGCAAACATGCATATTTTTTTACGAAGCTAAAAAATGATCTAAATAAAAATTTAGAAAATAATTTTGATATTACTTCCCATTTTTGCTAGTTAGTGCTGCTTTTTAGTATGATATGATACACAGACATATAAAACATTAATATAATTTTTAATACATCTTATTTCAAGATACTCGAATAAAAAAAGGCATTTAATTTGTTCATAATTCTTTTATTATGTATAGTTGATGTGGGAGATGCATTTATTGTTCAATTTTGATGTTAATCGTAACGAATACCTCTAGAGCCTAATAATTTTAACACATCAAAACCTTGTTTCAAGGTACTCAAATAAAAAACAGGCATTAAACGTTCATCATTCATTTTATCTCGTTAAAGTTCTCTGAAATCACGATGACAACATACGGGCGTTCGAAATAAACATTTTTATTGGGACGTCGATAAATCGTGACAGTTTCAAAGTGAGTACAATCTAAAACGTGATCGAGCTCACAGTTCAACATTAAAATACGCCATGTCGACACGAGTTCTACATCCCGACGAACCAAAATGATGTCTGGAGCTTATACGGGACACGGCGAATAAATCTGATTGTACCTGTAATGGTTACACATTTATTTTACCTTTTGATTGGGAATTTTCTAGAAGGTTTTTTAATAACCCCACAAGCAAGGTACTTGTATAGAGATTAAGCAACTGTACCAGTATTTCGGTAATTGGTAAACTTTTGCCCTCTGTCTTTTTGTTTTCTGTAACAAAAATGGTTTTCAAATTCGGAAGCTACACTAAGTGCCAAATTATTGTGTGTAAACGTATTACAAAAATTGCCTTATTATGCATCAAAGTTACATAACGTAAACTATATTCAAAGTTAACATGGAACATTCGCGAAATATAAACTAAGTTTCAATACAAATTAGTTGCTCATATATGTTCAAACTCGTTGTACAATTCTCTCTGGGGAATCATAAATATTATTTCGGTAGATCGACCGCTATGAACCAGACACGGCTCGTATCAAAATAGGGAACAGGGAAAGTTTAAATTGGATTTTATCCGAATGTTTTAAAATTTACTATTAGTATAGTACTGAAAATTTACTTAGTCGTGAGCAGGTTGGCAGTTTCAGAATGCTTTTTAATTAAGCATTGATTAGATTTATTTTTTTAAATAAATCTAATCAATGCTTTGATGTGATTTTAAGACACGATAAATACGACCTCTTGCAACTGATCATACAAGGAAAGATTCAAGAAAACCGAAGACCAGGCAGACGAAGAACCTGCGGCAGTGGTTCGGAATGAGCACACACTGACTGTTCAGAGCTATTGCCGTCAAAGTACGGATGGCCCTAATGCTCGCCAACCTCCGGTAGGAGATGGCACCAGAAGAAGAAGGGATTATTGAACAGCTTGCAGAAAGATATTCTAAGGTTGTGTGTGAAATCGACCAACTCGTACTTGGGCCAGCGTGGTTGACTAAGACCTAACCGCCCTAATTCAGGGTAGGCTCGAACCCCTCGGTCGGGAAGTATATGAGATGATAATGATAATTGCACTTTCAGAAATACGTAGCAGGCCATTGGCACAAATCGTATTTTATAAAACAAATATTTTAAGTTAATTAAATAAAAAAATATTTTTACAGTTGTGCACAGGCAATGATTGACTATTAACGTAGTTTCTGATACCCTAGATACAAGTCACGAACTTAGGGGTCAGTTACTATAATGAAACGTGAATGATTATGTTATGTTATGTTACTATAGTGAACCATATAATGTAAATAAAATATTACAGTAAGCTGTACGAACATCAGTTGTTAAATTGAGTTGAATATTCAAATGTCTGCTCTCAAGTTTCGACTGCTATCTGTACTTTGAGGTCTTCTAATATGACGTTTGATAGAAGGCACTGCTGAAACATTAAACTTGTACGTAACGGATATTGATAGAGTACGAGATATTGGAGTTTCTGTTTGTATTGGTGGTTTACATACTTGGTTCTTAAGTTAACGATCGTGGTACGTAGCTAATTCAAAGTTAGGTATTACACATTACTGTTTACTGCGTAAACGTGGTCTTAGACTGAAACAAAATCATATGTGTAGTACTGATTATTCTGTGTCTATAAGGGCCTATTTCACCATTTTTGTATTGTAACGTTCCGAGTAGGTACTCACATGTTTTGTCTTTGTCACTTGATATAAAGTAAGAAAGAGACAAAACTAACTTTACTTGGTGAATAACTTTACTTGTAGGTCGTGAAATAGGCCCTTAGACTATTTAGCCGTGAAAAGGTAACAGACAGACAGACAGACAGAGTTACTTTTGCAAATATAATATTAGTAGGGAAGCAGGGATACAGAATTATAAAACTTATTAACATGTTTATTACAATTAAAAGCTAAAATAGGCGTCAGCATGTCGTCGAGTTGTTTAAAATTCTAGAGTACATTAGTAATATCGCAACAGAGGGTGGTTGGCGTGGTCGCTGACTGCGCATTAATGAGTGCCGTGTTTCTTGCATTACAAGAATACATAATATGTATATATAATGTGTATTCAAAGGTATATTTTACGTCACATATAAAGGGTTTATATTATAATTCTATACCTAACATCCTCGACAATCGTTACGGGTAGTTAGAGCCCTCAAAAGTCTAACATTTGGTTTAACCAAAAATGTCGTCTAGCCCCGGGTTGTGGAGGTCTGATAGCAGTCGCTTCACGTAAAATACTGACATTCCGCCAAATCTGGTTAAACTGAAAACCGACCCCAAATAGATATGGAATAAAGGTTCGGAAAAATAAATAAAAAAAGAAATTATAATTCTATACCGATGTTAATTCATTATTTCATAAGTTAATCTACTAATTATTATATCGGAAAACAAAGTCAGGTTATTTTCGCCAGTTATTTTTGACTCAAAACGGCTGAAATGATGAAGTTTGGAACAAAATAATGCAAATTTTTACGACGTTAGATCGACAAGTTTAGGCTTTGCGTTGATGAATCAGTGAATCAGTTAATTTAGTCAAGTAATTACGCATGCTGGCTCTTACCAAATAACTATTATAATGTATGTATAACGTAATTAATGTTCAAACTAATATTTACAATAGAAACAAAGGAAATTAATAACTCAACTATAAGAAACTAACATCATACGTCTCCCATTAATTACTTTAAGTTAATTGCTGAACATGCTAGTGTTTAAATTTAAATTGTGTACCTTCGTCATTGCGGGGACCCAAGGTAAATGTTCAAGACGTGAAATTAGTGTAAATTGCTCTCTAGATGTCTTGTGTATCTACAATATATTTGTTTATTTTATCCAAATATAATATACCAACTGTGTCCCGCCGTTTTACCCGCTTAAATCTTCAATCCAGAGGGCATTTTGGGATAAAAGTATGCTATACTTAAGTTATTCCTCGTTATAAGTTATCTACCAAATTTCGTCGAAAGCTGCTAGTGAGCGAAATAGTTAAAAAAAACCGAAAAAAATTAAAAAAACCAAACGAAATCTTTAATAGAATCCAAAAATAATGTTCCACAAATTAACATGTTTGCTGTTCATTTGGTAATCCAATTTACGTGGTTTCCAGATTAATAATTGTTATCCTTTCGTTAAATTATAGCTGAATACAATATAAACGGACTATAAATTCAATTACTAACGTAACCTTAGTTAGGGCGAAGTTAACAAGGGTTTTATTGGAATGGGCTTCCTAAATTAATATTACTAATTTATATTTCCTCAATATGATTATATAAAGCGTAGACGGTTAAGAGGTTGGTTAAAAGTTATGCGAATGTAAAGCTTTTACGTAATGTTCGGATTATATTGCATTAAGGTAACGAATGACATTAAAATTAAGTGAAATTGAAAAAAGTATTGATTTATTAGTCACTCGTTCTAAAATTTAATGTAATTGAATAAAAATTAGTAACTTATTAGTTACTTGTTCCAACTAAGCATATAAGAATAAATGCCCTAATATGTAAGTATTGTTATTTTTGTTCTTTTTTTGGCGAAAGGAATTATCACCATGTTTTAAAAATGGCCAGATAAAATTCAGTAGTAACTTTTTTTTTTAAATTATTCCAAATTTCTTTTTTGTTTTAATAACATTTTTAATGAAATTATTTCAAAGGGTAATGTGCAAATCCTAATGGCTGTACAATTAATTAATAATAAAATACGTTCTACCACAAATATCAAAGAAATTAAATGCAATTTTACACAGTAATGCCGGTCATACATTATTTAAATCCGTACCGATAAACACATTAACGTTTAATAACGGTTAAAATTTTCACATAAAGGAAAACAAATTCACCAAAATTTGGTAAACGATATGCAAAATGCGGTCAAACTGTCCGAAACTGATTGATAGATGGGCTTTTTAATAGAATTCTGGACGGTGACGACCCATCACCTACTTTCTACACAATACACTAAAACAATAGATATATTGGCAACAAGGTCATGTAAAAATGACGCTTATTACTCGCGTGGTAAGGTTATTAATTGATTTTGTGACTCCTGACAGCAGGAAATATAACGTGTGTATGTTTGTCGTAAAATATGAAAAAAAAAAAATCTGTTCAGTGGTGCATACAATGTTTTTGCCTTCATAATACGTGATTATGTGATTTAAAGTACTGAGATAATATTGAGTAACGGAATTTTCGGAATTTTGAACGGAAGTTTCGAAGGGTCCAGACATCCAAAACAAACAAACTTTACCTCTTTATACAATAAAGAGTAGAAGACTTAATTGAAGCGGTCTACATAGTCATATAACATTTTATCAATAACTTAATATCTTCGTACATAATAGAAACAAATATGTAGAAGTTTGTTCCTCAATGACGTTAAAAAATATTCGTAGCATCAGTCACGAGACTCGTAGCTTCAAACACGAGCCTCGTAGCATCAGTCACGAGACCACTAGCATCAGTCGCAAGATTCGTAGCAGTAGAACCGCACTAAGTCTCTGATACATCAGTTGTTGAAAATCTTAAATGATAGGATTAAATTTACGGTAGACACTAGTAATGTAATAAACATAATGTGTTCATAAACAGACTCGTACTGAAACTAAAAATCCTTTGAGACTGCAATCGTTTCGTACGTACAACTTTAAAAGCCAATTAAAAAGTTGTACAAATAATGACATGAGACAAAATGGTCGTCACTAACGAGAGTTGACAACTTTACAGAAACAATATGAAAGTTTATGGAACTGAGGTCCAATTTTAAACGAATGTCATATTTTCTGGAGATTCGTAATTTGGCTTATTTATATTTTAGATAACTTTATCCAACCCGAGTTTTAATTCCATATTTATCTAAGAAAGAATAAAGTGCGGGCGGTTTGTGAGACCCCACAACAACAGGGCAAAAGTTCGTTCAAAAATGCAAAAATATAAAAACATATTCAGGAAAGACGCATTGATTTTATTCTAATAAGTATCAAGCTACCTTTAGCTCACAAACCTTTGAAATTAAATGACTTCTCCTAAAGTAAAGTTTCCATCAATTCCTCTCAATGTTTTTTCAAAAATTCGCGTGAGAGCATACACATAGAAGTTTAAAAAACACAGTTTTAGGTCCTCCATTTTGTACCTTTGTGCGTAAATCGAGGTACCTATTCGAACTACGTGACCAGCGACCAACCTAATATCAGTTTGCTCCTATTTTTTCTGCCAATTTACTATCATATGGACGTGTTGGATGTATGAAAAAGCGAAAAAATATTACACAAATTCACACGTATTCGTTCCTAACATATTTTTATGGATCACGTTAAATGGCTGCTATGTTTCATTACGTTGAAATCTAGTACTCGTATACCTAGGATCTTAGTCAGATATTCGTTTTATAAATAAGAACAAAGAGAAATAATACAAATATTGAAGAAAAACGAAGTGGCAAGCGAAGGAGGAGGACTTTTATTTACGTTAAAATGCGATTATATGTTTTTTAACATTATGGTTACTGTGATAATTCGATCTTTTAAATTATCTACTACTAATTATCAGTATTTTCATTTAAGAACATTTCCGTATAAACATCTTCTTTACTTTTTGGTCTACCTTGTAACATCATCATCATCAGCGGCCTCTACATCTGTAACAGATGATGTAAGCAGTGTGTGGTGTTATTGAGCCTTCTACGGTGACTTTGTTAAACCGACAGGTATATCGTGCGAAATATATTAAATTATCTGACGTTTATTGTGGTATATCATCGTTATATTAAATATATAAATACTTATACAATAAACGAACAATTCCATATAGATCGTAAAAGGAGAGATATTAAAAATTTACGGTTATATCCGTTCCAGTCATTTTAGGTGAATCAACACGAATTTCTATTTAACAGTATTGCGTGCACAGAACGGTATTTAATTTTAATGTTTTAAAGCCTTGTATAGGTTAGTTTATTTGAAAGAGTAACATGTTTGGTTTACATTTAAACTAAGGAAACTTACATGCGTTATAAATTAAGATTTCCGATTTTGAAACTGCGATGTACTTATAACTTTCTTTGTAGAGTACCTATAGCTAAAATCGAGGAAACAGGAGGTCCTTTTTTATACTATATATTTTTATAATGTATACGAACAGACCATATTATTTCGTATCCGAAACAAATTTTACTCCAGCTCTATATATATATCTACTAGCTGCGCCCCGCGGTTTCACACGCGTTATTCCCGTTCCCGTTCCCGTGGGAATTTCGGGATGAAAAATAGATGTTGGCCGTTTCTCAGACCTACTGAATATGCTCACAAAATTTCATGAGAATCGGTCAAGCCGTTTCGGAGGAGTATGGCAACGAAAACTGTGACATGAGAATTTTATATATTAGAAATACCTTTCATTATAATACAATACAATATGTAATATTTATCTAATTTAGGCGTGGTATACACGTACTATAATAATCATATCCTATATTAACGTACACGCACTACATACATATAATAATTACACGAGCATTCTATATTAACTCAGCAGCCGGTACCTACGACAATAAATTGATAGTAACTATGACATTATGGACCTATTTCACGACCTTCAAGTAAAGGTACTCACCAAGTAATGTAAGTTTTGTTTTTTTCTTACTTTATATCAAGTGACAAAGAAAAGAAAATTGAATAGTTACTCGGAATGTTACTTGAAGATGGTGAAATAGGCCTTTAATGAAATACGTTCAACTCATGACATCTGTACTGTAAAATTACTGAAACTCAATTAAAGTTAACAGTTCTATAACTCGAGTAACAAGTTACTAATAAGATTAAAGATTATTAGAGATCTTGTATTCAGAGAGGCTATCTAGTCTTACTTCATAACTTGGAGTTTCGTTTGTTCAGTTGAAGGAATGGTTACATTTAATTTTTCTGTATTCGTTATTTGAAATTGTGTTACAATTTAGCGAGGTCACTTTAGTATTTTTACTTAAGTATATTATTATTCCTAAATTCATTTTAAAATGAATATTATATTAATTAGGGCCTATTTCACGACCTTCAAGTAACGCTACTGACCAAGTAAAGCTAGTTTTGTATTTTTCTTAATTTATATCAAGTGACAAAGACAAAACATGTGAGTATACTCGGAACGTTACTTGAAGATGGTGAAATATAGGCCCTTAGTATATTTGCGAAAATCTGCCAGCTTACAAGTACAAGTAGTTTTAAAAATGTTGAGGTCTTTTCAATGTGACTTCAATTACCTGGATTCAAATCAAATTTTGAACGTAACTATTTACAATCTAATTGTGGCAAAAATATCCAGGAATTATGTATGTTATTTATAGTTTCTTAGAGATGGGTAAAACTGCGAGTAGTATACTTAAAAACATATGTAATGCACAGCAAAGACTCAGGTATCGGGTTGACCATTTGTCTTTGAGACAAGCATAGAATGTAGACTGACTTTTCTGTACTTTGTTTAATAGTAAAGTAAAAATACCTCACGGAGCAAAGGCTTTTATTGATGATATTTTGTGCAGTAAGCAAGACTTACGGTGAAGGAAAACATGACGACCTCGATGGCAGAGTAGTTACCATACCGGACTGCCATCCGTAAGGATGCGGGTTCGATTCCCGTGCGGGGTGAATATTTGTGTGAACCACAAATGTTTGTCTCGGCCTGGGTGTGTGTGTGAATGAGTGTGTGCGTAGTTTCTGTCAGTTAATAGAATGAGATGATGTAGTGAATGATTAGATTATGTTATATTACATCATTAAAAACCTGTAAACACGTGAAATTTTAAGGCTGTGAATTCGACCAACCTGCACTTGACCAGCGTGGTTGATTAAGGCCTGATATTTCAATGTAGGGTCGAGCCCCTCAGTAGGCACATACTATATGAGCCGGGAAAATATTTGACTATGAAAGAATAGTTTGTTAAATAATCTACCTTTATTTACAAGGATTATTATATAAATACGAAGAAACCAAATAAGCAGAATAACAATAATTGTTATCTCAATAGTTATTTCCCTATATTGGTAACTTGTTGCCTGTTGTAGCTGCGTTCGAGGTATTTGGCGTTAAGCCAACCGCGCTCGCCTATTTATTTACTTTTAAAATGTTATTTGTTTTCGGGAATATTTGTTGTTTTGTTTTTAACCGACTATAAAAGGGAAGATTTCTTAGTTTTTTTTAATATTTTCAATAACAAGTAATATTTTGTCTTGTGAAATGATCCTTTTAGAACAGGGAATTTTCCCTAGATAAACATTAAAAATTGTGTATCTATGATTAGGTACCTGCGTAGTTTCTAATAGTTAATTACTCTAAATTGGTACAGGTAATAAACCAAGTTAGGGATCAGTTGCAATAAAAAAGTGATTGATTAAAAAAGGAAATTAAAACTAACAAAAAGAACAGTGTTTTATAAACCTATCTTTTATTTGGTATCAATAAATCGCTCATACGCATCAAATATACATTACTACAGAGCATTATACGAGTATTTCTAGGTATCAAAAAGCATTAGGCACGCACACTGGTTAGGTTTTATCATTAAATAATTTAATTATCAAGCTATTCTTATACAATTCTTACAAACAGGAATCTCACTTGTTCAAATATAATTCAGTCACAAAAATGTCATGTTCTAGAGATAAACCTACGTTGATACATCAACATCATTGTATTGGTTATAAAAGTGTCTCGCCGCATTCAAGGCGTCTATTACATATTTTTCTTCGCAGGGGTTCACGTCAAAGAAGAACGCTCCACATTTAAGAGATTCTGAGCAATGGCTGTTCATTTCTGATTCACTGCAGCATCCTAATATAGCTCTTGCACACGGCGAAAGGTTCTTCGGTGGTGTTTCAACTTCACCTCTCTTTGTGCGAAGTATGTACAGAAGTTCTTCGTAACTCATGTTTTGTGATGATCCTGCAGTAACTGCCTTTTGTGGTGCGCTGAGTGATTCCGCAATCAGTAGGCATATCACGATGATTGATGCGGTACTCATGGTCTGAAATAGAAATATATTTTATGTTATTGGATTTGTATCTTGATAGTAATGCTTCGGTGGAAGCAATTTAGTTTCGCACCTACGCATTAGAATAAATATCTGTGATACGTATTTTACATTCACAACCCGAGATCTAACAAGGCTTTTCTCCTTCTTCTTTCAAACCATCGTCTCATGTCTTATTGGGGTCAGTTTTTTTCACTATTCTACGTAGATCTACTGCTATCAGCCCTTCACAAACATGAGGACAATACAAAGACTTTTTGTGTGTTCTTACTACCACTATTTTTTTGCAAATAAATAATGTGTACAAATGTTTTTATCTATCTCTTAGTAGCTACTTAGTAGACTAACTGACGTAAGATGAGGAGAACTTTTGACTTTTGAAGTACCTAATTACTTGACCACAATGCAAAGGTCAAACGTCGAAATATGTATTTATAATTTGCTACTACACAATATTTACGTTGCTTAACATAACTAGGTTTAACCTAGCCGTCTAGCCGGAGAAACATTCCTATGAATTCTTAAACAATCGCGCTAATTATATAAATGGTTCTCATGCATGCCGCACATGCTATACATAGCCAACAGTATAAGGAAATGAATTTTACGCCTACTTTATGTACGAGTATACGAATAAAATATAAAATTCATGAACTAAGTAAGCTTTAGAAAATCATGAAGGTTTTTGGCAGGGAAAGAAAACAGGGTTCGTAATATCGAAAATTAGCTTCTTTAAATGGACAGAGAGATTTTGAAAAGGGCTAGTAAAGCCCAAATTTTTAATACATAAGAAGGTATATACTTGTACTGGTAAGGAAGCAGTTTACTGCTGAATGTTGTTAATACGACAACCAGGACCGACAAGCTAGTACTAGTTTAACCTATCCTAGTAAGCAAAATAGTATTCCAAGTATTTATCTAATATACACCCTTATTTTGAAATTGCGATACCTTATCTCACAGAAAATGTAAACGACGGGTGACAATATAATAGTGAAGTTAGTTTTTTTCTTTTGCTTTTATTTAAAAAGTTATGATAAGTCAAAGTTTTTCAAAATCCCGCCGAATTGTATTGTTATTCTACACCGAACGCCGCGATACACAGCTGAGCGCGGTCATCGACCCGAGCCGTCACAGAATATTTGATAGCTAGTGTGCCGTCTGGTAATACGACATTTATTTGGTATTTTTTAAAGATAAGTAATCGACTATCATTTTTGATATTTTTATTGGATATATGGATTCAGTTACTGCTACAGATATTCTGATTTTAATAAGTCCCATATTTTCAAAATAGGGGTGTATAAAATTCTCGTGTCACAGTATTCGTTGCCATACTCCTCCGAAACGGCTTGACCGATTCTCATGAAATTTTGTGAGCATATTCAGTAGGTCTGGGAATCGGCCAACATCTATTTTTCATCCCGAAATTCCTACGGAAACGGGAACGGGAACAACGCGTGTGAAACCGCGGGGCGCAGCTAGTTAAATATATATTTTGATTTATATCTAAAATAAAACAATCTAACATTATTAAAAAGTATTTTAGTTATACCTGCCTACATTTTTGCGGTTGCAATACCTCATGTTTTGTGCTAAAAATAAATGGTCTCCAACCTGTATTTTGGCCTTAATTTCGTAGTGTTCTTGACACTTAAACGCTTAAATTATGGCATATAATTCGAAGAACGTGATCTTGACATGCCCACATTACTTGTACGACCGTAAAAAATACTTAAACTTGAACCCGGAACATCCGCAGTTTTTGATTTTAAAGTAAATTGTCTTCAAATAATCTTACTTCATATCTTTACACAGTATTAAATAAAGTCGCTTCCGCTAGCTATTGATAAAAATTGCATTAAAATCTGTTCCTAGTTTAAAAGATTAAGCGTACTTAGAGACAGACAGAGGGAAGCGACTTTGTTCTGAATTATGAAGAGATGTTGTAAGAAATAGCATTTAAAAGTATAAAATGAGTAAACTGTTTGAATAACAGGAATTCCTAATAAGATAGATTTACCTAATGAGATAGACTTGTTTTTAATAAGATTTCTATTAAAATGACAACCAATCAACCTTGTTATAAACAATAGCAACAATTTTCAGTTAATTTGTATTGTCATGGTTATTATTTTAAATTGTCTTGTAATAATGTTTAATTAAAGTTTAATTAGAGTAAATTAGTCGTAAAATAGTGATGATAGAAACAACTACGAAATGATTTATGTACGCAACTACATATAATGCAGATTTACCATTTGGTTTCAAACCATTTTTTTCGTATCTTTATTTATTTTTAGAAAAAATGTCTATTTGATTAACCACAGACGAATAACGAAGTAAGATATAGCTGTGCCTGGTTTAACCCGCATTTGCCTCACTACTATTGGTTATGACCAATAGTAGTGAGGCAAATGCGGGTGTTAATTAAATCGAGTGTTATAAAACATCGGGCAATGATATGTCATTGCCCGATGTTTTATAACACTCGATTTTTAAATTCGAACCCGTAACACAGATTACTAAATAGTTACTCCTATAGTTCCTGATATTAGCGCGTTTAACCAACGAAACAAACAAACTCTTTAGCTCTATAATATAAGAGCCCTTAGTTGTAAATTACAACTTGTAATGCCCTTGGCAGTTATTGCCGTTCAACTTGCACGGTCGAGAGTATAAAGAATGTATTATAATACTCGTAGCATAATCATGGGTTTTCCCAACGACGTTCTTGCACAAATCGAACGATAATAAATAAAATCTTAATCTTAGTATCCAATTTCTGTGACGTAAGGAAACAAGTTTCTAATTTTGTATTTGCAGTTTATTATTGAGAAGATTGTGCAATGTTACTAGTATGTACGAGTATAATAATTATATTAACATTTTAATTTAATGAATATGATGAGATGACCAACCGATTTTTGACCTTATCTACAATTAGTACAGTTTAATTTCCCATCACTCTACGAAATAAGTATCAATACGGCTAAAATATAATGCTACTCCGTTGTAAAATTCCAAACGTCTTTCCAAAGCTTAACTTTTCAATAGTACATTCCCACAAAACTTCTCATAGCCTAGAGAATGTCTTTTTAACAGACGTGCTCTATCTTTGAACAAATCCTTTAGCAAAGAGAAATGAAAACGAATTTTTATTTGAATTTTTTTTTTTGAGTAATATTTACTTTGTACGGGAATCAAACCCGCAACTCTGTTTGGCATAACGGCTTGAAGACTACGGTTCGGAAGAAGAAGAGGATAAAGTATCGATAGAATACTTAAATACATATTTCTATTCAAAAATAAGTTTATAAAGTATTCGATTATAGTACTAGTTTCAAAATCAAACATTAATTTAATCATAGTCTAATCATATATCGGTCAATGAACCTAATACGTAACTTAATTCATTGACCAAACGTTGACCACAAAACTATTTAGTATTCTGTGTTACAGATAACTAAAATCTCAAATGTAACATTTTACAAGGCTGAGCGTAAATCTTATCTGCACTACAAAAACGTATAATGTAACTAAAACAAAGTAAGTAATCACTTTATATCCGTTTCAAATTACACAATATAAAACTATGAACCCATAACATTCACACACACTTTTTGCAATAAAAATAACAAATTATAATCACCTTTTAGTTAAAGCGCAGCGTAGTACACTATTAAATTCAATTTAAAATGTGAAACACAAATTAATTAAAATAAATAAACAAAACACGTCCGTTTCACACATTTGCTGTTTCACATCTGACTGTCACGTGTTTATAAAGGTGTATTTACACACAAGACTTGTTTGGGTTCAATCATCCTTTACTTAAACTCTTAAGCTCGGGGATTCGCGAATGTTGCAATATTGGGTGACGTATATACTTTTTCTTGTTATTATTTTAATATTTGATTGGGGAATTTAGATATTGAATACGTAATGCGAGTTTCCAGTTTATAAGATGATCTTATGTCAATAAGTTAAAGGTTAACTGTGGTTTTGCTTGTTATCAAATTTGAATGGATATGATTAGGGTAAAGTCCTCCGATTACTTTATTAATATACTAATTGTGCCTTCAAAAGGCCGCGTAAATTCCAATTACGTAAAAATTTTGAGTATTCTATGTATTCCTGATTATAAGAAATGTCTGTAGATCAAACATTTAAATCTGTCAAGTAGTTAATACGTTAAAGTGTAACGAACCTCCATTAACATATTGACACAAACTTTTGCTATTATAATTTTAGTAGGATTAACAATATGTCTTATCCGCGTAAATTTTTGCTCCTACTAATTTCTAGGGGATTCAATTGAAAAGATGTCTAATTTCAAAGTACTACCTTGTACTCTTTATAATACTGTGGTAAGTACTACTGTCCAATTTGTAGTACATACTACACACATACCTCATTTATTGCTAATCTATCTAGTTAGGGATCAGTTACTTTAGTAAGACGATAGCATGATTGATTTAATGAAACTGTATGATCACAACTTTATAACTTAGATTTGTCAATATTATTTTTCTCCCTAATGTATATTCATGAAAAATAAAGGAATAATATGCGGAACACTCTATAAATAAATAGGAAGATATTAACTAATTTTTATTTATAACTACTAAAAGGAGTCATAGTAAATGATTTAGCAAAAATAAATATTGAATTGTAAATTCCATTACTCATTCGCCGTTATACGGAAAAGGTTATTGATAAGGAATCCTTATAAACCAAGTCATATTTATTAACTATAGGTTTATGTTACAGCGTAAAGTGCAAGCTCACTATTAATTTTAATTGAATATGGAAAAATAATGCGGTTTTATTAAATTAACTTTAATAAATATCATAAAGTTTAAGGTTATAAATGAATTTACACATGTATTTTATTTAGAACTAACTGTACTCTGGATTCATCCGCATGTAGCCTATTTATTGTAACTAGTAGCGCTCTGCGGTTTCACCCGCGTAGTTCCCGTTCCCGTGGGAATACGGGGATAAAATATAGCCTATGGCACGCACTGATAAATTAGCTTTCCATTAGTGAAAGAATTTTTGAAATCGGACCAGTATTTTCGGAGCCTATTCGTTACAAACAAACATACAAACAAACAATCAAATCTTTCCTCTTTATAATATTAGTTTAGATATCTTTTCCTAATTTCATCTAAATCAGGTCAGTAGTTCTAGCGTGAAAGAGTAACAAACATCCATCCATCCATCTACCAAAATTATTATGTTTAAAATATTAGTAGTAGTGTACACGTAAAGTAATATAAATAACTAGCAGCGCCCCGCGGTTTCACCCGCGTAGTTTCCGCTCCCGTGAGGATTTCGGGATAAAACAAGCCTATGTTCTTCCCCGGGTCATAAGCTACCCCTCTTCCAAATTTCAAGTCAATCGGTTCAGTAGTTCAGCCGTGAAAAGATAACAGACAGACAGAAGAGCTACTTTCACATTTATAATATTAGGAAGTAAGGATAAGGATTAGTAAAAATTAGCGGTATTTATATATATATATATATATATAAAAATTAAAACAAAATCCTTATCAATACATTTATTTTAGTAGGAAATGTAATATAAATAAATATGTAAAACTATTACAAAATTTAATATTAGTTTTTGCATTGGATACAACATAATAATAACCCTACCTTACGTCCGGATCGAACACCAGATCCACGTGGGGGGCGGACACGTGTACTAACAAAACTTACACGGCTAACAAGGTTCAGGTATCCCATTATAATGGAGACTCGTCAAAAAAGTAAACTGAGAGGGCCGCTTCCCGGGGGCGATCGCCGGGGCACACCTGGAGCTGACGCTGGGTGTCACAGCATGCGAACCGTCGGCGGTGCGGAGTTGAGCAGGCGGGCTCCCACCAGGTCCACGCGTGGGCTAAATGTGACAGCCGACGATACAGACAGACAGACCGACAATACCAATTATAACAATATCTTAGATGACATTCACTCCAACTCTTCGTTATTTTCCTCAATACCATCATCAGATCCACCTTACTGCCTATCGGAATCCATCCCACCATCAACAAGTTCCATTCAGTCGGAGGATGTTGCGCAGGAGACAATTTCTGTCAGTGACCCTGTGCCCATCACCAGCACTGCATCAAGACGTAGGAAATGGAGTACTGAAATGAACGAATATATCCTACGAACTTATCTATATTTAACATCAATGGAAACCGACACAAAGAGTTATTTAGAACCGCTTTATTTAAAATTTATAGAAAAATTCCCCCATATGCAAGTTAGTAAACAAAGGTTAGGTGATCAACGCCGGGCAATAGTTAGGAACAAATTAATTTCTCAATCGACATTAGACATTATATATAATGATGTTAGGCAACAATTAGAAAATACTCACGGTCAAATACAAGAACTACTCACACAAAACACTCAGACAAATATCACAAATCCCAGACAACGTATGAAATGGACCACAGAATATAATGAAGCAATTATAAGAGCCTATTACAGAATAACCAAACTCGAGACAGACAGAACATCATACAGGAGGCCGCTACATCAAGCCTTCATAAGCACATTTCCACATCTTGCATATATTGGTGAACAACGGGTGTCGGATCAAAGGAGACTAATAGTTAATAACAGTTTTATTTCACCTGACAGACTTAGAGAAATTAGGGAAGAAGTATCACGGGAACTGCAAATGGATAATAGCACTGCTGAAGCGCAGCCGGCATCACATCAACAAACACCAAATCACCAACCGGAAGCTACTTTTCTCAATAGTATAGAAGTGGAAAGCATAATTGATAGTAACATAAATAATACACAATACGAAGAGATAGATGAAAGGGATAAGAATATTGATGATGTTTTCAATCAAGCTTTTGAATATTTCAAAAACACTGAACCTATTGAACGTCCATTTATTCCAAAGCAGAAGTGCTCCAAACGGTTATCTATAATAGTATCGTACATAAATAATAAAATATTACCTCAAAAACTAAATACTGAATCTGACTTTATAACGTTGCAAACCCTTATTTATTGTTCGGCCTGGACCGCTGCTAAACTTAATGGAAGCAAATTAAATATCCCAACACCCAACCCCGTCACAACCGTAAACCATACAGACAGACCACAGAGACACAAACCATTTTGGCAAAAGAGATTAGAGAAGAAAATATTGGACTTAAGATCAAAAATTAGTAAGCTTGAGCATTACATGAGAGGAGTTAGGAGCGAACACTTAAATCAACAAGTTGATAGCATTCTTCGACAGTATACAACACACTCTGTTCACGAAAATCCCAATACCCAACTTTCACACTTTTTAGATACGCTGAAACAGAAATTGACAATAGTAAGTAGCCGATTAAGGAGATATAATAAATGTACTCACAGAAAAACCCAAAACAATATTTTTACTAACAACGAAAGAAAATTTTATCGTAATCTTAACGCAACAACTAATAGTAATCAAACAAACGACACAACAACCGAAACTCCAGACCCAAAAAGACTCCAAGAATACTGGTCCCGAATTTGGTCAGACTCTGCTCAATATAATGCCGATGCTAGTTGGATTTCTACAGAACGCGATAAGAATATAAACACCCCAGATATGGACTTCGAACATATACCAATAGAAATATTTCATGAAGTAATAAAGAAAACTCATAATTGGAAAGCCCCCGGCTCTGACCGCATACATAATTTCTGGTACAAAAAACTAACAACTACACATCCATATATTTATAATTTCATAAATAAATTCATTAAACATCCAGAGGAAATGCCAGAGTACATAACATTAGGAACCACATTTATGCTGCCAAAAGATAGTGAAGATCCAACTAACCCATCTAAATACAGACCTATAACATGTCTCCAAACATTTTACAAAATTCTTACTGGTTGCATAGCTAACATTATTTACAGTCACCTCAACACTAACAAAATCTTAACAGAACAGCAAAAAGGATGCAAGAAATTCAGTCAGGGGTGTAAGGAACAGATCACAATAGACACCATCATACTTAAACAAGTACAAAAGCACAAAACCGATCTTTTTAGTACCTACATCGATTATAAAAAAGCCTTTGACTCCGTCCCCCATTGTTGGCTGATAGAGGTCTTACATATTTATAAAATTAATCCTCAATTAATAAATTTCCTGCAAATCTCGATTTCAAAATGGTCCACCCGCCTCCAACTCAATTCAACAAATAGTATCATTACTACTGACCCGATAAAAATACGACGAGGTATATTTCAAGGCGATGCGCTGAGTCCTCTTTGGTTTTGTCTCGCCTTAAACCCACTTTCAAATCTGCTGAACTCGTTAAATATAGGATTTAAACTAAAATACAATGATGACATACAGACAGATATTAAACTAAATCACTTACTCTACATGGATGACATTAAACTATATACAGAAACACAAACAGACATGGATACACTAATTAAAACTACTGAACAATTTTCTACAGATATAAATATGGAATTTGGAATAGATAAATGCCGAATAAACTCTACTTTAGCTGGACAAAATCACGAACATTCATATGAACTACAGTCTGGAAATGTAATAAAATCACTTAACGAATTTGAAACTTATAAATACCTAGGATTTCATCAGATGAAACAGATACAACAAAAGGAAACAAAACTACAGTTGACACGAATATTTAAACACAGATTAAATTCTATACTGAAGTCGGAATTAAACGCGAGAAATACTGTCAAGGCCATCAATACATTCGCGATACCCATCCTCACATACTCCTTTGGCATCATAAATTGGTCTAAAACTGATTTGAAAAACTTGCAACGGACTATAAATGTCTTGATGACCAAACACCGAAAGCACCACCCGAGAGCCTGTGTACAAAGACAAACACTACCAAGAAGAGAAGGAGGAAGGGGACTGATAGACATAATTAACTTGCATAACAAACAAATTACTACATTAAGACAATATTTCTTTTCTAAAGCTACTGAATCTGATTTACATAAAGCATCTATTTATAACGATATTAAGTATACTCCTCTCAATTTACACGATAAAACCTCTCAACCAAATGAACAACAAATCAAAAACGAATCCAAAATCATTCAGTGGACCCAGAAGTCTCTACACGGAAGGCATCGCCTTGATTTGAGTCATCCCAACGTCGACAAGGACGCGTCGAACGAGTGGCTCAATCGAGGTGTTCTTTTTCCCGAGACAGAAGGCTTCATGGTTGCCATTCAAGACCAGATAATAGAGACACGAAACTACCAGAAATTCATAATCAAGAACCGAAACTTACCAACAGATCTATGCCGCCGATGTAACAGCTCCTCCGAAACCATACAACATATTACGGGTGCCTGCAAATCCATAGTACAAACAGATTATAAACATCGACATGATCAAGTTGCGAATATAATTCACCAGAAGCTAGCACTCAAATATAAACTAATCTCTACATACACTCCATATTATAAGTACATACCAGACACCGTTTTAGAAAATTCAACACACAAATTGTACTTTGATAGAGCAATTCTCACAGATAGAACTACACATTTTAATAGACCCGATATAACCCTTTTAGATAAATCAAATAAATCTGCTTTGATCATAGATATAGCCATACCCAACACACACAACTTGCCACATACCATAGCCGAAAAACTCTCCAAATATCAAGACCTAAAGGACGAAATAACCCGAATGTGGCGGCTTGATAAAGTAACCATAGTCCCAATAGTCCTCTCAACCACTGGTGTCATTC
Source organism: Timandra comae (assembly GCA_958496195.1). NCBI lineage: Eukaryota > Metazoa > Arthropoda > Insecta > Lepidoptera > Geometridae > Timandra > Timandra comae. The sequence goes on from OY292360.1 coordinate 3,990,301, forward strand.
CCATTCAACTCCGTCAATCCTTAAGAACTTTACAGTTACCCGAGTATACATACGCCTCCCTCCAAAAAGCCGCAATATTAAATACATGTAGAATAGTTAGAAAGTTTTTGCAAGTAGATTCATCCAATAGTATTCCCGACGTCCCTATATTAAATTCAAATGATGTTCACTTGACTTAGGTCCGTGAATATCATACCTACCCGGTGAATAACCGAGACAAAAAAATAGAAAACATAAATAATAATAATAAAAAACCAGGGCGTCTGCTCCACTCTCAAAGCCGCTCGTTTCATGTTGCCCCCTTGTTGCGACTCGAGCGACTTGTTTGGGGGGCCCAGTTATAGAGCTGGCAAGTCTCCATCCGCCACTTCGTACATGTTTATAGCATTGTATCGGCGGGTGTCATAGTCCCCATAGTTCCCCAAAATCCAGTCCATTAAACATCCCATTCCCATAACCCAGTCGTAGTTTTCCATATATTTGCAATAGTCCCAGCAGAACCGGGGACTGTCCTTGGATGCATTTTATAGTGTTATACAGGGATAGTCGCCGGATTGTGCATCCTTTACACAAGATTAAATATGTCAAAGGGCTTCCGTGTGTTGGCTTTGGCCCCATACTAGCCTTCCAAAAGACCGGGACTCCTTAATAGTCCCGTGAATGGAAAAGACATAACAAATAATAATAATAATAATAATTTATTACCATAAAAGCACTTCACAATATTTGTAAATTACACAGACCCCCACACTAGGCTATGCCTGTCCTGTGGGGATATTTTTAATGAGTTACAATTTGGTTTTAACTGCGAGCAGATTGCGAGTACAGTAATAACATTATTCAGAAAATAAAATCATAATAAGCATTGAAAAAAAAAAATACCAAAATAACAAAATTGACCTTACAATTGTATGAAACAATCAATAAAAATGTTTAGAGAATCTAACAAATAGTTATAAAATATTAAGTTAAACATTTATGTTAATTTCTAAAATATTTTTAAAAATAATAATTAAACAATGATATTCAAAGAAGGTACTCTGGAGTAGTTATACAGAGTTTGTAAGTTACACATTAAATAAAAGTATGATGTAAGAAAAGTGATTATCAGATAACAAAATCAGCTTACTACATGAGTATTATTAAATTGTATGAAACAATCAATAGGAAATGTTTAGAAAATCTAACAAATAGTTGTTAAATATTAAGTTAAGACATTTATGTTTATTTCTAAAATATTTTTTAAAAATAATAGTTAAACAATGATATTCAAAGAAGGTACTCTGGAGTAGTTATACAGAGTTTGTAAGTTACACATTAAATAAAAGTATGATGTAAGAAAAGTGATTATCAAATAACAAAATCAGCTTACAACATGAGTATTATTAAATTGTATGAAACAATCAGTAATTTTTTTTTTTTTTAGAAAATCTAACAAATAGTTATTAAATATTAAGTTAAAACAATTATGTTTATTTCTAAAATATTAATTTATATAAAAAAATAATAATAGTTAAACAATGAAGTTAAAAGAGAGTACTCTGGAGTAATTATACAGAGTTTATAAGTTACACATTTAATAAGGGGATGACATAAGAAGAGTGAGTACCAAATAACAAAATTGAGCTTACAATTGTATGAAACAATCAATAAAAATGTTTAGAGAATCTAACAAATAGTTATAAAATATTAAGTTAAACATTTATGTTAATTTCTAAAATATTTTTAAAAATAATAATTAAACAATGATATTCAAAGAAGGTACTCTGGAGTAGTTATACAGAGTTTGTAAGTTACACATTAAATAAAAGTATGATGTAAGAAAAGTGATTATCAGATAACAAAATCAGCTTACTACATGAGTATTATTAAATTGTATGAAACAATCAATAGGAAATGTTTAGAAAATCTAACAAATAGTTGTTAAATATTAAGTTAAGACATTTATGTTTATTTCTAAAATATTTTTTAAAAATAATAGTTAAACAATGATATTCAAAGAAGGTACTCTGGAGTAGTTATACAGAGTTTGTAAGTTACACATTAAATAAAAGTATGATGTAAGAAAAGTGATTATCAAATAACAAAATCAGCTTACAACATGAGTATTATTAAATTGAATGAAACAATCAATAAAAATGGATGGAATAACTAACAAATAGGTAAAACTTTTAAGTTTATTTCTATTTTTTTTTTTTTTTTTTTTTTTAAGTACTTAATAATAATTAAAAAGTTAAAAAAAAAAAAAAAAAAATAAGTATAAGATGTTTGGAAATTACACATTCAATAAAAGTATGATATAAAGAGAGTGAAATGGAAGGGTGGAGAGAAGAAAGGTAAAGAATAGTGAAGAAGGGAAAATGGGTGATCTATCTCCTTATTTTAATTATATTTTCAGATTCTTCATAGGTCCATTTTAGAAGATTTTTTGTCAGGATAAACTTTGTTTCACGGACTGATGATTGTTGGAATTTGTACAGTGCGACTAGTCTATTGTATATATGTGGAAACAGAAAGGGGCCAAAACGTTGAGCAAAAGAAGTGCTAACAGGAACTACAGGGAGTGCAAAATGACGTTTATTGAGCATATTTTCATAATGAGGGGAATTAATAACAGTTTTATGGGTGGAAATTGCTGATTTTAGCAAGTAGAGACGTCTGACGCTAAGAACTTGGGCTTCTTGAAAAAGAGTGGTAGTGGGATACCTTAGTGGTTTTTTTAGAGTGGTTTTTAGGAGGCCTCTCTGAGCTCTTTCAATGGGCAACAATGCTGTTAGAGAGATCCCACCCCATGCAAGAATACAATAGTTGATGATAGACTGACAGAGTGAGAAATATACCATCTTCAGAACATTGCTTTCAGCTGCTTCACGGAGATTTCTCATCACAGGCATGAGTTTTCTAATACGGGAGGACATTAGACATACATGTTCTTTAAAACTCAGTTTGTCGTCTACTACCACTCCTAAATATTTAATATTTGCAGCTCTTTCTATATGATCATATAACATTGTACTTTTTTGTACTCACTTGTATGTACACATTGTCTATGAAACTATTATTTAAATAATACACTAGACATCATACTTAACATAATCTTAATTGGAAAAATAACAAACTTAGCTATACCTTTGTATAGCTAAGTTTGATAGCAAAGATAATTTATAATAAACTGTTTTTTACTCCGTAGAATCTCTGGTATTTATCAACAACCCTTAATATGACACGGGGATCGCAAGCGTTTCCATACGGGGTAGGGTCAAGGCATCCTTGGTTGGCGAAACATTCGTAAGTTACTTGGCGTTGATGACAGCAACTCAGTATTGCTCCGTCACACTTGTTCGGGGCGAAGTCTTGGGGAAGTGTACTTGGAGGGGCTGGTGCTGCTGCAGGTAAAGATTGTGGTCTTCTAGTTGTACTTGGAGCAAGGGGCAAAACTGTAGTCGTCGTGCCAGATTGACCTTGAACGCTACCTTGATTGCTACCATGATCGACGGGAGGAGCAGGTCTCATTGGCCGGCCAATGGAAATCGGATCGAAAGATATCGGTCTGCCATTATCTTCTACGTCATCGTATTCCTCTTCTGCATCGTTTATAACAAAACCCCAGTTTTGTCTTTCATCGTCCATGTCTGGTAATCTAATTGTGACGTCTGGGACGTTGGATGAATTTTGACCTGGTGTTGGTTGGGGCTCGGGTTGGGGTTGAGGTTGGGGTTGGGGCTGGGGCTGGGGCTGGGGTTGGGGTTGGGGTTGGGGCTGGGGCTGGGGTTGGGGTTGAGGCTGGGGCTGTGGCTGGGGTCGCGGACGAGGTCGGAGACCAGGTTGTTGTGGCTGTGGTTGAGGCTGAGCTGAAAAATCAGGACTACAGTCACAAAACTGAGGAACAAATAATGGGAAGTAGAATGGAAACTGTACCGGCGGAGGTGGCAGCGGTGGTGGTATCTGTTGCCTCGTCAAACTGGCTATATTTTGTAGCTGATTATGTATATGAACAAACGGATCATCTATTCCGTAGACACCGGTATCATAAGACTCATCTCTTTTATTGTATCCGGAAAACAATGGCGGCCCGGGGGGTGGGAAGCCGTAGAAGTTGAAATACTGCCTTTTTTGCCTTTGACTGTGTGATGAGTCTTTATCATCAGTTTCTATTACAGGTTTAGAGTCTAGTTTCGGTCCGTCATTTTCTGATACTATTGTCTCTTCGGCTTTTGCTGTATCGCTCGGTGCAGCGTTGACGAATACTTGTAGCATCAGCAAGCCCAACGTGATGTGTCGTAGCCCGAGCATCTGGAATGTAAAAAATATGTTTATTAACTTTTTAACATTTATCTTAAACTAATTACTACTACTCATTTATAATTTTCACTGTCATATAACTTTGTAAAGAGTTTTGACACCTCAGTCTTCTATATCCATGGATTTTATGGAGAGTCCATAATATTTAAATATAAAACTGACATTATGAAACCCACGACTTTTGTCCGTTAAGTCGTAATTTGTCGTTTGTCAATACACATAATATTTTTATGAGTATATGTGATTGATATATTAAGACACCTACTTATTACAGCATTTAGTTATATCACAATATATCTGAACACAATTGCGTCTATAATATGATGTCTATTTAATATCTTTACATTCACTTCAAACTGTACAAATAGACAGAATGTACCAATCATGAGAACGTTATAATACTTGTAAATTACTTGTAATGCTAAATTACACTCTTCAAATAGAGTAATAGTGTGAATATGAGATGTAATAGCTTTGGAAACAGTTGCGTTTGGTGTTGCAAATTTTTCTATGATTTAGAGGAGTGAAATATAATCTTTAAGGTGCTCCTTCACCGGGAGCATTCGCGTGTAATGTAACGTTACAGATTTGAGCATTACATCAGTGAAGGAGATGAACCGAGCACCTTGGAATTTATTAATTGTAATTTGTAATTATTACACGCGAATGCTCGTTAGTCAGGGAGGTATTATTGTAATGTAATGCTCAAAGACGAATCTGTAACGTTACATTACACGCGAATGCTCCCTGTGAAGGAGCACCTTTATATGTAGTTCTTTTCTTCTCTCTAAGATCATCATCTCAAGGTTTTGTTTAGATACAAATTAAAGTAACCCCGACTGAGTCATTTTTGCTAACGTATTCATTATAGGAAGTCAAACCAATATCAAAAAGATACCAGAGACACTAAAAAGGGTAAAATTAATTAATATCTACACATCTAACATTCGGTTTAAAGTCAGTACATCAAGAAATTCAAGAATCATCCAAATCGGTTCCCAAAAAAAAAATTTGTTGTTACAAGAACCTCCTTATTTCCTTACGTTATTTAAATATTTACGAATTAATTTACCAGTACATTCTAAACAAATTCTATTAAAAATAGTACTATAAGTACTGTATTTAATACGAGGCGTGTTCGCAGTCAAGTTTCCTTAACCATTAAGTCTCGTCCATTGTTTGGTGAACAATCGAACTGTCTCAGTGTTCTCATTACGTGTCATTGTGAGGACTAGAAAGAAAGTAGGAGATAATACTGTGATATCCTCAGGATCCTGAGATATATGAGTAAGTAATATATTTTCATTCGTTCAGCCTAAATTGCGCTCTAGAGCGTGGTTAGATTTTGTTCTTTGAGCTGCTGTTTTAGGCTTCTTTTAATTATTAATAATTTAATTTTTACGCTGATTATAGTTTAAGAAATCTAGAATTTAATTCTGGTATTCTTTTTTTTCACCCTAATTCAGGGTAGGCTCTAGCCCCTCGGTGGGGACATTATACACACGAGCTGATGATGATGATTCTTTAAAAAAAAATGTTATGCCTATAACTACGAGTATATTTCTAACTTTCTTTTTGTTTGTATACTTATTACTATTAGCAACTCATCTCGACTTGGCACAAAAATCTTTAAAATCTGTTTCGATTTTATACTATAAACATTATTATGATAATATCAGTGACGTCGATCTCCAATCAACTGCAACAGTATTAACTTTGCCCATCTTTTTTAATGGCATACAAAGTCCAAACTCATACGTAATTTAAGGATCGAAATGACGTACCATGACTCAGTATCACAAAAAAATAACCGATCGAGCGTCAAGATAAAAACCAACACATGTTTTTGTCCAAAAAATCACTAACACAATTATAACTTGGTAATGTTAGTTAATCTGTGTACCAAGCTTCCGATAACAAATTTCCATAAAGTTTAAGATAACAATCAGTGTTTTATAAAAGTGTGAATTAGCGTACTTTATAGGCTTGTGAATAATCATTGTAAACGAATTAGTATAATTATTGAGATGTTCACATTGTTTCCGTATAAGGTAAATCGATTCTATGAGGTCAGAAGCATATTTAAACTATGTTCTGTATTTTGTATAAATTAATAATTTAAGAAACGAGATAATATTATAATGTAATTTAAATTTAAACTATTTCTTTATAAATATTATTTAAATAATTTCGTTTGTGTTAATGTAAAAGAGCATTTATTATGTCGTTTTAAAATTGCAAAATTTTGAAAAAAATACGTAAGATAATTAAGCCAATAAGTACAAAAATCTTCATTCAATCCATTAAAAAAACAAAAAATAAATAAAAAATGTCGTTACTAACTACCAAATCAGTTATTGCAATATTTCGCAACTAAACATTAAAGTGCAAATCACTTATCACAAAGCTACTAAAGTTTGCAATCGGATTTATCTGATGAACATTTGTTAGAAGCCTTGAATTTTAACAATAGCACTGCCATTGAACAAATACACGACCGCAAAACATAATTATCATTATTATTGTAAGACAGTCGTTTAGCAACGTTTTCTGCTTCAAAACCTTTGTGATTGACATACATTTTACATATGATTAGCTTTTAATTATAGCGCAGGCTTTGTGGGTTGAATTCTAATTGTTTTGAGAATAGTATACAAATAGTATACAACATCATACTGTAGTATCGGTATGTAAAATCCTACTGTAGAGTATAAGACACTTACTCACTTTCTGCAATAATCAAAATTAGGACGAAAGAATCATGTTTGGAACATAGCATCTATTGATGAAGGATTTTTAAAGAAATGTTATAAAAATGCTTGGATATCTTAAAAAATAGACATATCAACAAATCCTAAAACTCGCACTTTTAATTTTCATAAACATTTTTCACACAATTCGTTCTCATTTTCTCCCTTTTGAAGCTAACACATTCATCTACATTCACCCCACTCTACATTCATACTCTTTATATTAACTATAACTAATCTATATATATAAAAATCAATTGCTGTTCGTTAGTCTCGCTAAAACTCGAGAATGGCTGAACAGATTTATCTTATCTTGGTCTTGAAATGTTCGTGGAGGTCTAGGGAAGGTTTAAAAGGTGAGAAAATACGAATAATTGCCGGAACACGGGAACGGGTACTACGCGGGTGAAACCGCGGGGCACAGCTAGTCTAGAATAAAATACTATATCACAACTAACATCCAACGTAGTAAAAACAGCATTAAATTTAAATGTCTCACTAAGGGACCGTCAAATAACTTTTTCAGTTAAACATACAACATGAACGTAACCCCTCGTCTCTTGGGCTACATTTTAAGCCGCTGTCGCACGACAAGCATCACGTCCTGACATGTCTGCATTAACATAGGGATTATTTATAACATAACAGAATGTAATCAATCATTTTGGCGTCTCCATATACCTACTACTGAACTAGGTTCATTACCTGTATCAGAAACTACGCGTATTCGTAATCATAGCTAAATTGTGATAAACTTTTGTGGAACACTAATATTGAGCGCGGTATATTGTTTGAGAGTACACAGTTCGTTATTGAAATGGTGTGATATAACTTATGTTATATATTAAAATATTTGGACCTAGTCCCCAACTATGCAAAATTTATACTATGGCTGGATAGTGTGTAAACAACGGATAATAGTTATATGTTATACAATAGTGCAAAGTTTCTTTTTACAGCGAGGGGTACAAAAAAAGAATCCTTCGCTGGCTCGGTCATCAATTTGAGCCCCGCTTTGAAAGCAACTTTGTACTCTTGTAAATCAAATAACTATTTTTTGCAAATGAATAAACAGAAAACACACACCTACATATTTTTAAAGCTTCCAATACTGTCATAAAACAGTTTTAGTGTTAAACTTTAATAGTGATGAAGGTTCGTCTAAGACCTATAGACGTAATCTATCTGTAATGGAAGGTTAATTGATAAACTAATTGCTCGGTACGCACTCAAGAGCAAGCTCTTTATATTCGATGTTAGTAGTAATTGCCTAGAATGCCTAGGTAATATCCGTCAATTACTATACACAAAATGTATGTTATAATAATATTTTAAAGAGGAAAGATTTGTTTGTTTGTAATGAATAGACTCCGAAACTACTGAACCGATTTCAAAAAAATCTTTTGCAAATGGAAAGCTAAGTATTTGACATAGGCTTGTATTCCCACGGGAACCGCGGGGTGCTACTAGTATGTTATAAATATAATCAACGTCAGTCCTTCACTGTTCTATATTAGAAAAAAACTTTCAAAATCAAATGTTTCAAGCTATCTATTAATAACATTTTAATGAAAAATAAAGTGCTTTTAAAGGACAAAAAGTATAAGCTAAATTCTGTGGTTTTACTTATTTACTTTTCTTATTAATTACCGATAATATCTAAGTAATTATAGATACTAATCTAATATCTATCTAGCAGGTATGTATTGATAAACGTATTTGATATATACAAAAAGAAACATACAACACAACGTTGCATACTCAACATAATTTACAAATAACATTATAATTAAAATCACGTTTGCATTAAATTACATTCATGACATAATGTGTTAAACATATTAGTGCCTGTCAAATAAATTAACGCAATAATTGAATGCGTGCTTTGCAATTTCATATTACTAAGCTTTGCACCGTGTGACGGCAAAATCCAGCTTAGCGGAGTTTAGTTAACAAATTCATTCATTATTTAGACATCAAAATGTTGGCTAATTATACCTTTTAAAATGACTTTGAATAAAACATATTTACCTACCAACCTCTGCCTTTGCAGACGTTTTCTATATATCAAAACATAACAAGTATAATCACTCACTACATCATCTCATTATAGTAACTGACCCCTAACTAAGTTCGTGACTTGTATCTAGGGTATCAGAAACTACGCACACACTCATTTACACACACACCCAGACCGACAAAATAAAATAAAATAAAATAAAATAAAGAATAAAATTCTAGAGTTAGATTTTTGATTGAACGATGCATGTTTCCTGTCAAACATGTATCGGGATTGGTGTCACCAACACGTTGATTTTCAAACGCATTAGTCTGCCGGCGAAGATATTAAGCTTATGCCCCTTCCATGTGCTTATATCATCACTAGCTGTGCCCCGCAGTTTCACCCGCGTAGTTCCCGTTCCCGTGGGAATTTCGGGATAAAACAGCCTATGTTCTTCCCCGGATCATAAGCTACCCTTGTACCAAATTTCAAGTCAATCGGTTCAGTAGTTTAGCCGTGAAAAGGTAACAGACAGACAGACAGAGTTACTTTCGCACTTTGATAGTAATTAGGTGGATTAGGATGAGTAACATTTATACTGTAATATAATCTACAGCCCTATACCATATCTACTTACAAACCTTGAAAAAAAGACTGTTTATTTGTTACCTTTTTACGGGTAACCAACCGAACAGCTCCTAATGAAATTTGACAAGGGAATAGATTGATTTATTTATAGGACAGGGTTACCCTTTCTTTACGAAATATTATATGATTCCTAAGGGAATGCTGTATATCAAAATCCATGCAAATGGTTAACTAAACTAGGACTTAGGTACTGATATTGTTAACGGGTTTAACGTTTTTTATACATATATACCCATACCAAAATAACTTTGAATATTTGTGTGAACCACAAATGTTTATCTCGGTCTGGGTATGTGTGTGTGAATGAGTGTATGCGTAGTTTCTGATACCCTAGATACAAGTTTCGAATTTAGTTAGGGGTCAGTTACTATAATGAGATGATGTAGTGAATGATTATGTTATGTTGTTATTATAATATAAAACAACAGATAAATAACTTTTCCAATAGGTACTTAAAGGACTTGATACAAACAGTAACAATTTATTTTATCTCAAGTAATAAGACGTATGGTTTTTCCAAGCTTATTGTGACTTTTTACCTATTTTTAGTGCCGCAGGTAATAAGACCACAAAACTGAATTCTAGTATATTTGAAAATCAGTGAAACTGCATATAAATACAGCAAATATATTAAAACATTCTTGACCTTTGACGGTTCTTGACTTATCCTTAAATATCACGCAATTATTGGTAAGACTTATGTACATAGTACAACTGATTTCTTTATTTAAAATATGTCTAAAATAAAAAAAAAAATCTATTTCTATTTATATAAAAATTAAAAGAACTAAAGCAATAATCAAATATTAATACTCGTTTAGTAGTGCTGTTAAATGGCTGATAAACTGGTATACGCGGTAAATACTTATACTTAAATAAAACTATTTAAATTCGCAGTTTCGTTCTTTGTTTTATATTCTTTGTAGAATTCCTGATTAAACAAAACTCAAGTCTATTATTTGAAAAGTTTTAAATCTACCATCAATATTGTGAATTTTTACTGTCGGGCTTTTAACGCCACGCTATTTGAAATCACTAGTAAAGATTATAAAAGACTAGCGGCGCCCCGCGGTTTCACCCTCGTAGTTCCCGTTCCCGTAGGAATATGGAGATAAAATTATGCTAAAAACCTACCCACTGAATCACTCTATCTATTAAAACAAACCGCATCAAAATCCGTTGCGTAGTTTTAAAGATCTAAGCATACATTGGAACATAGGGACAGAGAAAGCGACTTTGTTTTATACTGTGTAGTGATAGTGATACTCAAATTTTCATTTTAGTAAGCTTAAAATTCTTTGTCTCCAACTTAACACCTATTTATTCCTTAATGTTTTGTAGACTTGACATTTGCGAGTACAATGATCCATATATGATACGATTAAAAAGATTGATTCAAGACCTGATGCCCTTTAAATCGTCTCTCGGAATAGCAGTATTATAGCGAATGTAGTCTCAATTAACTGTGCCTCAACCTTTTGATGAGCTGATTATTCGTTAGTCACGACAAAACCAACTGTTGAGTCATAATGTGTCTGTATTAGGAATTGAACAGAAGTAACTTACGATGGAGAAATTATACGTGATTTGATTTACAATTTTTCTCAAATACTACTAAGACTATACCTATATGCCTTATAAAAGATAGTCAAAGACCAATAAATACAAAATACAGAAAAAATCGAGTGAAACTTTAAGCAGCCTTATCAATAAAAGTGATTTCTATGATAAGTTACGCTTAAGGTACTTAGAATCAAAATTTACTATTTGTTTTTCAGACCTTTAAATCTGTCCTTAAGATCTTAATTTGATTATTATTGTAACATCTGCTAAACTGTTCTTGAACTGACTCCTGGTCTTTATCTCAAAGTTTTGTTTACAACGTTCATTACACGCTCTAACGAACATCCATCTAATGACCGAGAAAAATATTGGCAAGCAATATGTTAAAACCGTTGGACTACAAATACATATTACCAGCCAGTACGCTCGTGGGAAATTTGAATGATTTTCTTTACAATATCTTACTACATCGAAGCCAAATTTCAATCAAAATAATTCGTTCGTTTTTACGTGTACTTGATAATCATTCTACTAATATCAGTAAGAATGAGTGGATGTTTGTTACTCTTTCCTATCAAAACTACTGGGCCAATTTAAGTAGGAATTTACCGTTGAGTACCTTTACAAGGCCACTGATAGCGCTATATCGGTAGCCGAGTTTTGGTCCTCAAAAATTTGAGTCGACACGCAAAGAAGAAGTAGGAATAACAACTAAGATACTTTTTATCCCATAATTCCTACGTAATTGCGATTTACGCGTGTGAAACCACAAATCGTTGTTAGTAAATCTATAATTACATATATAAAAACTTAGGATCAATGCACCAAGGACGTCACACAAAGATATAACAATAAGAATGACGCGATGATACAACTACAAATTGGTTCCGAATGTGGGCGTTCGTTATTGTACGCAAAAAAATTGGTCTTGACTTTGTAATTTAAAGATGAGTTTAGACTAGAGCATTATTTTGCTATTGCTTATAACAAAATAGCCAGCATTTGTTGTTATTAAAATTGGAATTATACTGCGAACGTGAAGCTCGATGATTCGATGTTAAAAATAGCCACTTTTCAAACATATACACAGGGTATAGTATAGCTTTTTATTGATACGCAAACTAAAAAGAAATGTTACAAATAAAGTCGTGAGAATTACGTCAAACAAGGTGTAGAGCATTCGCAAGAATTTCGTATTGTAATGCTCTAACAAACATTTTAGTGTATACTCACCTTAATAACATGTAAAATACCAAAAACTGGAATAACAAAACAAGTATCGCTTATAATAGATCGGTTTTGAATTAATTAAAATATTTGTTAGTTTACTTTACTACTCGCTAATATATCCAGTTACTTAAACTTATTTACAACCGTTGACCTAAAAGTGGGTTTTATTACGGATTTCACTATTATTTTCTATTTAGTGGGCGCGCCTAAAGCCTTTTATAAAAATATTTTTTACCTCTTTGTTTACTTTGACAAGAATTTTGATGAGACTATAAATTAGTATATTTAATAATACCCGAATTTAAAATTGATTTTGAGCGTAATTATAAATAAGATTAATGGGTAAAACACCATTGTACCTAATCAATTAACCACATATTTAAAATTGATTTTGAGAGTAATTATAAATAAGATTAATGGGTAAAACACCATTGTACCTAATCAATTAACCACATACAAAAATCAATTAGGTAACTTAGGTTAGGTAACTTACACAATTTGTGAAATGTATTGTGGGTTATCTAGGCACGTAAATGATCTTGGTAATTCAATAATAAAAAGAACTTTATGATGAAGTGGGTTATATACTATATAACCCAGCCTAGCCTAATATCTATATAATATATAGATATTAGGTAGGCTATCTAGGTATGTATACATACCATCAATTAAGCAAATCTAATTACATAGGCAGTAAAATAAAGTCTAATAATGTCGGCACAAACAAAGTTAATTATATAAATTGCAAATGAAAACTACCCCGTTGTACAAAACACGAATGTGAATCCTAATTACATGTATACACTCATAAATGCGTAAATCTGCCTCATTAGTATGTAGCTCATCACTTTGATGTGGTGAGCTCGTAATTATTATAGTACTCTTAAATGCAATAAGTAATCTATAGATTTATAATGTGAAAACTGTTTTCAATACATTTTGAATGTAAGAAATTGCCTTTAATACTGATTGTCAGTGAGTATGACAGTAATTGAAGGACTTGGAATGTGTAATACCTTCCGTTTTATTTCGTTCTTTCTTCCGTTGCATTTTTAGTCTGGTTAAGCCCCGATCTAAGTACAATTTTAAATACTGTCAAACACAGAAGTGACAGGTTTGATTGACAAGTGTCAAATGCTTAAACCAGGTTTTGTTAAACTAGGTTTAAAATGTAACGCAAATAAGACGACTTATGTTTTATTTGATCTAAAGCTCTATCTGTTTGCGATGGTAATAGTAGTTTATGAACTAGCTCTTCTAGCGGTGTATTGTTATCGCTACAAGAAACAAGCAAACTAGTAGTACCCAATTTGGAATCCTATGTCTTTTTCTTACTTAGAAGTAGAACTGTCTAAAGTATACTGAATTGAGTATTTGAAAAAAAAATAACTACTGTTTTTTTTAATGAATTTTTATACTTTATCCTACTAATATTATAAAGCCGAATGTTTGTATGTATGGATGTATGGATGTTTGTTCCTCTTTCACGCTAAAACTACTGAATGGATTTTAATGAAATTTGGTACAGATGTTCCTCATACATAGGAATAACACATAGGATACTTTTTATTCCAAAATTCCCACGGGATAAGGTTCCACGCGGGTAAAACCGCGGGGCACAGCTAGTATTTAATAATATCGATATTCAATGTTAAAAACTTTAATAAGGTTTTTTTAAACTAATTAGAATCAATTAAAAATTTATAAAATTTAAATAAAAATCACGTGACTGTAAACGCGCCACAATTGGTTGTCATGTTTGTGACGTCATAATGTTATAGTAAGTGTATGGTACAGCGTTGTAACTATTTAGTAATCTATGGTACAGCGTTCGCGACAATAATCAAAACTAACATTATGACGTCACAGACAGCTATCGGCGTGTTCTCGGTACTGGATTTTAATTCATTTTTTTTATTTCATGTAACTTTTTAATTATTGCAAAGAATCAAAAAACAAACATAGTTTGTTATAAAACTTTTATATGATCTTTCCATTTAACACAAAAAGATTTTTTTTTTTCAAATACTCAATTTAACTATCATTAAGTAATTAAGTATTTACTTAAAAAAATATATTTGTTACTAGACGGGTAGGTAAATATAATCCCAATTGGCAAAAAAAATATTTAGAATTTCGTTTCGTATTTGCGATCGCTAACAAAGAGTTAAAAATTTATCCCAAAGGGGTTTAGAACGGCTAGAGCCAAATAAATTCTGTACATATAAAAACCCGGTACACAAAAAAAACGCGTAGTCAAACATATTTGTACGAAGTATATAAATAAAAATATATAATACTTCGTTTGCTTTTCATTAATTAAGTTAACGGTCAGTGAAATGTAAAATTGAGGCGAAATACGATTTTACTGAACATAAAAGAGAAAAATAAATGTATCAATTTTACTTACGAGATACAATTTTGTTGGATTATTTTTTGTATCGTTCAAAGTCTTTGAGTTATATGTTTAATCAGGCTTTAGTTTGTATAAAGGAATCCAAATTAACGTTTCAAAATGTTACTTTATTATGGAAAACATGGCGGCTCAACAAATGACGTCTTTTTCGTATATATTTTTACAATGGTGCGAACGAATGTCGATAACTGATTTTTTCCCTTGAAATACATCGCTAAATAAATTAATCAAAATTAGTTCCACAATAATGTAGCAAATTAACAAGAAACAGTTATTGTCTGTTTGAAGCAAGCTTTCAATTGTTTTATTTATATTGTTCGTTTCTTAAAAAATATCTGTGCATTGTTAGCAAAAGTACTTCTTAGTCAAATGTTGCTAATCCCATGTTGTATAGGTAAATGTTTTAACACGTTAAATAGCTCCATTAATAATAGTTATTTATACAACATTATTAAATTTAAACTATTATTAAATACTTAGCAATTAATAATGAGATAAAATAAATGGTGAAATCGTGACGGAAATTTGTTCGAATCCAGACCAAATTACTAATGTAAGGGATAATTTATTGCAATTTATTCATTAGTTAAATATATAAATAAATAAATAAATATCATTTATTTTCTCTCACAATTTACATACTATTTAACAAATTCAACTTATAACTAGCTACTAGTGTAATTGTAAATTGTGAGAAACTGGTGTCCGTGGTAGGTTATAAACCTGTAATACAGATCACCAGGTTCTCACCCCTAGATAGGTACATAGGATTTTATAGCTACGAATTAAAAGTACTTACAGATGTTTTGATGACTTACCATTAATATTTAACACATTTGTACACTTATCACTTAACAAACAAACAATACACTTAACAGTTTAGTAGTTAGTACACTAACTAATCTCAAAACTAGTAACTGAGCTTAAGATAAATTTTAAACACTCTAAACAGATCAATTTAAGTTGTTACAAATAAGTACAAAATATTGTTAACGTATTTGTTTTACAATGCGGGTAGTTAAGAAATCGCAACATAATTTACTATTCTGCAACGTTGTTCACTATTATATTTAAGTATTTAAAATGTTTACCTAATAATGTTGTGTCTTATTAGCAAGATATAGATACTTAGAACTTGTAAGGATTAAATAAACTTGCGTTAAAATTAATGTCGAATACAATGTAATCGAAAGAATGTTGGAGTTATTGGTGTGTGGTACAAGTGATAAGTGACCTTTTTAAAAGTTAAAATATGTTAGTCTTTATGAATTTTATTTTTAAAGAAACGATATACTTAAGTAATTTTGAAAAATCATTCATGTATATATATTTATTATGTACTTGTTTATTATGGTTGTTGTTTTGTATGTATGTAATTTTTTTTTTTTTTTTGTTTAAATATCTTTATCAATTATTATTCCTATTTATGTCCGAGAAGCGATTCATCTTGAATTTATATCTTTTAAACTTTGTATAATTTCAATAAGGTATTAATAGGGAAATTGTGCACTTGATTTATTTTATCGATATTTAAAATTCGAAGTATTTTCTCAAAAGCTCTTCGGGCATTATTGTAAACGCCTTATTCACTATATACCAGATATCAACCACCAATACAGGAATTACTTCAGTCAGTAAAAACGAAACATCACTCTTTCGTAAACTAACAAAAAAAACTTCATTTGCTTTCATAGTTATTTATAAATAGCCATTATTATTATAATTAGAAACTTTGTACAACATAATAAAAATAAACAATCAAGTTTATATTATACTATTAATTATATAGACTCAAATCAAGTACAATAAAAAATATAGGTATTTTTGCCTCATTAACGCTGCATAACCGGAATCATAACTTTTTGCTCAGTCAGCTGTCTATTTCTTATTTTGGCCAGGTCAATATTTTCATAATTTAAGTGTTTATGAGTCATGAGACTCATGAGACGCGTGAAAATGTGGGGGTTTACTTGTGCCCAGGAATTGGGACGTACCTAGGTTAAATAAGAATAAATTAAAAAAACGCCTCTTTAAAACAAAGTTTTATTGCATTGTCATGGGACTTACATAAGTATGCCTTTCAGCTCAATCGGATAACTGCCAGTAGTCGAAAAATGCCTTGCGAGATTTGATTACAGACAACGGGACAGGTGAATAAAAAACTAAAATAAAAGCTTGTAGAAATGAAAGGAAAAGTCTATTTATAAGAAAACTAGATAGAAGATATTGCGGTAAACTTTTGGGATATGAAGTTATAAGTTACTAGTAACGCTCCGCGGTTTCACCCGCGTAGTTCCCGTTCCCGTGGGAATACGGAGATAACATATAGCCTATGGGATGCGCTGATAAATTAGCTTTCCATTAGTGAAAGAATTTTTGAAATCGGTTCAGTAGTTTCGAGGCCTATTCGTTACAAACAAACAATCAAATCTTTCTTCTTTATAATATTAGTGTAGATAAGTATTATCTAGAGCAGTAGGAGAAACAAATATGTATTTTAAAGTAAACCTTTTCATTGCTTGCTAATATACATTTTGCTATAGAGCCAGAATTGGTACGTTCGTTTACCTTCAAACCCGTAATAAAATAGTAATTAAATTTATATTGGGTCTGTTCTCAACTCTCTGCGCAAAAAGCACTAAATTAAGACCATCATTTTCTTGTACGTAATTTAAATTGATTTCATTTCATTAAAATATCAATCTGTAAAAACCCACTGCATGTTTTGACATGCTTTTTTTTTTAGTTTATTCTTGTATTCTTTGGAATACAAGAATAAACTCTAGCTAATAATATAAGAAGAGCGAAATAAACGTAAATTTAATTAAATTGATTTGATTTATATATCAACTAGCTGTGCCCCGCAGATTTACCCGCGTGGAACCTTATCCCGTGGGAATTTTGGGATAAAAGTATCCTATGTGTTATTCCTAGGTATGAGGAGCATCTGTACTAAATTTCATTAAAATATAATCAGTAGTTTTTGCGTGAAAGAGGAACAAACATCCATACATCCACACACACAAACATTCGGCTTTATAATATACTAGCTGTGCCCCGCGGTTTCACCCACGTGGTTCCCGAATACGGGGATAAAATATAGCCTATGTTATTCAGGGTGAATGTAGCTTTCTAATGTTGAAAGAATTATTGAAATCGGTTCAGTAGTTTCGGAGCCTATTCGTTACAAACAAACAAACAAACAAATCTTTCCTCTTTATAATATTAGTATAGAAGTAAGACTTGTAGGATCTGTAAATTCCCACTGCAAGTCATAGAATACACTCTTACGATATTAGTACAGCGGAAAGTAGTAAGCATAATCCCCACGCTTGCCTAATGCGTGTTAGTGACTTCAAAACCCCGAGCTATATTCTAAGTTTTAATTATTTTAAGTTTAGTTTATGACAAAAGGGAACGCTAACTCGGCACGCTTTACTTACAAACTTAGAGAAGGCGGATTAATAAGCGTGAAATACGACGAAGTAGATAATAATATGATATGAAACTATTTTTTTTTTAAAGTACGAAAGATTCAATTTCATATCCCATGAGGCATACGCTTTCTTCGTAGTACTACCAAACTGTACCACCGCTGCATCGCACCATATTATCATTTTAGTAAAAAATATCATTCTATCTTCATCTACCCATTAATACATATTATTCTATTTCTCCATTATAGTTCTCCATAGTACGACTACCTTATATTACTCGTTTTAAGACAAAACTATCTCTTTTAATGTATGTTTTATATTGGCTGTTGAATATCCTAACAATAAATAAATAAATCTCTATTTATTAATCTTAGGGCCTATTTCACCATCTTCAAGTAACGTACCGTGTAGGTACTCACAAGTTTTGTCTTCGTCGCTTGATATAAAGTAAGAAAGAGACCAAACTAACTTTAATTGGTGAGTAACTTATCTTGAAGGTCGTGAAATAGGCCCCTAGTATAACAAATGAGACTGCTTGTTTCTAAAAGCACTACTACTATGCAATTAAAAGCGTCGAAAAGTGGAAAACACAATCACTCCTGATTAAAGAAAACTCCATAACTTTCCTATAGTTTTTTAGAACTATGTACCAGGGAAAACCTATAATTATCACCCTTAGTTGTAACAATATGTATAAATGACCTCATAACAAATAGTTAACTTACAACGCTTGTAGGTATACTTAAGTATTACTTACAATCCATTAATTCTTAATTGGTAATGATAAAAAACTGTGATTTCGTATTGTTGGGTTTACCCGTATTGTTGACGTTGTTGGTATAATTAGTAAATGTGTTGGTTTAGGGACTAGACACATTTATTTAGCTCCATTCTCATTCTCATACAAAACAACGATTTTGTATGGAGACGCGTACGCATCCATTCGCTGTATCGTCTCCATACAAAATTGCTGAATGAAGCTGAATAAATGTGTCTAGTCCTTTATTTGATTTTTATTTATTACCTAATTTTGTAATTAGCTTTTCTTTTAAAGCTTTAAGTTTTTCTTGGATGAATGTTGCAATTTCCGAATCGGTGGTAAATTAATTGATTTTATTTTTATAGTGTATTCACACAACTTTTTAGGATTTTGAAAATGCATTTAAAATTTTCACCACAGCCCAGTCGCCTTGAAGCCAAGGTAGCTCAATTGGAAAGAGCGGTTCGGCATGGTTTCGGTGGTAAATTTACAAAAGTTTTATAGATTAAAAGCTTTTTTAACTTAAAATAGAGTTCCATAATTTAAGTCTTGTCCGATCGACACGAAGAGGAACTTAAAATTATTATTAATTTGCCATTTTTACTCCTCTTTTAAGCTCTTTTCAGACTTTGTTCAGCTCATTTAGGACCCAAAATGATTTTGATTTTCAATAAATTTTACAACACAATGGACGACATATTATTTTGTTTACAAAATCTATCTTTAGTTTGTAACTACAATACTATATTGTTATGAATTATAAGATAAATAATATGTAGTTAGTTATGTAGTTATATTATATAAAATAACTATTTAAGAATATGGGTAAACCCCAAAAACAAAGGTTATCTTGGTCACTGGGTTTGGTCCCCACTGCGCCACTGGGAAACTGATATCGCCTCTTAGGTAAGTTAGATTATTTGAACAAACATAATAAGTATTCAATAGTGTTAACATGTAACCAATATAGGTTTTAGCTTTAATGCGAATTTGATGATTTTTTACGAAATTAAATACTTGATTTCTAAAACTAAAAGTGCCCCGTGGTTTCACCCGCGTAGTTCCCGTTCCTGTAAGAATATTGGGGTAAAATTATGCTAAAAACCTTCCTACTGAATCATTCTATCTTTTAAAACAAACCGTATCAAAATCAGTTGCGTAGTTTAAAAGATCTAAGCATACATAGGGACAGAGAAAGCGACTTTGTATACTATGTATGTAGTGAAGAGAAGAAAATTATAATAAGTAACAATTGGAAACATTATAATATATTATATACTAGCGGTCCGCCCCGGCTTCGCACGGGTCCAATTTTCCCGTTGATTTTCCAGTTTTTTTTTACATAAGAACCTTCTCCTGACAATAACAAACACAACAAAAAAAGAATTGGCCAAATTGACCCAGGCGTTGTTGAGTTATGCGCTTACCAACACATTTTGCGATTCATTTTTATATTATAGATATATATATATTTGTGAAAGGCAATAAAGAGTTATATCTATCTATCTATCGATCTATCAATATATATCATATGAAATGATTATTTGTAATGTCATACCTAGTGTCAAAAAATAATTCAACAAATGAAAACGAATTGTTAACGAATCGAAACGAATTGTTAATAGTACGAGATCCGGCTGCAAGTTTTATTTAGCTTTCATTTGATATATAAATTGAAATGTTTCCCAGAAGTCGATTGAGTTTTTTTTATTAAAAGTATTTGCGGCCAATGTAATGTAAATATACATAACAAAATGGTTTCCAGCAAAAAACATATGAGCGCAGTAATGCTGCAGCCGGACCCTAGACTACATCAAATTTGAAACGAATTGAAGCGGATTGATTGATTGTATTTAAAATATTTTTCAGTTTTAATATTATTTTTTAAGGTTTTTTAATTTTAATTAGGCAATTTTATTAATCTTGTATGTCAATGCTATTTTATTTATTTAAGTAAGAACTTACAAGATATTTGCACCGATATTCATGTAACAAGAGACACATTAACAAAAATAAATCTACGGTACATGTCTATATCAAATAACTATAACAAAACTAAAAAAACTGATATCTAAATATACCAGACATAGACATTCGTTCGAAGTACACACATCAAAAGTGTCTAGGGATCAAGCATTTTTATGCGGATTTCTTGAGATTGAAATGTGGCTTTGTAATAAATTTATGATTTTATAAATTTATATGGATCCTTTTTGGTGCATTTCATAATTTGAATCAGGAACTGTGAATCAAATTCGAGTAAAAGATGAAAATCAGCTGTCAATATTTTCCCTATAAAAACATACAACGCATTGAAGACATTATTAGTGCTACTGTTTCCCTACTACTGATTAAAACCAACGTTATTATGGAGCGGCGACGTCATTTAAGCAGGGAAGAAATGCTCAGAGCCGTGGGAATGATAGAAGCTGGTTCCCGGCAACGTACTGTGGCTTTAGCTCTGAATACAAGTCAGAGTGTTATCAGTCGACTTTGGACACGTTACCGAAGCACTGGTACCGTGGCTGAGCGCCATGGAGGACGGTATCGCTGCACCACACGGAGACAAGACCGATACATTCAAATCTTAACTCGAAGAGCTCCAACAATAACCGCCATGATGTTAGCCGTGCGGCTTCATCACTCTTCAGGGAACTTAATTAGCGACCAAACAGTCAGAAACCGCTTGCATGAAGTGAACCTTCATTCCCGAAGACCGCTACGGGTACCACCTATAGCAATGCACAATCGTAGGATTCGATATCAATGGGCTCTTGAACACAGAAATTGGGCAGAAGAACAATGGCGTTTCGTGTGCTTTTCTGATGAGTCTCGTTTTGGTATGAGACCGGATACAAGACGTATACGACACTGGAGAACCCCTGGACGCCAACAGCGATTAAAATCCTGCCAGGAAGTCCATCCTTATAGTGGTGGAACCATCATGGTATGGGCGGGTATTTGGATCGGCGGAAGAACTGAGTTGATTTGGATCAGAGGCAACCTCAACGCTCAAATTTATGCTGAGACGATTGTATCAGACGTCATCGTTCCTCTACAAGTGCAAATCGGTCCCTTATTTCAGTTAATGCATGATAATGCACGACCGCACACCGCAAGAGTTGTAAGACAGACTCTCGCCGCAGCTAACATCAATGTCCTGCCCTGGCCTGCTCAGTCGCCAGACTTGAACCCGATTGAGCATGCATGGGATATGCTACAGAGAAGAGCTCTGCCGAATATGGAGGGTATCCAGTCGCAAGAAGACCTTTTTTTGTTGTTGCAACGAACATGGGCGGCCATTCCACAGCGTGATTTGGATGAACTCATTTTGAGTATGCCAAACCGATGTTCTTGTGTTGTTAGTGTTCGCGGTAGAAACACGGATTATTAATTGTTTAAGTTACCCAATAAAATTTTAAAGAAAACTGTTATTTCAGTCTTTTTTTCGAACTTTAATGTTAGTGGTTCAAATGTCAAAAATCCCTTTATTAGGAAAATGGCAAATTTCTTTATTAATGCAAAGGTGACTTGGTTTATCGTTACTGTGACAAACGAAAACACTTTATTTGATGAATCCTTAAAGAAAATTTTAATTAATATCAATCAGGAGAAAAGTTATTGCAAAAATATATGTTGATCCCTAGACACTTTTGATGTGTGTATCTTAAAAATATACTAGTGAGTCACTGTACTTGTTTACTTGCATTACGTTGGGTTGGGATAAAGAGACCATTATAGTACTGATAAGATAATATGGCTATAAGTGAATCATCTAGAATATTTTAAATAGCTACCTAACCTAGTTAGTGTATTAAATAAACTCTTTGACACGAACTGCTTTACTTAAATAGATTCGATTCGCGTGTTTATTTTGTTTGTACTTTTTAACCATGGTTACAATTAACATGTTGACTATAATATACTGTACGTTCCCTACGTTCATATAGTTATTGTATAAACCGATTATTATAATTCCAAAACTAAATTAAGGAACAATTTAATTAATAAAATACTTATTATTATTTATTCTGACTTATTTTTTATAAATTATCTTTAGGATAGTTAATTTTATCGTTAGCAAACTTACTTTTAAATTTAAATTTTTTAATCTATTGACATATGGCCGATAAGGGTTTTAAGTACTAAAACAATCTTAGTACAAATAATATTACAAACAATATTTTGGTGCAATTTAATTAATCAACTTATAAATAATATAACTTTAACAATATAAAATTAATATCAAAACTTGAGATCGTTGCGCCAAACGCAAAAAGAAAGATTCAAACATCGCTTAAAAAGTATATCAAAATTTCATTATTACGTATTTTATACGGTTTTACTCCCTCAAATCGTTTTAAGCAAATAATGACCGGAATTTCAAGTAGCCTTCGCTCTCCTTGATGTTCTAATGTTCTACTTCCAATCTTTTATTAAAATCAGTCTGATTGTATAGCCGTGACATAAAAACAAATGCATACATTTTTGGATATTTTTACTACGAAAAACATTAATTTGTTTTATTGTTTTTCTTGATATGGCCTAATCAAGTATGTAGAAGAATACTAAGACACTAAG
This sequence comes from Timandra comae, assembly GCA_958496195.1. NCBI lineage: Eukaryota > Metazoa > Arthropoda > Insecta > Lepidoptera > Geometridae > Timandra > Timandra comae. Next base: position 4,013,990 of record OY292360.1, read on the forward strand.
AATACTATAATTTAACACAAAAACTTTATAGATTGGCGCTTTGTTTAAAAACCTTTGCGTCGAGTTTTTACTAGTTTTAACAAAAATCTCTTAAAATAGTTTTTATAGTTATCATGGTTATTAGCACTCAAATTATTATGATCAACGGGATATTTAAATATCGTAAACTCGAAATAAATAATATACATGGTAAATATCCCGTTAATCATAATAATTTAAATTCTCCAAATTTCTTAATCACTAATACAAAATTAAAAGACCTTCAATCCAGATTCACTTCAAGGCTTTATCCATTTGTTTATTTTGTAAGGTTAGTTAGATAAAATTTTAATATATACTTTAAACTCACTTTCAAACTCAAAATCTTTGATTTTGTTAAACGATTTAGAGTAATTATCGTTAAGAATTGCATTTTATAATTATCTTGCTTAATGATATTATGACTACTAAATTGTATTTATAGATAATTACATACATATTAATTATATTTATGTTTGTTTGTTGAGAATTCTTTACCGGCAAAAAAAGTATTGATATATTCTTTGACCGTGTCACTTTTTATCTTTTTATACTTAGGTATACACAGCAAGAACATAAATTGTATTAAAATTCCAATTTTATCATAAGTTCTCTAGTTTTTTAGGTATTTCTAAATAACATTATTTTCGGCAATTTATTTGCATGCATTTTATTGATTAAAATAATTATTAATTACGCAACATACCTATAAATTGTTTTGTTTTATAATTTTATGCCTAATTCTTTACGCCTGCTATTTTTGTAATCCCTGTACTTATAATTTTTTTTTAAACTTGCAGAAACGTGTCGTAAGATTTAAAAAAAAATGAAAACCACGAATTTAAGATTTTTTTAATTGATTTTGATAGTTAAATATTTTAACGTAAAACGTATCCTAACTTATTTACAATAAAACCAAGTGAACGAACGATACATCAATTTGTTTGACAAATTGTAGGGCAGTCTTCAAAAATTTTATTTTAGCATCAACGTGCGCGGAAATTAATGAATGCTTTTGAAAAAACTGGTTGCAATGTGCGTATATGTGCAGAAATAAGGGTCTCTGAACCCGATTGACGACAAAGAATATTTTTATTTGTAACATTTTGCAGTTTTACTTAAAAACTGGTACAAGTTTATTAAAATTTTGAAAGTTTGCAGCAGCTATCGCGGAATGTTGTAAATAATATAACCCAGTTAGAAAAAACTATAAAATATTATACAGTTTTAGAACCTCATTTTATAGACATAATTCCGTTCATATAAGAAGAATGAAGCTTTATGCTTCCTTACTATGCGACATAAATTATCATAAAATATTACATATTTATCGACGTAAATTGTTTTAAAATTAGCATACATAATGCATTCCAGACAGTAATACAACAAACTTATACAAATTCTCACCATGAAAATTAAAAATAAAACTCCACAAATATTCACTTTCTTAGATCACAATCCAAATTGATCCCTGTTACTTCACAGTCACGATTGAATTTACTTCGCAAATTGTTATTCTTTTAATAGAGAACTGTACATGCTTGATGGAGATTCTCGACTGACGCGATGAACACAACCAAAGTTGTTTATACGTCCTACCACTGATGGTCTACACGACTCTAAAAGATAATATTACGATAATAAATCTTTAACAAGAACAAAATAGAGTTCATTTTACAACAAACGTAAAGATTCTTTAAGTAAAGAACACCGTTAGTTGCTACTTTCAATCCTCGCTAAAGCATTAGTCTGGTTCGAAAAATTAGGTAATATTTATATTTTTTATATTGATATTTATGAAGAGCGTTAACCTTAATTAATAAAAGCAATAGGCCAATTTATTGTTGCATTATTGCAATTTTTTATTTACCCAAGTTTTGAGATACAGATTTCATTGTTCACGCGAGAAAATATTCGTTAGATTAAAATCTTGTTGTTTGTGTAAGTGAAGTTTTTGTAAGACAATAAGTATTTAAATACAAAAAGTTTTTATATGATGTAAATTTGAATGTAAGTGCAATTTAATTGTTTTTTTTTTCATACATTTATATTAATTCATTCATTCATACGTTAATTAATTGTGCTTATTGTGTAATAATTAAAGGGAAAATTTTAAAAATATTTTGATTTGTTTGTATACTTACTTAACTTTGTGTTGTTATTACACATTTCTACTTATATGACATTGATTTAAATATACCCACTTATCTAAAGGTTTCAAACAAAGAGCTATTTCTTTGGGTCAAAAAGTATCACGTAGGTATGCCATTCTTAGCAAAAACTTTTGTATCAAATCTTAATCTGTCCAGTAGTATAATAAACAACCAAACTAATAAGGAGTTATAAACATACATAAACAAACTCTCACAAACTTTCACATTAAAAAGCTTCTTTACGTATTAAGGTACTGTCCTTAGATTTCTTATAACAAGTACATGTGAACTTCGAACCTTTTCTTTTATAACTATTCTTATTCTATAGGAACACAAAGATTGTTTGTTAGAAAGCGCTAATTTGAGGAGCTACTTATCCGATTTTAATATTTTTTCTTATAAGTTTTTTCGTTAATTTTCCTCAACTTTCCTTCTAAAGTCGTTTAATTTTTAAAATTTAATATATCAACATTCTTACCTGAAGCTAACTGAAAAATAAATTTAAAGAAAAACAAGCTTTTTTACTTCTATTGCATTGTCATGGGACTTACATAAGTATGCTAAATTTCAGCTCAATCGGATAACCAGAAGTCGAAAAAGATTTGATTACAGACAACGGGACAGGTAAAACTAAAAAGCTTGTAATGAGTACGAGTACGACACGGATTAGGTAAAGGACAGCTAATTATTTACTTACAGCCTAATTCTTAAGACAAAGCCGCTTTAAATAGAGAAAATTCTATTATCCTACAACTGTTAAAATAATATGCAAATGTTAAACTCTTTCAGTGAAAAACTACTGAACCGATTTCAATAAAATTTTACACAGATCTTCTTCATAATCAAGAATACAAACAGGATATTTTTTATCCCAAAACTCCCACGGGATTGGGATATGCGCGGGTAAAACTGCTCGTACAGCTAGTAATTAATACGAGTACTACTAACATATATCAAGTTTAATTTGGAGCGAGTTAATATAAGGCGGAGAAATTTTCCCCTAGGTACACTGCTAATCTATTGACGCTCTTATTAAACCGTTAGGAACCGCATTACATGCTATAGGTCTTTGTGGGAACCTAAGTCTAGATTAGAACATGTTTAGGTACTAAATAGTGACTAATTAAACGACGTAGTTCGAATCGTATTCTTTTGTTAATTGATCAATTTCGTGTTAGTCATAGTCTAATTGGCCTATTTAAAATAGGCATGTGATGAAGTCATTGATGTTTTTGGTAAGTTTGAATAATCTTTATTCTTTTATGAACATGAGTAAGTTTGATGTGGTTGATGTTAAGCCAAAGAAAGGATCTCTTTGAATAGGTTCCTTTTCTTTAAATCCTCACGATGATGACACAGTAAATGGCTTGGAATAACCTAGAGTTCTTTTATCTATCAATTGCAATTTTGTTTAAAGTAAAATATATGTGAACTTCAATTTAGGAAAATATCTTTCACCAGCAATAATCTATTTCTTTCTTTATTTCGTCTCTTCGTATTATCTGCGTCTATAAATATACATACTATACAAATACATCAAACTCGAATAATTATAGCCAAGGGTCAGTCGGACATTTTCCGTTTAAACCCAACATCAAACGCATGACAACGAACCTAGGTTCATTAAAAAAATCGGATAAATAATTTTAAAACATTTTTTATAGAAGTTTTTTATGCCCGTTGTCCCCACCGTGAAGCTTGATTTAATAATATTTTTTTAATTTCCCGCTGTCCCCACTGGTGGGGCCAAATTTAGTGGGGAAAACGGGAATACACCGATAGAATCTATATTCATCTACAATCATACTTAGAATTGATGTATCAATTTACTCATTTAAAATCATGTTCAGAATTGATCCACCAATTATCGTCATAATGATTAAAACAGAAGCGATCAATCCTTCATGAATAGAATTCTATCTGAACTAATCAAACATAAGTTTCTACCAAACAATGAGTTAACGGGTAATACCGAAATGTTGGCGAGTGAATTGTCCAAACTTTCTTTCCTTAATAACTTTCACATGTGAACAACAGGTTTTACCGCCTTAAATTGTCTTATAAAAGGAGTCATCGAGACATGTTTGTCTTGGGTCTAATTTAAATTTTATTTTGTCAAATAAATGAGTCGTTAAGTTTTGATTAAATCTTATAGTATCCCTTCCTAAATGGTCATAGACTCGTACAACGGATGCTACTAACAAATGGTCATTAATGTTCTAGTTCTTAAGTAGACTGGTTCGTTTCCTCAATTAAGACTCGTAAAGTGTTTCAAAGTTGATTTTAGATTAAAATATTGAAAATGTTTTTTCATTGTTACTCCTTGCTGGCTTCGCTTTTCCCTAAAACATAAAATGTATCGAAACATACTTACGATCTGGGACTCTTTAAGTCATGAGTGTGTCATCGGAAGGTCGCTGGTACTTATAGCACAGGTTTATCATTTTTTAAGTACCAGCAGCACATATTTTGTAAACTATAGAACAATACTAAGGAAATACTGAAACTATGTACTTTTTGGATAAATAAAAATATATTTGGTTTGATTTGATGAGTGAATCATAATCCTCTAGACGAGCGCCATCTGAGGCTGTATCATGACTTACTAAATATGTACTCATATAATTCCTTTTATACATATTAGGGTTTCTTTTATAACTTATAAAAAAATATATACTACTGTGGTACTGGAGACATACATATCTTTAGAAACCCTGGGGCGTCTTTAAACCCATGCTATCTTAAGATTTCGTTTTAGGATAACTATATAGGACAGTTGAAACGAGCCCCAATGTTATTTTCTAAATATTTTCATATCTTTTTGTATTGGGGTTTGATAAGCAAATGTAGGTCACGTTGCCCTATATTGCTTACTAAAAAAAATGATTATAAAATCTTATTTCTCTCGAAATTTGACTTTTCTACCCATGAAATAATTCTTTTCTTTCTTTTCAGGTAAGTTCATCACACAGTTGTTCGTTGTTATTGCTTAAACAGGTAACAAATACTATATTATATAATGGAAACAAAACATAATAATACTTATTTTAAAAGCCCTTAGCTTTTCGAAGAACGACAAAACTTTAAAAGACAAATACGAAGGACACTCTTAGCTATGATCCAAGAAGAAGATAGGTCCCAAGAATTGCTCAAGTGAATGCTCAAGACATCTTTCAAATTACATAAAAAAAACTCAATAAAAATCGGCTCATTTGTTTTTGAAAGCTCAGATTTTTACAATACATACAGATTATAGTTTACCTTATAAGTCTTCTTTTTACTTTGGGTCTTATAATCAAAACATTATAGACTCTAAATAGTTACTTAAACATTGCAATAACAGATGTCCTCAGAGTATGTAAATAGCGCTGACGTAATGTACATTAAATATACAATAACACCTAACCCTCTTATTAATAAAGGAGGTATGACAATGATATAGTTAATTCACGATTGAGAAAGGTCACAAATGTGTAATAATACTTAAGAATGATAGTGAAACAGCGTGGTTTCATTACACTTACTGTTTTATTTTTATTTTATTTTATAATTTTCGGAAAAGTTACAGCTGGATAACATTAATTTTAAATTTTAAATCAGTAACAGGTCAAAGTGAATTCAAAATTTGTAAACCCAGAACATGGCGAGGAAAGAACCAGCATAATCTGGATGGAAGTCAAAGATTTAGAAACAATAAATAAGTATCGAAAGTTATTATAATAATAACTAGCTTTTGCCCGATGTCGCATCGTCCGCGTGGAATAATGACTTCCGGTAGAATTTGGGTTTTCCCTCTTTTCTCCCCCTAGGGGAAGGAATTTATAAAAATAGGGGGAGAAAAGAGGGAAAACCCAAATTCCTCTCTTAGACAACTAAGAGAGGATTTTTGGAAATTCCTTCCCCTAGGGGGAGAAAAGAGGGAAAACCCAAATTCTACCGGCGTCAGGTGGCGCACGTGTGTTTGTTGGGGGGAGTAAACTACCAAGTTTACTCCCCCCAACAAACACACGTGCGAAATTTCAGCTCTCTACGACCAGTAGTTTCGACTGTGCGTTGTCAGTCAGTACATCACTCAGTAACGGAAGAGTTATATATATAGATAGAAAATATATAGATATAGATAGATAGATTATTAAAAAATAACCAAATCATACACAACTAGATCTCAATAATTTCATCTACGAAAAAGGCATCTGTTAAATTGATAGGGTTAGTTGAAGGGATCGGGAATAGGTATTGGAAACGCAATATGTTCCTTCGATTACGGCCTAGACACGCGATTTACCATAACAATGTTACAATGTGGTGTAATTTGTTCTCGTGGAGTATCGACTGGTTTAACGTTGCGAACAACGGAAATGTATGTTTCCTATTTCTGTTAGATTTATAATGTTGCCGCATTGATGTACCTACTTCTTCTTCTTCTTTCGTGTCAATGGCCACAAAAAGGATAAACCTATAACTAAATATTCCCTAAAATAATTTGTACCTACTAAAATGAATATACACCAGTTGTAGTTATATTCCTTGAATTTGTGGTAAAGTATAAGTAAATTAAAGTGTTCATGAAGATCCCTCTGCAGAAAGTTTGTGAAAGTACGTAAAAAACCTTTTTCTCGCTGATGATATTTAGAACAGTGAACAGGAATAGATAGCAACTGAAGTCGCGAAGAGTATCAAAGAGTAATGAAATCAGCGATCAAAACTCAATATTAATAAACTAACGGCACCCCACGGTTTCACCCGCGTAGTTCCCGTTCCCGTAGGAATATGGGGATATAATTGCTAAAAACCTTCCCACTGAATCATTCTATTTTTTAAAACAAACCGCATCAAAATCCGTTGCGTAGTTTTAAAGATCTAAGCATATAAAGGGACATAAGGACATAGGGACAAAGAAAGCGACTTTCTTTTATACTATGTAGTGAGCACTAACACATTTTTTACAAAAATCTTGTGGTCTGTGATGTCTTACACAATGGGATTTTACTGGCCGATACTATAGGTACCACTAATAATAAATGAGCAAAGAAACAACAGCCCATTATAAACCCATAATAAATTATATCAAAATTAAGATAAACATCACAATAAATGCTTTAGATAAATAAAATTAGTGCACGATTTCTAAAGGTTACTATAAAGTTAATCCTTTAATAAGTGTATTAATGTTTTTTCTTAAGTTCACATTTAGTTTTGATTGTTGGTTGGTAAATGTAGACCGCTGACATTACCTGTGTTATTTCAATAACATTTAGAGCAAGATTGTTAATTCAAAATAGTTTTTTTTTGTTTAAAAAAAACATGCCCTCTTTTAAGCTGGAAAGGTTTCTAGTCCTCACCTCTAGTCACTTAACGATCTTTTGTTTTTTTTTTTATTCAATCTTTAAAGTATTTCGTTAGTTTTAGCCAGTCTTCAAACAACGACAAAAATTGCCTTTTTTAATTTGCCTCTAATTGATAACGAATGAGGATTGAGGGTATATACAACATTACTGGTTCGCCATCTTTGATAGGCAGCCATATTGAATTTAGAATGGCATCACTTAGCTAGCCATTCATTACCATCTAAACTAAGCGCATGTTCTTAATTTGATCTCTCCCAGTAACTAATCTGTCGGGATAATTGCTTTGAAATTCAGTTGCAGAATTTGACCTAAACTAACGTACTTACACACAATCATTGCAGATAGAATAAAAAATTGAAAAAATGTGTGACCAGCGCCACACTTGACGGAAATTCCGTCGCGGATCTTTTCGGACGGAACGTCAATACATGTCGTTACATACCTATAAATTACAAATAGCGTGCTTTCTTAAGCTTCGCATACATTTATAGCAAGAAACACCCAAAACTTAAAACAATTATGAATATATTACTTCAAATTATTCTAAAATTACATCATCTTTAATTAACATCTTATGTCATAGAATAAGTACAACTTACCTTTTGTGACATTGCTAGGAGATAACTTAGTCTAGAATTTAAATACACATTAATGTTGACAAAGCATTTAGTTGTTAAAAGATTTACTTAAAGATAAGTGAAATAATAGTTTTTGCTGCTTAAAATTACGTCATGGTGTATTTTTTGACAGAAATCAACGCCCAAACGTTCTTGAATAATTTAAATGAATCACTACAATTTAGAACAATACAAATCTTTTTTTGTTTTCTCAAATGCTTTATTATTTACTAGTTTATCATCATCAAATTCTAAACTACTATTTAAAATGAGATCTTACAGGCTGATATACTTAGGTACTTATTGAGCTTTTAAACTTAAGATGATTTGTGCAAAGCATTTTTTAAATTGCTTTAAGCTTACTAATGTACGAGTATATGTGCTTATATGTAGTGGTCTTGTTAACTTCAACAAGCTAAGTAAGCTTGAATCTGGGGTGGATACACGGCAAAAGTACCATGGTTGGTAAATGAACTTGCAACTCTCCACGCCCGGACTATTGTAGCCACTGGACCATTCCGCCTATGAACATACACGTTTTACTAATTAACGGAACAATTGCATTTTTAACACGTTTATCCGAGATATTATTTTTGCAAATAAATAGTGAGTACTAATATTAAAATAAATATTAAAAATAAGTTTTAAAACTCGTGATATCCTGTTAGGATCCGATTTATGTCTTCATCACGACTTCTTAAGTGCAAAACATATTTTTTTCTTTTTAGTTTTGATCTTGAAATAATTGAGAAGGAACTGATTCTTGTTCCGATAGCTTTCTGTAACGATTTATTAATTGTAGTTACTTTAGTAATTAAATTATCCTTAGTTGAAAAATATAAACAATACTTCAAAAATATCCTTAAATTAATGTTGTTCAAGTATACATACTTATAGAAAAGAAATATATATATATTTTAGATACATTTGCTTTTAATTAAAAAAATATATATTTTATAGGGCATGAGACGCAAATTTTATGCGTTTAAATTTCATAAACTACAAATAAATTGATTTGAAAACAAATTACGTAGGTATGGTATATACCCATTTCTTTTTAAATTATTATACAATATAAACACAGTATATCTATTGAACGAATCAACAAAAAAATTATAAAAATCCGCCATCTTTGCGACTCCGCCATATTGAATTTTTTTAAGAAAAAAAAAGCACTTTATTACGAACTCAACAAAAATAATCATTATATTTTTGTAACTTCTAAATAGTATTTATAAACTTAATATGAATTCTTATCCTATACTCGTAGTAATACGTATGAACGAATTCTCGCAATGAGTGTATATTCCCAGTTAAATATAACGATTTGGAATTCACAATTTGTATTCCAATTATAAGTACAGGAAGGTCTACTTAACCTTTGAACTCGTTAATGATCTTAGGAACCAAACTTATGAATGGGAGATCTCATAATTATGTTATATGAGGAAGAAATTAATAAATACTAATCATATTCATCTAATTATGTATACGAAAGCGAGTTTGTTTGTTTGTGGCACTTGCAATTAGCCTAATTAGTTATTAATAGCTTTAAAAAATCACGTTGTTAATGATATTCGTCGTCATAACTACACTCCTGTCTTCCAACCTTAATTAATCATTGTGAAATTTTGTACGTTTTAGAATGTATAATAATTCTTTTATTAAAATATTCTATCAAATCATAACGTCCAAATTAATCAAAAAAATCGCGTAACAAACACACAAAAAATACAAGTTAACTAAAGAACCTTCTCCTGTTTTTTTGGAAGTCGTTTAATAAAATAAAACCGGGTAAAAACATAACACTAACAACGCCATTAAATTAGTCCCCGCACACTGTTATAATAATGATATTATAACTTACTCGTTTCGAGTTCGATTTTTAATTAAACTTACGTAAACCAATTCAGTGACGTCATCAAACGTCACGTCAGTAAAGAGATGACATAAAACGCCGTCAATTTCGTCTTTATCGTAATATGACTGTCTCGAAGTTGGAACAATTCTTTCCTTATTGGGATTCAGTTGAATTAGTTTTGAGGCTTACAATTCTTAGAGAAGTAATTCAAAAGAAATAATAGAAGCTTTACAAGGGAGTTGTCAAAATTGTTTTAATATATTATTAATTTTACAGAATTGAATTAAGTTTTTTATGGTTTTCATTTTGGGAAGAAATTTTCAATATCATATAATTACCTCAATTTTGAATCCTTAACTATACTTAACCTACATGATAATGATACTTAAGAAAATAATATAAATCTTCCTCAAGGATGGTGACACCGGGATCGGTCATTTGATAGGCTGTGAATATGATATTTTCAATATATTTTTTCCTTTTCCATTTGGGTACTTATTTTCTTTTGTTTTTTTATTTTCAAGAACCTTTTTCTTTAAGAACAGAAGGCCTTTTCTTATAATCGAGAAATATAATTCGTACGAAGATTTTTCATGTATGTACAGGAAAAAAAACGTTCAATCACTTATGGCAAAGCTTTCTCAAATTTGTCGCAATCTCGGGCTATTTTACTTGATATATGGGGGACAGAAACGATAAAGATGGCCTGATTAGAAGAGATCTGTGGGAAAATGTTTGATTATAACCCATCATCCTTATCATTACGACAAAATAGACCCTATTACATAGCATAAGAATACATTTTTGTCTGCGCGTTATTACAGCATCCAATATTACGAAGTAGTCAAGCAAAACCACGTTTAAAATAATCACAATCACGGTTCACGATTTACACACAATACAATATTTAATCATTTCTTTGTAAAAACTATGGAATTATATAATTGAACACCAAAATTGGTTTCTAATTATTATAATTATATATATTTTGTTTGTGTAATCTTATTGTACTGTACATAGATGTTTATTTAGTTTGAAGAATGATGTGCTCATGGTCAAATTGAGTTCTTTGATTTACGTTATTGTGTTAAAACTTTATCAATCGGATGGATGCGATGTATTCTCTACAATATTTTGATTTCGTAGAATTCTTTTAAAATTCTGGAAAAGTTTTCTATGTCAATACTCATACCCAACCCTATAATATCTCGACCCAAGTTTATAAAATTACATCGCTCATTGTCAAGAATCAAACTAAGGATTCTTGCACAAGCTTTTAGATAGTTTCGAGGTTTGCCCAGCAATAAAACTATTTTTAATTATTAAAAGCAAACTGAATAAAAAAATACAAAAACGAATTCTACAAAATTCATATTTGAATAAAGAACAGAATTCAATTTAAAAATGGAATGAATGTCAATTGAAACGTTATAAATCTGCCAGTCCCGAACCACATTTGGGTGCACGGAGTCGTGACGAACAATAAGTGCTTCAAATGTCAAGTTATTGTAACCATAAAGTTTGCTCTCGGGTTCCAATGTTTGTAGAATACGTTTGATTGTATGTCACACCACACATGATATAGGACTGAGTGTGGAGGGGCGTGAACTGTGAAGTCTATATTGATTGCATTCTATTCAATACAATTGTTTATGCGAATGAATCCTTTATTTTCTTTTTGTTAGGAAAGTGCAGAACTAATCCTATACTAACTATAATTATAAATTATGTCTTCTATCTTAGAAATTCTGTTAAAGTTCTGTCGACTCTAACGTTTAAAGGGTAAATAAATGTGTATTTTAGGATCTTTAACCAAATGATGTACTTATGTATTAGTTTGTAGCCTGTATTTTGGTAATACAGGAAACATTTTCGGGCTACACAGCTATAATATAAAATCATTAATAAATACACGAAATTAATCCTTTAAATAAATTATATTAATCGTCATATTTCCGTTAATGTATTTGCGTAAATTAATGAATTAGGTATACATTTTCTTTGCAAAATGTGACAAAATTTAACTGAATTATGTTGAATTAATTACAAACTGAAAATTAATACTGTACCTACTGTACTTTAGGCATTTTATTGTCAAAAGTATTTCCTATTTTATGGTAACGTATACTAAATGCTGCGTAATCTCTTCCGTGGCTCGTATTTCGGTGTATAAAATGGTATAACTCATTGCTTTTTATAGCCGTCCGTCCTCTAACAAGGCCTTTGTTGTAGTTCAGATGGTGTGTCCAATTCAACTAACCCTGGTTTTAAACACTTTTAGTAAATGTATACTGTATTCTGTCACTTTTGAAACATTGTTTTTGAATTAGCGAAACTAATTAGGCTCTTGTATGTATGTGCATTTTAATGTTTGAATAGCTAACTGTTACCCGTGTAAATCCCAATTTCGTGGAAATTTCAGAATAGAACTGAGTGTTATTTCTGGTTAGAAGGAACATGTGTTCAAGTTTCGTCTAAATTGGTTTCAGTAGTTTTTACGTGAAAGAGTAATCATCAAAATCTTTCGCATTTATACATATCAGTAAGATTCGGGTCCAAGTACAAAACCGCAGTTTTGACAATATGAATATACGCGATGAGAATTCCCAACGTAGGAAACCGCAAACCAAATCGCCGCGACGCAATTTCGTAAGGTGAGCTCTCTGTAGTCTTTTTTTGTTTTATTTTTCTTTTACGTGACAAAGGTATGTGTGACGCGTATTAATTCGGAAGTTCTTGTGATGTGTCACACAACGTAGACTCCTCTAAAATGAAGTCACTTTTCGTAGTTTTGTGGTTTGACCCGATATTAAATTCTATGAAATATATTTGTTGAAAAACCATTTTATTTTGAACGCTTTAGAATTCGTTTATTTGGACTATATTGTTTGCGTTACTGTGTCTGTTTTTGATCTTTCATACGTTCATTAAACTATATTTGATAAATACCAAGAATCAGAGCAATTTACAAACTTGTGTATAGTAACTAAAGATCAATGAAAAGTTATAGAAAAAATTAGGAATGTTAGAAGAAAACAAGGTCGTAAGTATATTTAACTCTAACCATTTTCTATTAGAGTGTGCGTAGTTTCTGATACAAGCTTCGAACTTAGTTAGGGGTCAGTTACTGTAATGAGATGATGTAGTGAATGATTATGTTATTTTATTTAGGTAGTTGTATCCTATGATTTCAACGTATAAATCTTACGTAATATTAAATATAAAGATTATAATGATTAAGATATTTAAAAAATAATAGGGACATGGCGATAGCAGGCCCACACTTCATGAAAAAGAACATTTTGCTTTAGAGGTCCATCCAGGGAGGAAACTCAGGAATATGTTTGTATGGAAAGCTGCTGCTGGACTATGCTCCTTAAGCCTTCAATAAATAATGCATTTTTTTGCAAATCAGACCTAGCTTCTAAGATAAGAGCGCTCAAACAAACAAATTGGGTAGGTACTGACATTATTAGATGTGTGTATTAACTCCGATGTCCCAGATAAAGGTAATAAACCTAGTTATGGATTGTTTGTTATAACCATGTGATTGAGTGATTGATTTATATTATATTATAGTTTGTTGGGACAAAAAAAAACGTTTTTCTATAAGTAACTCTTCGATTCTACCAATATTAATTCGCAAAGAGCAAAGACACTCCCCTTAATTTTATTTACAAGAACCAAAAAGTATGTTTTGCCTTATGCAGTTCAGCTCGGTCCTGAGTTCAAATGCCAGTTTAATTAGAAATATTACTTTAATAAAGTTTTATAGTCCTAAAATTGTTTGACTAAGGGCCTATTTCACCATCTTTAAGTAACGTTCCGAGTAGCTATTCACATGTTTAGTCTTTGCCACTTGATATAAAGTAAGAAAGAGACAAAACTAACTGTACTTGGTGAGTAAATTTACTTGAAGGTTGTGAAATAGGCCCTAAATGTAACACTTATCAGGCATATAATACGTTTTTCTTCCAAATTTTCACTAAACATTTCCAAAAAGAAAATATTTTAAAATATATTTCGGTAACTTTAAACATCTGTATTTAAATGAAAAGCCACAAAACCGAACCGAACTATCGTCCGTAATGTTGACTATCGAAGTATGAATCTGAACAAATTCAACGGAAAACCAACTTTTAAAAGTATTTGGTTTTAACCCAATTGAACCATGAATTTGAAATGGGTTCCGTTCAGTTAGGTTTGCAATTTGCATACTTGGGTCAAGTTTTGAGTTAAATAAACTGGATTTTGCGTGATTTATTCTATTATTTAGGTGGACGTTTTATGTACTTATCCTATAGTTTCTAATCTAGAGAAATGCAGTTTATGGTAAATATTTATTTGAGTAAGTTTTCTTTTACATTTATGGAAAAAAAAATAAAGTATGAAGTTGTTGATGTTTTTTCTGAATAAATAAATAAGTGTGTATATAAATTGAACGGTGTATAGATATAAATATAGGTAAGTACCCAATTGTAAAACTAATTTTACAAATGTACATACATACATGCAAACGTTAGCCTATAAAATCAGTGTGATGGCTCCTAATATTTAAGATCACCATTGAAAATAAAACCATATCGTAATCCTGGCTATTTTCGAGTATGATCACAGCCCGAATCAATTTTAATAAAGAGAATTTATAGTCAGTCGTACTTTTTATTGCTTCACTAGAAATGCTAATGAGAAATACATTTCAATTAATGTTAATTTTGAAACAGTTTAGATTGGCGTCAGTCTGTTGTCTAGATACAAATTTAGGCAATTAATTATAATTGCGGCCAATAAAGAAGATATCTAGTCACAGTATAAACAATAGTAGGTACCAGGGTGGTAGTAGGTAATAGTAGGTAAGTACTACCTATTCAAGAAGAGAAATAAAATCAAGAAAGTTTCGTACAAATACTAAATTGAATTAAATAACTTACAATTACAAGAAAGCAATTTCCCGAACCTGACAGTACCTATTTCCATTAGACTTCTTTTGGTTTTAAAACGTGATACTCTTTATCCTAATCCTTCCTAACTAATATTATAAATGCGAAAGTAACTCTGTCTGTCTGTCTGTTACCTTTTCACGGCTAAACTACTGAACCGATTGACTTGATATTTGGTACAGGGGTAGCTTATGGTCCGGGAAAGAACGACGGCTACGTTTTATCCTGAAATTCCCAGGGGATCGGGAATAACGCGGATGAAACCGCGGGGCACAGCAAGTAGAAACTAAATTCGGAAAAAAAAATACTAATACTGATAGCGCCATATCGGTGGCCGAGTTCTGGCCCTCAAAAATATGTATTAGTTCGTGGTACGGAATCGGAATACATAGGTTTTGCGTACATAGCTACAAGTAGTAAGCTAAGCTGACCTCATTCTTAGGTAAGTATCAAAAAATATTATCCTTAACGTAACGTATTCACATGTACCACTTAGCATAACAATTTACGCAATTATTTTACTATTTTCCATCGCGTAATATATTTCAATAGTACGTTTTTCTTAAAGAACTTCCTTCAACTATAGGTAAGTATTAAAATATTATTTAGATCTAACGCCCCGCATGGTTAGCCGATTCTTCTGACGTCATTCCTGTTATTACCCGCATGATCTTGGGATGAAAAAGTATCCAATGTCGTATTTCTAGTGTATGGCGCCTCTGTCACCTAGTTTCATCTAAATCGGTCAAGTAGTTTTGCGTAATGCGTATTCAAACACCTAGACAGACAAATATGTATTTTAGTACATACTAGCGGAGCCCCGCGGTTTCACCCGCGTAGTTCCCGATCCCGTAGGAATATGGGGATAAAATTATGCTAAAAACCTTCCCACTGAAAGTAGTTTTACGAGTGTATTTATACGTCCTATATACCAAGATTATACATTTGAAAACGTATACAACTAAAGACAGTGGTTTTATCGGACAACTTTCCAAAAATACGTAAAAGTAGTTGCCGATTCTTCTCGGCTGATGTAATTTCCGAATCGGTGGTAGAATCTGGGGGCACGGCAGTGCCCCCCGCCAAGTCGAGCGCGAAGCAAACACTGCCGTACCATCCTTTACAGGAACCCTTTCGCCGCATTTTCAGGCCCCTATTTGAGAACCTCTGGATAAGACCAGAACGCTGAAATTTTCGTCATCAAGTAAGCTATACAATCACATACTTAAAATAAAATTTCAAGTCTGTAGGTCATTTAGTTCCGAAGTTATGCGAAAGCAAAGTTTCGTATTTATGACAGACACTCACTCACTCACTCACTCACTCACTCACTCACTCATGATCATCAAAATAGAACTGGTACTTCCCATAAACCTAGAGAGCTGAAATTTGGTACAGAGTTAGGGTTTAATGGCCACATAAAGGGAAAACTATAAAAACTAGGATAATCGAACGGGAACGGTAGTTATACGGGATTGGGAACGGGAATTGTAACTCAAGAACGGCTGAATTGATTAGGCTGAAAATTGGTGGGGAGGTAGCTTAGAACCAGGAAAAGAACATAAGATAACTTTAATCCCGAAATTCCCACGGGATTGGGAACGGGAATTTAAAAATCAAGAACGGCTGAACTGATTTGGCTGAAAATTGGTGGGGTGGTAGCTTAGAACCAGGAGAAGAACATAGAATACTTTTAATCCCGAAATTCCCACGGGATTGGGAACAGGAATTTATAACTCAAGAACGGCTGAATTGATTTGGCTGAAAATTGGTGGGGAGGTAGCTTAGAACCAGGAGAAGCACATAGAATACTTTTAATCCCGAAATTCCCACGGGAATGGGAACGGGAATTATAATTCTAGAAAAGCTGAACTGGTTTGGCTGAAAATTGGTGGGGTGGCAGCTTAAAACCAGGAGAAGAACATAGAATACTTTTAATCCCAAAATTCCCACGGGATTGGGAACAGGAATTTATAACTCAAGAATGGCTGAACTGATTTGGCTGAAAATTGGTGGGGAGGTAGCTTAAAACCAGGAGAAGAACATAGAATACTTTTAATCCCGAAATTCCCACGGGATTGGGAACAGGAATTTATAACTCAAGAACGGCTGAATTGATTTGGCTGAAAATTGGTGGGGAGGTAGCTTAGAACCAGGAGAAGCACATAGAATACTTTTAATCCCGAAATTCCCACGGGAATGGGAACGGGAATTATAATTCTAGAAAAGCTGAACTGATTTGGCTGACAATTGGTGGGGAGGTAGCTTAGAGCCAGGAGAATAACATAGGATACTTTTTATCCTGAAATTCCCACGGAAACGCGAACGGGAACTACGCGGATGAAACCGCGGGGCGCTTAATAATAAAATACTACTCCTAAAAAGAAAAAATGTGTCAAATAAGAAAATCTAATAAAATAAATCAATATAAACACGTTTCAACAAAAATAAATGAAATCCCACCAAAAACATTCTGTAAAAAACTAGCCAAGTCTCGGTGGAGCTGCTTGTTTATCTCTAAAAAGTAATGAAATCTAGACAAAGTCGTGCCAAGACTAAGGTTTTTACTGCGATTTCTTTATTATTATAGTTAATGTTGTGTGACTTGGCCGTTGAACATTGTTTAAAACGTTAGTAGTGGGTACTAGTCAATTTTTTTTACACGTAATGTTATAACATTATTGAAATACGCAGCTTTATCAAGCCTACAATGGACTGGATATTGAATCAACGTTATTTAAGTGGCAATTTTCTATCGTCAATGGGTAGCGGTTCTGGCGACAGATTGGTGCAATAGTTTCATGGAGCACCTAGTTTTGTACCCTTGTGTACATGTGTCCCTTGAACGGCCAAGTCACACAACATTAACTATAATAATAAAGAAATCGCAGTAAAAACCTTAGTCTTGGCACGACTTTGTCTAGATTTCATTACTTTTTAGAGATAAACAAGCAGCTCCACCGAGACTTGGCTAGTTTTTTACAGAATGTTTTTGGTGGGATCAATTTTGACGTTCATAAGTGCCTCATTGAGGCCTTAACTGAATAAATGATTTTTGACTTTGACTTTGACTTTAACTCCTAACCGTTTATTATAATATTACTTAGATAAGTAAACACAAGTTAGCATCAAGTTAGAATAGAAAATGATCTAGGCGCAAACTTCCAACTGTAAATAGATTCCTTAGTGATCTGCTGACAAGCGCAAATACCTGCTAAGCCGGATTTCCCAGGTACAATACATAGGTCGAGTACTACATACTTACTTGTTATTTTCCAAACATGGTACGCACTTGAGATCACCGACACGCATACGGCAAGTGTGTTGAGCTTACTAATTAAGGTTTTTATCTGTGTCTTCATTTGTTTATTGTTCCTGTGCTACATAACATAACGTAATCATTCACTAAATCATTCCCATTATAGTAACTGACCCCTAACTAAATTCGAAACTTGTATCTATCACACACTCATTCACACACACACCCAGACCGAGACAAACATTTGTGGTTCACACAAATATTCGCCTCGCACGGGAATTGAACCTTACGGATAGCAGTCCGGCATGGTGACCACTCTGCCATCGAGGTCGTCAATCCTAATCCTAACTAGTCCTAACTAATATTATATATGCGTAAGTAACTCTGTCTGTATGTCTGCTACCTTTTCACGGCTAAACTACTGAACCGATTGACTTGAAATTTGGTACAGGGGTAGCTTATGGTCCGGGAAAGAACATAGGATATGTTTTATCCCGAAATTCCCACGGGAGCGGGAACTACGTGGGTGAAACCGCGGGGCACAGCCAGTAAATCAAATAAATAAATATTTTCTTTCTCACTGCAAGTATACAAGTATATAGTACTCATATTATCAGTGAGAGAAGGGTCTTTGGCCTATAGTAAGATATATATACCTATACACACTTATTTTGAAATGATGGGACTTATTAAAATCAGAATATCTGTAGCAGTAACTGAATCCATATATCCAATAAAAATATCAAAAATGATAGTCAATTACTTATCTTTAAAAAATACTAAATAAATGTCGTATTACCAGACGGCACACTAGCTATCAAGTATTCTGTGACGGCTCGGGTCGATGACCGCGCTCAGCTGTGTATCGCAGCGTTCGCCGGTTGTTCAGTGTAGAATAACAATAAAATTCGGCGGGATTTTGAAAAACTTTGACTTATCATAACTTTTTAAATAAAAGCAAAAGAAAAAAACTAACTTCACTATTATATTGTTAACCCTAATTTACATTAGCTGTGAGATAAGGTATCGCAATTTCAAAATAAGGGTGTATAACAGAGTAAATAGGTTACAATACTGCATACTACAGTATTTTAAAGCTGAAGAGTTTGCTTGAACGCGCTAATCTCAGGAACTACTGGTTTGATTTGAAAAAATCTTTCAATGTTAGATAGCCCATTTATTGAGAAAGGCTAAAGACTATATGACATCACCTTACGATCGATAGGAAAATAGTTATCGCGGGTAAAACCGTGGGGCGTCGCTAGTTCATTATATGTATGTAGTAGCTGACGCACAACTGATAACATATTTGCATATTACTCATTCCTTCCTTATCTTATTACGTGTCGATAATTTAAATATAGTTAGACACAATTATTTATCCTGACTGACTGACTGATTCATCCTAAGTTCAAACTCCAATGCCCGTTTTTCTTGATGAGGGCGAAATGCTCTTTCGGTGTCTTTAGTAACACCATTCCTATCACAAAGTGGACTTGTCCCAAAATCCTGTGGTATCTTTGGGATAATAATTCTGTATTGTTTTTGTACCTTTGATAACTTGTATGCCAAATTAAATGATGATAAACTCCATAGGACTAATAGGGTAACAGGACTAGTAGTACATCTCTCTTCTCCGAACCTTTATCCCATGTCTATTTGGGGTCGATTTCGGTTTAACCAGATTTGGCGGAATATCAGTATTTTACGTGAAGCGACTGCCATCAGACCTTTACAACCCAGAGGGCTATACGAAATTTTTTGGTTAAACCAAATGTTAGACTATTGAGGGCTCTAACTACCCGTAACGACTGTCGACGATGTTAAAACGACAGCTGGGTGGACTAGTAGTATATAATGATATAGTAATGACTAGAATTGGATCAAAAAAGCAATAAATTAATTAATAAAATAATACCTAACATGGTGTCATTGATTTTTTCCAATCCATAATTACCTGTTAAACTTTTGTTTTTTACCTGTGTCATGTTTGTTACCTACTTGTAACTTTTGCCAAACTAGTTCTAGCCCGTGGTTTTACACGCATAAGAGGAAAAGTGTTTTTGGGCATAAAATATACTTTATATATCTTTGCCATCCATTTATACTTATATCTATTGGCTTGTATATTAATAGATATAGGAGTTTGTGCACGAAAATTTTACATTAATATTATTATTCTAATAATGATATTTTTCCTTATTTTTCCCTACCTACCATATAGTGAGAAGAAATAAGGATAAATAGGTACATTTTTGCATATACGAATTTATTAAACTAATAATTTATTATGTGTTTGTTATGTATAGGTATCGAATATTAAAGCAATCCCACTTCTTCTATTGCGTAGTACTAATCTAAATATACACCCTTATTTTGAAATGATGGGACTTATTAAAAACAGAATATCTGTAGCAGTAACTGAATCCATATTTTTGCCATCCATTTTTTTCCTAAAAACCTCCTGCATCGTAATTTACGGGGTTTAAACCGCAAAGTGCAGCTAGTTATTAAACCGCAAGTCACTGTTAGATAATAACTGTTATTATTTAAAACTAGCTGTAACCCACGGTTTTACCCGTATCAAATTCGATTTACATTATATAATCCTACATTTGTAATCACTCTGTCAATTGATCGCAAAATGACTCAAATCCGTTTTGTAGTTAAGAAGATTAACCACCACACCGCTTACATTTTAACCGACTTCCAAAAAAACAGGAGGAGGTTCTCTATTCGACTTGTATATTTTTTTAAATAGCAGTTAGAAAAATAAGTTTAGAATTTCGAACATAAACAATACAAATTACAAAAACCCATATTTATATGTTAAATTATTTAATTCAAATACATAACTTATGATAATTATAAAATATAAGACTAGGAAAAACATAATTTTGAAAAATGCTGAATTCTATAATTTACTACAAATGTAAATTATCTTACGTGCAATTACATTATGGCGTTGACCTAGTATTAAACAAAAACAATAGTTTAAATAGTTAAACTTAATAACTAAGCTGTACTATTTTCATTTAACCAAAACATTTTCTTACATTTTTGTTTAAATGGAATAACTATAATATCAAGCATAATATTTGCAATGGATGTAGTAAATTAAATTGTATAAAAATACATACTCTTACAAATATAACATTATTTAGATCAATCATTACTACATCCGATAGGTTTTCTAACTCGTAGGTATATATAATCTAGGTTATTATTGACCTCGATTATCGATCTAATAATCTATTAAGAAGGATGAATCGATCAATCAAAGGCTTGTACATCTAGTTTAACCAGATCTAAGGGAAAACTGAATATGTAATTTAATAAATTATTTGGATTGATTCGAGCTTGATTCCGATACAATTTTCAATCTTTGCAAAAATTGCCACAATTATCAACATCGAAAACAGCTAAGTAATAAAAAGTAAAGCTAAACAAAAAACAATATCAAAAACTTATCTTAAACCTTTGTTTTAACAAAGTAAACAGTTAGTAATAATAGTAACTTATTACAGAAAAATACTGATCGCGATTTATTGACTTGGTTGAAATTTAAATCATGTTAATGGGGAATACGCCATTTTGAACGAGTCTAATGCCATTTGAACTGTCTCAGGGCTACAAGGGCTGGCGATACCGTTCGCCATAGAACAGCCTATGCTTGTGAAACATTGTTTTTGTTGTCTAATGTCTGATGAAAAGCCACAGCATGATAGAACAGCGGCGTTGCACATTCCAGGCATCTTTTGAATAGGTAATGTCGACGTTCTTGCCCTCTCATTTTGAATGTGTAACGTAGGTGCTGCCGGAATGTTCTGTAAAAAAGAAAATATTTTGTTTGTAAATTTGCATTTTTTTTAATCAAAACCTTAATGTGTTGGATAGTTTTTGTTATTGGTTAATACTTTTAAGGGAAAATCTAGCTAGATTTTGCTAAATGGACACATACAATAAATATCTTACGAGCTAGTTTATATTATTTGATTAAGTCATCATAACAAAACAATTGTACCAACGTATAATTTATTAAACAGATTGCTATTTATGAAAAGAATTTTACATCGTTGACGTAATTCCACTAATTCCATTGTTAACTTTAACACAAAACTCAAAATTGTTTGAAAATAAACAAAATAATCTCACAATTAATTTTAATAATTTAAATTGCAATTTATGTACTTAATTTTAAATTATCATGGCGAACTTGGTGTCATTATACAGGGTGGTGATGAGAAACCGAAACCGTTAAATACAAGATAGAGGTGCTGGCTCATGAGAATACCTCATGCCAATGTTCCGCAATTTTTTATAACACGCACTGCTCCATGATATAACACTTTGCTTTGATTCTTTTTTGCCATATTGCCACTCTTTATAAGACGCGAAGATCCTTATTATTTATCTATTACTTTCATAAATACTGCACTAAATTTAGTTTTAATAAAACAAATTGGACAACTTACAAGAATTTAACTTACTAAGGTATGTCTATTGTGATCGACTTCTGGTGGTGGTCTTTTCTGCATCTGCTTCGGTATAATTGGTTGGAATGAGATAGGTCTAGAACCGTCTGAGCTATCTTCTTCGTTCTCCTCAGATACTACGAATCCCCAATTCTGGTTGGTGTCTTCCATGGCTGGGAATCGTGATGTAATGTTTGGTGTGCCTGATGTAGGTTTAAGGTCTCCTGTACCGGTGTTCTCATTGTTAACAAGAGTAGTTGGCAATGGAGTGCAAGGAGGTTTAGCTGATGTAGGGTAGGGAACGGGGTAAGGAATATAGATGGGCTGAGGAGGAGGCAGCTGCGGCCTTTGGTTCTGGTTCTTAAGTTGATGTGATATATCTTGGAGTAGCCTAAATATATTCTGTATTATTTCTTGATTCGGATGATTATCTTTCCGTTCTGGATAGTAATTAGGAGGTGCAGGGTAATCGTATCCGTAGTTCATTTGCCATCTTCTCCTTCTGTGGCGTGTTGGGATTTGTTCTTTATCCTCCAAGTCCTCATCTCTCCTTTGTCCGTGGTGCCGCGCGCTGACCACAACTAAGCACAATAGTGCAAATAACAGCATCAACTTATTCATCTGGAAAAATAACAGTCCATGTAATTGCGTTGCACAGTTATCTTCTCTCAATGAACATACAAATAAAAAGAACTATTTTGCCAATTTAAAAAGCATTTGTGACGTCAATATTTGTTACCGTTATAATAGCAATTGTCATTTGCTACATTAACAATACTCGATACTATCTACGTTCAAATGCTTCTAGTTATTGTATAATTTTAAGTTGAAATAGATTCAACTGTATAAAACTAACATCGATTAATAATATAATGTTAAATGTCCTATGTCCTAACACTGTTCACGAGTATTGGTGAACACATATCCAACCAATCCCTATTTATAAAATAGAAAACATGCATTGCTCGATCCAGGTCCGACCATTAGCTATTAGACCTAATGTGACGTAGGTACCCACTTTGAAATAAAACCAAAATACAACAAAAAAACAATTGAGTTGAATATTTTGAAATCAAAAACTGTTGATTGCCAGTTTGACATTGAAGATTTTTGAATTTTAATTAACAACATGCATGATATTTATAGATTTGAGGTACCTTTAGGTAAACGTGAATATCAAGTTTATAATGATGTCAATGTAACTATCAAACAATAAATATTAAATGATAAACATCCAAACCGTCGCACTCGTACCCACATGTTAAATTAACGAGTTAAGTAAGCTGTTCTGGCCTTATACAAATCTAACTGACTTCGTAAATATTCAACCTACCCGAGATTTTTGTATTTTTTCGTTTGTACACAAGTTTGTAGAGACTAAAGTTGGTATCGTGTGGACTCGCTATTACATTTCTGCACAAAATAGGTATCTGATCTTATAAGACTCTTGCAATAGTATTATTATAATAATATGTTTATGTAATTTCAAAGAGTTTACATTAACTACCAATAATAATAAAAAACAATAACGATAACTGCATTCTTTTAGAGTTAAGTATAAAAACACATGTGTAATTCCGACACACCACTCATTTAACTTTATCTCCAATAATTTAAAGGTTATTTTTAAATAAATAAAGTCAATATATTGGAACGTTACTGCTACCTGTTTTCATGCATTGTCAAGAACTTATACAAGAATTTCAAGGATACAAAAAATATTTAACTATAAGTAGGAAGATGATCAACCGGTTTTTGAATGGTCTTCGAAAGTCATTTAAGATAGCACAACGTTTCTTTTAATTGACTTTCTTAAGCACCAGTGACTTCTTTGACGTTAACCATTTACGTCAAAACCTTAATAAAAGTTTGATTACTATTTATTTTCATTATTTTTTTCTTTGCAATGAAACCAATAAGTACGTTTTTCTTTATATGCCAAGAACGGGAAAACCAAATTTTAATAGCCCACATAAAACATCAACATAGATGAAGGTCACATTAAAATGCTTACCTAGTGTTCTTAAGAAACATCACGAAAATTACGGAATAAAATATGTGTAGTTGTTATATAATTCGTTGCATTCACACCTCAATTACTTACATTAGAATAAAAACGAAAACCAACTATACGCACCTTTAATTTAAAAGAAAACTATTAAAAACAGTCTTTTAACACCATAAACACTCGATCAACTTTATTTAACAAGTTTTGTATAATTTTATCGTTTGTAAAACGTATACGCGTCTTTATCACGCGAATGTTCGTTCGTAACTGAAGTTTGTATAAAAATATAACTGTAGTAGCGCGTCTGACCGTGGCATTGAATGACTGCGCCGGAGTGCCGGGCCGTCCAATATTTATGTGGCACATACACCATTATATTACTATTGGTAGGTATTTATTGGTACCTAATAATAGAAGTTTGTGATATATCACATATAGGGATAACCCAACTAGTTAGTAGTTTGTTACTCTGTCGAGCAATACAGTCCAAATCTAGACAGATTTAGATGAAATTTAGAACATATGTTCTAGGAAGAAGTTTATAGGAAGAACACATGGGATTTTTATCCTAAACTTCACATGGGATTGGGATTTACGTGGGTAAAAGTACAGCCAGCTATAAATAATTATGACGGAACGTACTCTGAAGATTTAAGCGAGAGGAAAATGAGTTCAAAGTACTGCGGAAATAAGTGTTTATTTATCGTTCTCATATCTATATGCTTTTTAGCTCAGTCGATAACTATTACTAATTAAATAAATGGCGATATTAATCAGGTTACTTCAATTAACTACAAAATAAATATACCTAATTAGAAACATCATTTAGTTTAAGAATGTTGTAGGTTTTCGTTTGGATTAGATTTTATAAGTTTATAGTTATACTAGCGGCGCCCCGCGGTAGTTCACCCGCGTAGTTCACGGGAACTACGCGGCAAAATTAAACGGGTTTAAACGGGAACGGTCCCGTAGGTATATGGGGATAAAATTTTGCTAAAAACCTTCCCACTGAACCACTGTATCTATTAAAACAAACCGCATCAAAATCCGTTTGTTGTTTTATACTATGTAGTGATTATAATAATATATTTTCATTATTTAATATTTGGATGACTAATATGTAATGATGTGTGGTTTAAAAACATTCACATGACATTATTATACATTAAAAATGTTACAGATTCCAGAAAAGATTCTAATACTTACTCATTTTATTTCACTTTTTCACACATGTCCATTATAATAGATTAAACATGTTCATTATTGAATGGCAATTTAGAAACTTATTATGACGTCAAAATACGTAGTTTCCAAAAAAACAAAGGAAAAACGACACTTTTTATGACGTTTTAGGGAAGTAATTTTTTCGACATAATTTTCCTTTATTTAAAGATTATTTGTTTACTTGCCTTATGTAATACTAAGGATGTCCGTTTTCCCTCAAAGCGAATTTAAAATACGAGTACATAATTATATGACGACCTCGATGGCAGAGTGGACACCATGTCCGACTGCCATCCGTAAAGTTGTGGGTTCGATTCCCGTGCGGGATGAATAGGTATTTGTGTGAACTGTGAACCACAAATGTTTATCTTGGTCGGGTTGTGTGTGTGAATGAGTGTGTGCGTAGTTTCTGATACCCTAGATACAAGCTCCGAGCTTAGTTAGGGGTCAGTTACTATAATGAGATGATGTAGTGAATGATTATGTTATGTTATATTGTTTGCTTACAGTTCTTCTTCACTAAAATCATCATTATCAGCTGCTAGAAATAGTCCACTTCTGTACTAAAATAATTACGTCTATGAGACGATAAAACATTATAAATACACTACGAGCATTATTTGGATACAATTTTCCTTAAAAATTGTACGCATAAAAACTTTAATGTAAAGTAAATTAAACTAGATTATTCCATAAGCGTTCTCTTTTTCCGATTTGGGTTTAAAACTCGAACATGTAGGACCCAATGACGTCATATACTATTTGACAAATCAGCAATTGAAACGTAATTCCCAAGTAGAAGTAAACTTAAATGGTAACTTGCAATTCAATGAAATACCTTCGTCATTTGAAGCATTATCAAGATCTTTCTGTTTCTACAAAAATACAAACGTTTCTTCGATATTATTTGTATTAGTTTAAGTATTCTATTCACCTTCCGATTTAGAAATAAGTAGGTATTCAATTTGTTGGACATCAGACTTATCGGATAAATTGAATGTGTATGACTGTCAGCCTAACGTTATTATGAGAGATCGGATATTCGGTAAGAGCACTTTTTATCAAAAAAAAATCGCCTGCCATCTATCGAATTCATAGTTTTTAGAACATATTAATAAAAAATACTTATAAAATCATCATCATCAACTTAAGAACTGCAATTATAAATTTTAATCAAGCACATTATAAATTTTATCCGATAAATCCAATGTCATGAAATCGGACAGTGGATAGAATACTTTATTTCACCTCTATCAGTCTTAGAGTTCACTTGAACTACGTGTTTATTTATCGGGATTTTTTGCTGTTACGTCGAATTGGCAAATACTTGAAAATGTCTCGGTTGATGACCTTCTCTGTCAAATAAAATAGCTACGTGGTTTCTGTGTATCAGATGTCTTGTTTATTCTTTCCAAACACATATTTTTAGTTCCCTGGCTTTGTATTTAGAAATGAGTCAAGATTATGTAACATGTTCTACAACAAATCTACAGTATAAAACATGGTAGAAAAAAATATTCTCTGGTTTTGTGTTAAAATTGAATTTTTAATATATATGCCATGTTATGTTATATAGCACGTCGACATTATTAAACTTTGAAATACAACACTTAAACGGATTTTTGTCGTAGTTGTATTTTGTTTCACATTTTATTTACATTACTTTGTACAGACGTCTTCCATCTTAGTCTTCTGTGATCTAAAGAATCCGAAACGTCAGAAAATGTAAAACAAAATACAACCACGACAAAAATCCGTTTAAGTGTTTTATTTCAATGTGTAGTGTTCGTGTAAATCAAAGATATCATTATTAAACTTGTTAAATAACTGTGTTATATAAACATGTCCGATAGTTTCCTTGATGCATCTTTAATATTGCTGCTACCCACGTCACATGTATCGTGGGGGCTTGTGAGTGTAGTACGTTTTTTCCCGTCATTTTACCCTTCTTATGCGTCATTAGTCCCAAGTCATTTCCTTTTTCGGTTCTTAACGAATACGTCAATACATAAACATGGTTTATCGAAGACCTTACTTTTTTTTGACAAATTGATAAATAATGAAATCATGCATTTACCAAGTTTAGCGAAAACATATCGTATCGACTTCAGCTAGGCTAGCATGACTTCGAAAACGCGATAGATACAGCGATTTATTGACATCCAACTGTCAAAATTTGATAAAAATGCCCGCCATATCGAATTTTACCACATGATTAATTTTATGACATTTGGTCATGCTCGCGAAATCGATATAGCTATTTGTTGAAATCCAACTGTCAAAATATAATAAATATTGCCGCCATATTTAATTTTATCAACTACGTACTACGCCATATTCATTTGGTCATGCTCGCAAAATCGATATTATTTCGTGGTGTCTATATCATTTATCACGCACAGTCATGCTAGGCAGGCTGGGCTGTGGAAACCTGCTTGCAGTAGCTCTTCGTAAAATACTGTCATTTCGCCAGATGTGGTTAAACAAAAAAAAGTTTTTCCTCAATCATTAGTTCGCAAATCATCACGTTCAACTAAACAAACAAGTTTTTATTATTAGTATCGAAAAACGATGTCATTACATAACAATACATAAATAATGACCTGCTTTCAATTGTATCGAATCAACATGTGGGAGCAAAACAATAAACTAGTTTTAACTAAGCATACCTACGCGTTGGGTTTTCCCAAAATTTATAAACAAACTGTGCCTATTGCGCGTTTCCATGTGATTCATACTGCTCTATGTTTTCATGGGGCATGTGGATTTTATGATATCTAACGGACCATATTATATTACCAATTCATACATATAATTTGGTCTATTATAGATTGAAGGTTAAAGATTTAGTTCTGTTTATGATACTTTAGGGTTTATGATAATGTCGGATACTTTAGGGGGTAAAATATGATGTTTTTCATCGACAAATCACGATTTCTCTAGCCACCTCCATTACAAAATGGCAGCCATTTTGTAATGGAGGTGGCTACCCTTAGGTGGACACCCTGTATAAAAATATCTATTAATTAATATAACTGTACTGTTTTGTTTATTGCTTTTTCTACTCCCATTTTAGATGGTATTTTGGTTCATATGTTTTTTCATAAGATCGTTCTGTAAATAATATCTTTGATTATTTAATCAAATGTTCGTTCATGGAAATGTAAAACAAAACAACTTATGTCCATACAAATTATATTTAAAAAATCGGCAGCAGATTTTTTATATCACTTCAGAACATACATAAATGATGAATATTTTTTTGGTGTAATACCTATAATCAAGACAATTTTTGTTTGAAATAAAAATGCACCGAAGCGAAGCCTGTGCGGATCGCTAGTTTATTACGCGGTTAGCGTATGTTACATTATGCGTATTTTACTCAGTATTTTTGGTACTATGTAACAATACATAGTGTGTCACAACCTTTACCTAAGACTATTGTTCATTTAATCGTAAGAAAATTCTGGTTATTCAATATACCGCTTTCAATGATTTTTTGTTCTTTTTCAAAATTTTAAGTAATTGAACGAAAGAAATATACTTAAGTATACATTTATCAATATTTTACCATGAATCCGTGGAGGCTAGAAACATTTTATTTTAGCAAAGTACTTCATAAAACTACATTATTAGCACTTCAACACTGAAAATTATGGTTGTTAAGACTTTGGCAACAATTAACATAATGTTATTGTGTAGTTAGAAGGTACAATTCGTTTCACTGTTCATAAGTATCCATGCGTTTCCAAAACAAAAACTCTGACTCATTAGCCACTAAAGGTGTCCAACTGCGCGTTAATTAGTCATCGCGATTCCCAAATGTTTCCTATCGTTTTAATTTAACATTCAAACTTTATGATACGACCCAACTTTGGTAATAAAATAAACTATAATCTGTCTTAATCAT
This sequence comes from Timandra comae, assembly GCA_958496195.1. Classification (NCBI taxonomy): domain Eukaryota; kingdom Metazoa; phylum Arthropoda; class Insecta; order Lepidoptera; family Geometridae; genus Timandra; species Timandra comae. Next base: position 4,043,803 of record OY292360.1, read on the forward strand.
ACCTCTAATATAAAGTAATTCAAATAAAAGTATATGAAAATCCGTACTGTTAGCAATCTAACAGAGTTCGAAGAACCAGAATGTTAGATCCTAATTAAATCTAATATACAGGGTTATTGGTTAAGTCGACCTATTCCCGTCAAGGGCGTGTAGTTTACATCGTTTCCGACTGATTTCACCATGAAACACCCTACCCTAAACCTAACCGTTTAAGAGATATTTCAATTTATTTGTTTTTATAAAAATCACCGGATCTTCGGCTATAAGCTTGGATATTTTCAAATGCGCATGTCTTATTATTACTATTACTTGATTTTTACGTTTATAATAAGGTGCTTTGTGACCCCAATAACCAATATTGTACCTAAAATAAATAAATAAGTGGTTATAGACGATTAAAACTTTTAAAAAATAATAACTATCAGAAAGTTTATTTTTCTTTCAAGGATATCTAAGTGGGCCCATATCCTGGTTAGCCAGAAGTCTGGACTTAACCCTCATGGATTTTTATGCGTGGGGGTACATAAAGAGTCTCATGTACAGTGAGCTCAACCCAATTTCATCAATTGAAGTACTGAGAGACAGAATTATTGTTATTGGGGTCACAAAGCACCTTATTATAAACGTAAAAATCAAGTAATAGTAATAATAAGACATGCGCATTTGAAAATATCCAAGCTTATAGCCGAAGATCCGGTGATTTTTATAAAAACAAATAAATTGAAATATCTCTTAAACGGTTAGGTTTAGGGTAGGGTGTCTCATGGTGAAATCAGTCGGAAACGATGTAAACTACACGCCCTTGACGGGAATAGGTCGACTTAACCAATAACCCTGTATATACTACGATTCTCATGAAATTTTGTGAGCATATACAGTAGGTCTGAGAATCGGCCAACATCTATTTTTCATCCCGAAATTCCTACGGGAACGGGAACTACGCGTGTGAAACCGCGGGGCGCAGCTAGTGTCATATAAATTTGAGGATAAAATTACACTATTAGGAGACATTTGCAATTTTCTGAATTTCGCCGTTTAGCCGTTCTTAAATTACAAACGATCGTTTTAATTTTAGTACTTGTAGGTTTGTTTTGACTAGAAGTAGTACTTCTAAGAGTCAAGAACACGAAAAAAAAACAGAAATAATAAACTTCATAGTAGAGATAAAACTACTTTCCGTAAACACTCTATGAGTCTATCACGCCTACTGATCTGGAAAAATAATCGCTTATCACAATGACAAGCTTTTCCGAAACTAATCATGTTTCCTTTTATTTTAATGGTATTGAGTGAGTAATCATTTGATATCTATGACGTAACTAAAACTTTGGTCCACCTATACATTTGTGCCTGGGAAAATATCGTTTAAAAAGATTCGTATCATTGTTCGATTAATCATAATATCTATATTATTCTTGACTAGCGGCACCCCGCGGTTTACCCGCGTAGTTCCCGTTCCCGTAGGAATATGGGGATAAAATTATGCTAAAAACCTTTCCACTGAATCACTCTATCTATTAAAACAAACCGCATCAATATTCGTTGCGTAGTTTTAAAGATCTAAGTATACATAGGGACAGAGAAAGCGACTTTGTTTTATACTATGTAGTGATTCTTCTCGAACATCTTTCCTATTACACATCGCCATCTAGTCCCAAGCTTAGGAAAGCTTGTAACTATTATGGTTACTAAGACAACGGATAAAAATACTAACGTACTTTTTAATACTACAATCATAGAATAGATTGAAAATATCAAGATATACAGACGTTTTCATTCACACAAATGTTTCACTTGAGCGGAAATCGTACCTGTAACCTTCAAAGCAACCAGAGTCCCTACTCATTGCACCACTTGGTTGCCAAAAATAAATATCATCAGCTCATATAATGTCTCCACCAAGAGGCACGAGCCTACCCTGAATTAGGGTGATTAGGCCTTAATCATTTTCATTTCTCATGTTTGATATAACTTTTCTAAAATTAAAGGGTTTTAACCTAAATAAGTTAAGGACTTCACCGGCCTATAATCACGCGAATATCAGTCTGGGTGGAGATTTTCCGTTTGGAAGTTTCCAGTTCGATTTTAAGCTTTTAAAGCCATTGGTTCGGTCTAATGAAACCACATCCTAAAAGTTTTAAGTAGACTTCCACTCCACATACTGTTATGACCATTTAGAATTCAATAATACCGAAAAAGTCAATTTTCATTAACGTTACAGTATTTTTGAAGTATGTACAGTCACGGAATGAAAAGGTTCGTCACCTTAGAGTTGGTTTTCACTTGCACTACTATTGCAAGAAACAATTATGCCAACATACAAGTGTGAGGAACAGTGATACTAACATTTAAATAAATATAATGACGTTTGCTATCGAATAAGGTTTTGTTTGATTTTTCTATCCTTTTTTAAACACTGCCTTGTGCGCGCGGCATATAAAAACCTCTTTGATATTTTTGCAATGACGACATTGACTGATTGACAATAGTTTAACAGAAATAATAATGGCAGGTTGAACTAACAAGAATGTTTTAGTTTATCAAAAATCTTGTTGACAAGATATTTATCCTGTCAAACAACACTGATCTGAATAATTTTGAACGTTATTATCGAGCAGTAGAACATTATTTTCCCTAACCCGAGTCTATTCTTTACCATAGTTTCAAAAGGTAATATGTTTTCGTGACACATTATACGAATCAATTTGAAAATTGACGAACCTTTTCATTCCGAGACTGTACCTATGTACATATAAATTTTAAGTACCTATGTACAAATGATTTTAAACGTTCCGAGGATAAGATATTTTGCGGATGAGCCTCACCTAAGTCAATTGTACATATATACATTGTATACTCGTAGAATTAAATAATTCTTTTCATGTTCACATTTTCATCTCCTCTTTCACCATGATTTCAATACATACTTCATAAGCGCTCACCGTTTAAAATAAACCCGCATGAAAATTTTCACGGCCTTAGCCTTAATAATTTAGGTTACAATACGTTCGGTTTACGTTAATGAATCAGTTACGACAAATTATAAAGGAAGTTAGTTTTAATGACGACAGAGTAAACTTCTTGAAAAATTTATGATATTTCCAAGAAAATTACAAAAAAATATTAAAAATTACTATTAAAATATCCCTTAAAAATAAAAATAAATCTTAACCACAAAAAAACCTTTTTACACAAACACACTACGCCATGTTGGTAAAAAAGAAAATTAATGAAAAAGCAGTAAATACAATACCTACCTATATACAACGTAATACCACTTCCAAACAGAAAACATTGTTAAGGAAAACAAAGGTTCAACTTTACACAATACAAAAACAATAAAGGTACAATACTATGAACTTAGCCTTATGTTTTTTGCGTGTTTGCCGGTTATTGACACCACAAAATTGTCATCCAAATACCTAGAAATATCACTAGCTCAGCCTGCGCTTTTGCACGCTTTAAAAATTTTGGGCCGAAAAGTATCTTATATGTCACTAGCGGCGCCCCGCGGTTTCACCCGCGTAGTTCCCGTTCCCGTAGGAATATGGGGATAAAATTTTAAAATGCTAAAAACCTTCCCACTGAGTCACTCTATCTATTAAAACAAACCGCATCAAAATCCGTTGCGTAGTTTTAAAGACTTAAGCATACATAGGGACATAGGGACAGAGAAAACGACTTTGTTTATACTATGTAGTGATTCCTAAAGAACATCTGTACTAAATTCTTTTTAATTTTTGTTCAGTGGTTTTTGCGTAAAAGTGTAACAAACATCGATTGACACATCTATACAAATTGCGTTTAAATAAATAGGATATAAATAAATATGATGTTTATTCTATCTATCTTCGAATGTATTGGATTAAAGCGAATATTTTCAGTATTTTCTAGGTATTTGGATGACATTAAACGTTATCTCTTGGCAAAATACTTGACACAGATAAGTGTTTACCATTGATTTTACATGACTCATTTACAGCGCAAATGGTTATCACTATCAGTGAGAAATGAAGGTTATTGTACGTGTTAGTTAAATCCGTAAGATTTAACTAACACGATATGTGATAACAATGATAAGTGGATAAGTGAGAAAATTCAAATAAGGAGGTCGTCAAACATTTTTCCTCTTTGGTAAAAAGCAAATTCTGATGAGTATGTGCGAAAAAACCAATATAAGTATTTAAATACAATTCTTTGAAACTTTAAAACGATTTCCCAAATCTGTATTCAATATGAAAACTAAACAATTTCGTTATTTTAAACTGAGCAAAGCGTTTCTCTTTGATATTTGATATTGCTTACATCTGTGGTGTTACGAGTATTTGGCTCGACTTTGTCTAGAATATTAAAAACTAAAAAATCTAACTGAATAAAAAAATGTATTGCACACGTCCATTTCGCATGAAACAGAGGTAGAATTTAAAATGGTCGGGTTGTTTTGTTTCACTTATTTTACGGTGTGGTGTTTTGCCAATTTCACTCTTTTTTTAGTTGGTTAACTGAAACATACTGGGAAATACTTTTACTGAATTTAAATCCCTTTGTACGTACGTTTCGATACTGCAGCTTATTTATTGACTACGATTAATTAAACGCTTCAAATAAATCCTTGATTTTTGTCAGTTACTTTTTCCTTTCTTTATTGTTCATTCGAAACTTTTAATTAACATATCTTTATTTCAAAATTAAAACCAATGACTAGCTTGCAAACGTGTGCGTAGTTTCATGTTATTCTATATACAGAATAATGTGCTTACTAAATAAGAGTAAATTGCCACATGAAAATAGTTTGCAAAGTGATTGCAAAAATGTATATTTTTTATCCCATTTTATTATAAGTAAAGTTTATTTTGAAAACGTTTAATTTTATTCATCTTTTTATTGTAAACATCGAATACAATAAACACAAGTCAAACTCGATAGATCGGTGTCCTTTGAAGTTTAAATCTACATTTTCTAGTCGGTTTAAATTCCCGGAGCGACCGCAAGCCGCTTCGACCCTGAAAGTGTTCCCTTGTACCTCCTACTTTACACTACTTTGTCTCATTTCACTTTACAAAGTACTATTTATAGAAATAACATTCGCATTCACAGTACTGCGATGAATAATATTGCAAAAGAAACCGCTATGAAGAGAAAAATAGAGAAGTATTAATTATTTCTTGACTTTTCTTTGTAACTTTTCTTTTAGTGGAGATATTGTTCATTTGTTTGTTTATCGCAAAGAAATTCTATTGAACTTTTGATTTTATTATTTCTTTTCCCTAATGAGTAGTAACATTATTCTTTAGTACACTCGTAAAAGGATATTGATTATTATATTTTTCTTACAAAGTGAATTAGCGACGCTACAATATCTAATATTTTTCTTTTCATCTATACTAATAATAAAACAGTAGAACCACCGTGTCTGTACATTAAATAAATTTACCTAAAACTGATAGGGGGGGATAAAAGAAGGTCAAAGGAACACAAAAAAACAATTTTCGACTTTCTTTCCTGTCTGTCTGTCTGTCTGTCTGTCTGTCTGTCTGTTCGCGATAATCTCAGAAAGTACTGAACGGATTTTCATGGCGTTTCCACATATGGATTAAGCTTAATTTGGCGCAATATATAGGCTTTGTTTCATCTCATTTGGATAACGAGAAGAAAAGTTATCAATAAAAATCTATTTTGTTGTTTTGCATTTAATAAACAATACTCCGCCCACGACATCGCTTGGGTAATATCCGTTTATATCGCGCAACTTACCACCTTAGTTAGTTCTAAGTTATTGAGATGTTCTTTAAAATTTAGGAGGAATCGTATAGTCTTTGTTGTTCTTCGGTCCTCTGATTTCAATCAATAAATATATTTATCAACACTTCGCTTCCTTTTGACGAGAAAACATTGCTGACAAAAATACTACATTTTGGATTTTGTATAATAATATTTCATAGATATCAAATTTGACAGAATGTAGAATACTTCAATATCGAACGCTTAAAGGGCATATGCACATAGCGGATTTTCAGGCGTAAAAAAAATAGTATAGACGTAATATTAAAGTGCTGTGTACGTGCGTACTAATCAACAGAGTGTCTTTCCCATAATAAAAAACAATAAGAAAACTGCTGATGGATACATTATTAACATAAATATTTTATTAAATAGTTTAAGTTTAATTAAAATAACTTATTAGCCTTTTAGAAAAATGCATTGAAAATTTTCGCCTTAGCTAGAACTTGAACCCGGAACCATGCTGAACGGTAGCACTGCTCTATCCAATTGAGCTACCGAGGAGATTAGATCGTAATATACTAAAGTTCTCAAAATGGTGCATCAGACATCAAAAAAATATCTACAGCACCGTCAAGGTATTAAATCAATAAACAAAATAGTTTTTGGCTACTGCTGCCATAACTACGCAATTCTGCTAATGTCAAAGTAGGTAAACGTAAAACAACACGATGGATATTGGTCATTTTTTTTTTATCGAGTATAATCCGTCACGGTATCTACGTGAGAGTGAAAAATAGGCAGTGTGCAAAGGTCCTAAAATTTATGATATTCTTTACACAAAGGTTGGCAGTATTGAGTTTTAAATATATAGGTGCATTCAACCTTCTTTTTGTTAAATCAAGTAAAAATTGTGATATCCATCTATAAATACTTTAGGACAAAAAATAAATGCTTTTAAATTATTGTTCACAGTCTTTGTGTGCTTGCATCATGTACAAAACTTCGTTATATGATAGCTCATATTCAAAGAATTTCTCTATAAACTACATTGATGGTTTTGCCTTCTGGGGCTAATATAAATACTTAAATAAATTACTGACCCGTGGGCAGGCCACATATAGTTGGCCATGCTAAAAACAATTAGACCTTAGGTCGACACCTGCGGCCTTTAGTGTCTGACCCTGGGATTTATTTATCGTCATAGCAAAACACGCCACGACTGGGAATTGGGTGCGCTTGAATTGGAATGGAAAATTGTTAGGGATGAGTGGTATTCTTGGTATCAAGACGGTTTCTTCGACACCACAACCGGTTAAAATTTCTGCTTCAATTATGTTACGTTGTAGATTTATGACCTTTAATCGAGAACCATTGCACAGTTTAGGACTTAAATTACGAATAAGAATTATAGAAACACCTTGCCTTGAAATGGAGAAATGAGTGCTGGATTTTGTTGTTCTGGTGGAAAAGTGAACTTATCCCTATTTGAAGATCCACCGGAACCTTTCATATCATTACTATAAGGATAATATACACTTTCCAATCATTTATAGATAATATTCGCGCTTTTAACAGTTCATTTCAAATGACTTCTTTTGGGGCTCAACAAATACCCGAAGGCCCGTTTATGCCTACATTTAAAATTCAAGGCCAAGTATCACCTAATAGGATCATTGTTGCCAGAACGCGAACGAAGTCGCGGGCACAGCTAGTAGTAAATATTGACACAGTCACAACATCGAGGCCGAAGTATTGGAATAAAACAACTTTGAAGTCATCACGGTTGTAATATTTCTGTCGTTTTGCATTCTTTTCATTTTGAACCTCAGACTTCTGATTCTCTGAAGAATCCGAACTATCAGATATGTAAAATAAAATTTAAACCGTGAATTCGATAGTTTTATTTCAATGTGTAGTATAGCAAAGTATTTTATTATAATGACTACGCATACAGAAGTATACACAAATGATTAACCTTAATCAAAAATTCTTAGTAACCAAGTAATTAAAAAAATATGTCACAAATTGCACATATTTTTTCCATGAAAAGCGATAGGAAAATTAAATTCTCTTCGATAGTGTTTGTCAATGGATACACGAGTATTAAAAACTTATCTTATCGTCTACAACTGATCAAACATTACGTAATTGTTTACGTTCGATCGAGACGAACGACGAATATCTTATATAAGGGTATATAGTTTATATAAATCTAAAAATTATTTATTAGTCAGACTAAAGTCGCTTGAAATATATCGTTCAGGTTTCTGTCGTTCGGAGTACGAATGAAACATTCTTCAGATATTGAAACATTCGATCTTGGTTTTCGTCCAAACATCATCAGTGCCTAATCAAAATTACAGCACCAACAAGGCTCTATCTAACAATGTCTTCAAAATTGTACCACTGATTCAAAAAATATCGCAGCACAAAAGACCTAAACTAGACAAGTCTAGTTGCGAACAACTACAAACACACCACAATATAGGTTAGGTATACAACCTAATCCTAATTGTAAAGATAAATACAGTCTGATAGAAAATAATGTTACCGCTGCGGTAGATATTGCTAAACGAGGCAATAAAAACGAGAATAAGAGAAGCTAGTTCTTCGGTAACCGTTAAAGATTCAGCTAAATGCTGGAACGTGAGGTGCAAACGTAATTTTATATTTTGCACTGTTGTCTGTTTATCTTATACTCGTATATTTTACTTTAAAGAACTTTGAACTGTCTTTAATAAAGTGAACAGTGGTTTTAGTAGAGATACAACGATTGGTGTTATTTTGTCCCACGTGATTCGCGTTTTGTTCATCTGAAATCCTTACTAATATTATAAATGCCAAAGTAACTGTGTCTGTCTGTAACCTTTTCACGGCTAAACTACTGAACTGATTGACTTGAAATTTGGGGTAGTTTATGGTCAGGGTAGTTTATGGTCAGGGCATAGGCTATGTTTTATCCCAAAATTGTCTCGGGATCGAGAACTGTGCGGGTAAAACACAGCCAGTTTAATATAAACAGTAAATGTGCTATTCCTTGTTACGGAACTCCATACCAATTTTCCCTTAAAACGGTAATGTAGATTTTTACTTAAAGTTGTACCAGATACATCCTCACAAACTTTCCTATTTATAATGTTAGTAGGACTAAACATTATTTGTGTATATGAGTATTTGAGTATAGAAAATTATGCGAATATTTAGTTACGCTAAGTAAATATTTTGCCATACCATTTTGGACAGTTATTTTCCTATTGAATTTAGTGTAACCTGGTTAGTATTTTACAGTAATATAGTAACTAAGTTCAGCACTTCATATACCATAAGCCAACTGCACCATTTTCTATGTATATTTCATTCGCATAAACCAGAGTTCCAGGATGTATCCCATAGATTCGTGCAGGTTATAAACTCCCTGCCAAAACGCAAATCCGTTTAACCCTTTACATAGCTAAACATTTATGAAAAGCGTTGTATGATATGTATTTGTTTATTTTGCAAATAAAGTAAGTGTTCTTTGTTTATTTCTAAGTAGCTGTGACCCGCGGTTTCACCCGCGTAGTTCCCGATCCCGTGGGAATTTCGGGATAAAACGTATATTCTTTCTCGGACCATAAGCTATGTTCTTTCTCGGACCATAAGCTACCCCTGTACCAAATTTCAAGTCAATCGGTCAATCGGTTGGTAGTTTAGCCGTGAAAAGGTAACAGACAGACAGACAGACAGACAGACAGACAGACAGACAGACAGACAGACAGACAGAGTTACTTTCGCATTTATAATATTAGTTAGGATTAGGATAAAGGTGTATAATACTCATGTTACAAATAAGGTTTTATAAACTCATCAAGGAATTTCGGCTGAATTCGTTATTACTGTTTTATTTAAATGGTTTTCTAATTATCACTAAGAAAAACGGGCCTTTTAAAAATGTTTTCGTTGTTATAGAACAAGGTTTATGTGAAAGAAAATTGAAAGTGACACCCGATCAAAGTGTCTGTAAATTCCAATAATTTAAAAAATACTTCGTATTCTTTAAAATTCCAATAATTAAATTTTTCTTCGTGCTTTTAATATTTTATCAATATCGCAACAATGGCGCTTTGAGAATATAAAGTCTGTGTTAGAAACGGAACAAACCTTTTGTCACTTCGCATTTTAATTTTAGGAAGCGAAACAAAAATCACAGTTTCATTACGATTTGTTTTTTTTTATATTTTCCTTATACACTTATTCGGTACAAATTGTCATAAACTCAGTATTTATGTCTTTATTTTTAACACTTGCGATTATTTTATTAACATTTCAAGGAAAATTTATGCTTATAAGTAATTCAGTTTTAAATTGGATTTCATAGAATCTGAACAAATTACGAAAAATAGGACTAAAAATTATAGGTAAACGTACATCAGTCTCCTACAGTTGCTTTATCATAGTTTTTAAGTTAATTAAAATAAAACTCGAAATAAATAAATACATGTGGTAAATATCCCGTACATTATGTTACAGTTATATCCGCAATTTATGAAATTATGTCGTTTTTTAATACCCATAGGTAAAATATAAAATGTTTCTTCTAATACCTTATGTATTTGAAAGACTCAATTAATTTCCTAGATTAAAATAACTTTCCCGCTTTATTAAACACTCGTTTCGCTCACAAAATTTCAATTTCTAATAGAGATAGTGATTCACCGGTGTATCAATAAACTAATCTTTTAAAGCCGCGTTCTTAAACCCTCATCTAGAAAATCCTCCGACTAAAAGATTTTCCATGTAACAGAAAGGTTTTTTTTGGGTCTTCCCTTTGAGCTCATTTCACCTAGCTGTGACCCATTTGTTCCATTTATCTAAAGTCGTTATTACAGTTTAATGTGCCGTAAAATTGATATAGTCAAAGTATTTTATATGTTTCATAACAAATGTTTTTGAATTCGATAATCTTTTGAGTAATTTTGGCTTTATTTCGGTCACATTTTAAATTCGGTTAATCATTTGTGTTTAAATACGTTTTTGTGCATGACTTTGAAAACTGTTTTACTTTTATTTATTTCTCGTTGGCAAATATTCAATAAGGAAAATGCAGACATCGAAAATAGTCTAAAAATCTTGGAAAAGAAAATCACGGTGATAAATAGCTTTATAAATACTATAGGTGTCCGACTGTTTAGCATTGCTATGATGTGTGACTGGCTACCAGCCAAATCGCAAACCCGAAATTGAGTTCCAATATGAATAGAGTTCAACGAACCAACTTCAAGTTGATTTATTTGTAATTGAAAATGTTACGAGGTATGACGTAATTATTATTGAAATATTTCTTACGTATATCGCGGTGTTACTGTGTAGAACACTTGATTCTACAAACCAAATGCATTTTGAATAGCAAGATGTATGCAATGTATGTTTGGTAAGTCTACACTGAATGACCGATAACGCTTTATTAATTTTACAATCTAAAAAGATGATTAAAGTTGGCTGATTATACATATGTAAATATTTAATTACTACATTAATAATGAAGGTATATTTTAGTTTCAATTTAAACTTTGCATATTAGTTCATAAGTTTGACAAAAAAAATCTAAATATAACTAATTTCAAGAAAACTTTTAAGGCTGATAAGTGCACGTTCTGGGGCACACGTAGGTACATATGACATGAAAATTCGTAGATGTTTATACTCACATAATGTTGAACCACAAAACCACTAAAATAATTCGGCAATCGTAAACAAAATGTATTCTGCAGAAAAGAAGTTCAATGTTTGATTTCATTAGGGTGATACATACATACATACCTTTTGTTTTGTTCTTTTTGAAAGGTTATCACTTTCTGATGCATACGAGCATAGAGAAAAGAGAGGTAAACGGAAGTCCTAAGCTGACTCCCTGATCTGTGCATACGAGTATAAGTTATACCTATATGTGCAATTTTATTTATATAAACAAATGGTTTGTAATATGCATGTATGTTTAGTATACAGTTTTAGTACGTAGGTTACATTTAGAGCACCTAGTTCTGTAGAAAGAATACTAAAATAGACCATATGAGTACAAAACATTGTACTTGATATTTTATACTTCAAATACTCTAGGAGAGTATGAATACATTTTGTTGTAGGTGAAACGTACTTATTCCCAAGATACTAGATATATGTATGAACTTACGGCCACTTGCTCTATGCTAGAATCCCTGTTACTTTGCAGTGCTACTGAATTTTTACGCGACATTTATTTTTAAAATTAATTGTCAACTCTATATGTTGGATACTAAGAACTATTTTACAGTAAAAAAACCGTTGTCTGAATGATTTATTTGTGAATTAATAACTTGTGTTTGATATATGTACTGTTAAATGCTTTTTACTTATGAATTGTCCCCAGTTCTCATTGTCTCCTAATTCCTCGACCAAATTAACATTTATACGGTTTTTAGAGATCTTATCATTATTGTTTTGTAAGGAGCAATTAAAAAAGTTTAATCACAATGAACATTTACTTATATTTACTTACGTAAGATACTGGAATCATATGCATAATTTATATACTTATATCTAATAGCAGCGCCCCGCGGTTTCACCCGCGTGGTTCCCGTTCCCGTGGGAATACGGGGATAAAATATAGCCTATGTTATTCAGGGTGAATGTAGCTTTCTAATGGTGAAAGAATTATTGAAATCGGTTCAGTAGTTTCGGAGCCTATTCGTTACATACAAACAAACAAACAAATCTTTCCTCTTTATAATATTAGTATAGATAAACGTCATTTATTTTTTTATTGCCACTTAAATAACGTTGATTCAATATCCAGTCCATTGTAGGCTTGATAAAGCTGCGTATTTCAATAATGTTATAACATTACGTGTAAAAAAAATTTACTTGTACCCACTACTAACGTTTTAAACAATGTTCAACGGCCAAGTCACACAACATTAACTATAATAATAAAGAAATCGCAGTAAGGAACTCTTGGAAGTCTTGGCACGACTTTGTCTAGATTTCATTACTTTTTAGAGATAAACAAGCAGCTCCATCGAGACTTGGCTAGTTTTTTACAGAATGTTTTTGGTGGGATAAACATTTCTCCTTAACTATTCTCAATTTTCCCCAAATAATGGTAAAGAATCGGTCCCTGATGGTCTGACAACACTTTTGTAACCCAATAGTGATATATTAAAGCAAAAAGCGAATCAGGAATTGTATTCCCTTATATCTCATGTAGATAGATGCTCATATAAATTTCGGGAACACTGAGCTCCGAGCGATTCATGTACACAGTAGGAACAATTGAGTTACATATTCGTATATTGTATATACGTACTACTAAACATATATGTTCTTTTTGGGATGCCATAAAATGTTGTAAGTTATCCCGAATTTTCTCCACTGAGTTATTTAGGTTAGTATCAGTAAGGAGGAAGGAAATGTTTTAAAGAATTTAGTTTACGTATATGCATATATGTATACGGCGTTGAGTTTATAAGTTCGTGGCTTTATTTAATAAGTTTTTGCTTACGTACTTATTGAGTAAACGTAGATTAATTAGCTATTTATTTAGTGGATACCTGATTGTGAATTTCCAACATTACCTCGGCTTAGTACACTTATAGTAACTCACCTTATCTAAAAGATATCAAAAGCTACGCGCATATTGCTTCATACAAACCTAAACCTGGAATAGCATTTGTGGATAATACAATTTACCTGGTACATGGGGATCACACGAATCGAAATCGCAACTCTGTGTTTGATATTCAATACAATACAACACTCATTCTGTCACTTGGCAATTACAAACATACGAGTACAATACTATAGTGTTCATACAACTCTCTTTTTGCTTTGTATCGTTTTAAATTAATAGTTTCAGATAAATTCGTCAGTACAAAAGAGACAATCTGAATCGCTCGATTAATAACATTTGACTTTGTAAAAGTTCAAACGGATCAAAGCATTTATTAATACAACCAAGAT